>OZ038488.1:105593494-105728494 GCA_964036315.1 Acanthosepion esculentum
TTGAGAGGAGGTAGCGCGTCGGTCTACCCCGTGGTCAAGTTGAGCTGAGGTAGAATATCTACCGAGTGTCGAATGAAAGTTGGGAGAATTTGCTATTATTGACGGTAGAATATCGTTCTCGCAAAATTCTTAGGTCATTCGAATTGCATCGTTGCAGGATGAGAAAGGACAGTGAGTCGCCTTTGTTTGAGATGGGGTTCACACTTTATCTATTTCAGTTCAGAAGAAAGTTGAATTTAGTTAAAAATGGCGTTGCGTTCTCCGTTTGGTAAGCCGGGTGAAATTGAGGTCAAGCGTCGCCGAGAGAAAGAAAAGGTCAAGCAAATATAGACCAGTGGGAAGAAAGAGTTGTAAAGGCTCGCTCATAGTAGTAATTTGTTACCACGTGTTGTAAGAGTAATTCATTTTGCCGTGAAGGAGAAAGTTGTTTTGTAGACATTGTTGTAGCGAATTAAAAGTTCTTTTGTTAATAGAGTTCTGCGTGCGTAGAATAGAAAAGTTTCCAATATTATGTTGTGACTGGTTCTCATTTGGAAGGTCTGTATAAGAATTTGTTTGTACATATATATCGTCTTGTGCGTGTTCGAATCACGTCGGAAGGTCACCATTATGTAGAGGACCGGGGTGTGAAGTGTGATGAGATCTCTCTGGGTTAAACTTTCCCGCTGGCCGGTCCAGCTACATAAGAATGTTGGACTATAATGGAGTCCAAAGAAGACAAAGAAACAAACAAGACCGATATACATGTATGCAAAAAAATATATATTAATAACAAATTACAATGACATGAAGGGTTACAGAGTGTTTTGTATGGAGAAGTTATGTGTGTGTGTTGAGTGTCCGTACGTACGCGTATTGTCCTGAGCGTGTTCCTAGAATATGGGAAACTCTGTATGTGTGTGAGGTCACATATTGGAATAAGTAAAAAAAAAGAGAAAGTTTTTTTACCTCGCCTCACGCGCGAGGTTGCGGCCCGAGGCCTGAGTCGAGACAGCTGGCCGCAAGTGTGCGTAAGCCGTAAAAAGAGAGAAAGTGGCGAAAGGTCAGCCAGTATTTATACGCGTGGTAGAGAGACCCCTGTTGAAGGATTAAGGAAATGAGGAGGAGCTAACTGCGACACACCCATTGGGGATCGAACTCACTATTCAGTCTTAATTGATGTAGCGAAACAAGCTTGCACCATTACATCACGTCCAAATGCCCGTATTTAATTATTATAGAGTTAATTTAAATTACTCTTCTCAGATTTATACCAGTTTAAAAAATGGACCGACAAGCGTGAACTTTTCTCTTGGTCATTACATTAGTCACAGTTCTCGACCAATCCGTGACAATCGTTCAGATGGTAGTAATCCTTAATATAACAAATCTCGTCTTGGTGGCGAGACAGCGATGAGATCAAATAAGTTTTAGTTATGCTGATTTCTTTTTACGATAGCTGAAGTCTCTGAGAATTTCCTAACTAGTTTTATCGGGATCTTCCACTAATTCTTAAACGAGAATCTATTTCGTGAAATGAAAACTGACACAATAGCTGTACACTTTGAGAGTTTTTCTCCGAATGTTTCAGGTCGTGGAGTCGTAGTCCCACATTGGAAACAAACCAGGGTATTTGATTCTTTTGCAATATATAGATATAAATCTGAGTTCTCTGCTTCGCGCGTCTTTATATTGGAATGGGTGATCATTTCTGATCAAATTCAACGGCAGCGAGATACGTTATTAAATATTTATTTAATAACTAGTTGGAGTTCGTTGTTGTTGAATCTGAAATCGCATTAAACGCTCTGAAATGTTTATATTTGAACATCGTAATTATCGTACAACCAGATTACTTTAGAATGACATCGTAGGAAAAGATGAAGTTTCGAAAGAAAATAATTGCAGATTTATTATGTAGGTATTTCTTAAGTTCAGCTTAGCCTGGCACAAGGCCTCAGCAATGGAGCAACTAATGAGAATCTAATTTGTTACTGTGAGATAGACAGGAAGAATATCGTTTAACAGGAGGCAACCATATACGTTCCTGATGTATGAAGATATGCATAATCACCAGAATTTCATTGGCCGATGGCAGAACGGTTGAAACACTTAAAAATGCCAAAGCAAAAAAAAAAACAAAAAAAACAAAAAACAGCTAAAATTAGCATGTCTGAAGAATTCGTAGCACGTGACTACCGAGATGAGAGCTTGTATTTGATCAACCGAAGTAGGGTTACCTGGCGGGAAAGAGTCTCACGTTAAAAAAAAAACAGAAACTTTTAATGAAGTCAGGAAAACATCACTGACGAGTCATCTTCGAGCATTCGAAGAATGTATGTTACAAAATGAATACAAGTAATTAATGAAATGCACATGTATACATATTCACAGGTGCGTAGATAAGTGGGTTTACGAACTGAAATTAGTCTTGCATGTATGCACAAAATTACATATAAATAACATTCTAGAATATTGCTGCCACATAGGGTCTGGTGTTCTTGCTCTTTATTTATTTATTGTCTCGGCTTCAGTCACATTGCCATCACCGTAAAGTTGCTTCTCTGTGCCTTTTCTATAAATACTTTCATCGCTATGGTACCTAGACTTCATGAATTTAACCCTAGAACACTAACCATCAATTAAAGTTCCATTACTATTAACCATTGGTATATCATACCCGATTTTGAAAATATAAAAAAAAAAATATAAATCTTTATTTGAAATATTTTACAGGCAGACACTTCAAATTTTGTACTTTGAGTTAAAATTAATAGGAACTGAAAAACATTACCTAGGTAAGAAAATCAGTTACTGAAAATTGTAATTGAAAATAGGAAAATTTTCGCTGGGTACTATATACCCAGGTTAATGTTCGAGGGTTAAGCGCAGTAAGGTTGTTAGGGATATCATGGATCGAGCGTGTGAGCAACGATGATATCTTAGAGAGGTTGCAAACAAGGAGGAGGCTTGTACTTAACATCAGGAAGAGGCAGCTGGAGTTTCTGGGACACATAATAAGTAAGGCCTGGAGAATCTGATACTCACGGGTCGAATAGAGGGAAAGAGAGACAAGGGACAGCAGCGCGTGACATATCTGGCGAGGATGACAGAACGTGGTCTGGGGGACGTAGCAGAGGGAAGGGACTTGTTGAGAGCTGCAAGGGATAGAGAGAGCCATGATCGTCTACGTCCTGAAAGGACATGGCACATAAAAAAATGACTAGATTGGCAACAAGGTCTCATCAATTTACAGTTGAATTTGTTAGATGTAACCGTAAGTTCTATGCTAACAGTTTCTTTTCTGGCAGTTCTCACCCGTAGAACTCTTCCGTCTCCATACTCTCTGGCCAACTTTGATCTTCAAAAGTTTAAATGCAATGTCAATCGTCTTCCTGATTACTTTTCTATTGTTCTCACCCTTAATAACTTTTCTGTTTTCTAATTCTTTCTCACCCACCCACTCCTTGTGTCTTAGTGGCTTTACTGCCTTGCTTATGATAAATTCGATTAAAAATTATATATATATATATATATATATATATATATATATATATATGCACACTAACATACACACACACACATATATATATAAAGCATATATATACATGTATTTTTATTACTTAAACGTTATTTTAGGGGATATTCGCATTTAAGTAGAGGTTCCTTTTTTTTTTATTAAACAGTGTATTTATTTATTTTCGTCTACCGGCCTGAATATTGGAGAAATCTTATTAGAGAAAAATATGCGCTCTACGGCAAGATTCGAATATGCGTCCCCCTGGGGGGGGGGAACCTTATTTAGATCTGACGTGCTTTAACCTCTCGGCTACAGAGTGCCTCGATGACCAAGCAAAGTTAATGTGTACCTTTAAAAACAGATTTTTCTCTGACTCTTGAAGTGGACACATCTACTCAATTTCGTATTCTAACGTGAACAAAGCAATTTGTAAAGATAGGGGTGGATTTTAAAATTATTTATCCGACAGATTTTTATCACTTAAACGTTATTTTTAGAGGATCCTGCCGGAGAGCTCATATTTTTCTCTAATAAGATTTCTCGAATATTCAGGCCGGTAGACGAAAATAAACAAATATACTGTTTAATAAATAGACTGAATGTCTACTCAAATACTAGTATCCACTAAAAATACCGTTTAAGTAAAGCGATCTCTATCCCACGTTCATAGTAGCAGGATAGTTCGTTGTGTCGGCCAGAGACCCACCAGCATCCCCCATCTCCGACAAAAGCGCCATTCATATTCTGTGCCGGCAACGCTTTTTGAACAAGAACCCACCCAAATAAATCTTCGCCAGTCCTATATATGCTTTCGACAATCTCTTTCTGTTTAACTTTTTTTTGTTTTAACTGACTCATGTTTACTGTTTTTATTTCTTTATTTTTATGTAAAATTCTGTTATATTTCTTTAAATTTCCGTCTTAAGTCTTGCTATGAGGCAAGTATGTAAGTATATATATATATATATATATATATATATATATATATATATATATATATATAAACAAGTATATGTATTAAACAACACAATTTACAATGGACATAGACATTAACATTTGTGCTTTTGTGTGAACGTAAAGAGTTTGTATTTTAATGAATGTTCGTATGTACGTGTATGAGTGTATAATGTTTATGGCGTCTCCCACAAATGGGAAGACGCAATCTTCTGTGAGAGCTTACATTGTAGATGTGTTCGCTGAAAATGAAGAAATGAAAAAGAGGACGAGGCAAGAAATCGCCCAGTATTTATAGTGTAGGGAGAGCGTGTCCTAGTAAACAATTAGGAAATTAAGGAGGAGTTAACTCTGTCAAAGGTAAGAGAGACAAAGTAGCATAACGCACAGCCTATCTGGTGAGCTTGAGTGAATGTATAGCGGAGCAGGGTTTGGGAGAGGCGGTAAAAACACAACATTTATTAAGCGCTACAAAGAACGTAGAAGAACAAGTATTTCTGTCATTTTAATTAAGTTGCTATGAGGCAAGTATGTAAGTATATATATATATATATATATATATATATATATATATATATATATATATATATATATATATATATATATATGTATTATAAGGTTTGCCGGCGTCTGTACTGTTTACTTGCGCATTAATTTATTGTTAAGTGTCAATTGGCATTATATTTAGTGGAAGTTTTTTTTTCTGGCGTTGTAAACTGGCTCGTGTGCAAATATTGTACACTTTCCAAAGAGGGGGATCTTGGGACATACTAAGTTAAAACTTTATAACAATCACGCCTATCTATAATATTTCCCCTGTCCCCTTGGTAAAGCCGATTCTAATGAATTCTCTGAACAACTGTCAATTCGCGTCTTGTGTCTGTGACAGGAGTAATTACATTATATTTCTAAACTTTTTGTCTTCTCCTTTTCTTTTTTTTCTCTCTCCATATGCCCTCAGCTTAACGACTATATTCCTGGAAGTAACTCAAATGGGGGTAAGGGATGCACATACACCTCCGAACAACCTTCGTTACTCCCTCTCTTCCGAATGGGATTTTTAGTCCTCATGTATATAAGCAAGCTTGCCTTGATACCCTAGGTGTCTGATCGGTACGATGTTTCTGACCCGAGGAGGAGTTCTGTTGCCCTGACTTCTAGGCGGACGAGATACTCGGAGTATCGCGCCTGAATCTTTCCTGTGTTATTTGCCTCCTCATTAAATGTGCTGGAGGTAAACTTTTTATGGGGGGGGGGGAGTTGGCGTTATCCGCCTGATAGGGATCTGAACCTTCGAGTAACTTCGAAGGAGGCTATCCCATCAGTAAGTATAGAATATCAGGTCTATTGTACTGCCATTTTGTGAATGGTTTCTAGACCGTGCAGTGGTATTCATTGGGGCCTCTCGATGCTATAATGATGGGTACGGTTAGGGCAGTATCTCCGGGCCAGTCAACCCAGGTGATTTATGTGT
This sequence comes from Acanthosepion esculentum, assembly GCA_964036315.1. Lineage (NCBI taxonomy): Eukaryota > Metazoa > Mollusca > Cephalopoda > Sepiida > Sepiidae > Acanthosepion > Acanthosepion esculentum. The sequence goes on from OZ038488.1 coordinate 105,599,422, forward strand.
ACATCTCTAATGGGTGTCTGTTTCACTGCCTACTAGTCATCCACTAAATCGCCCAAAACAAACATGAAAGCAATCAAATTGAAAACGAACTAAACTAACAAACTTAACCTAAAAAAAAGAGTAGAACTCAGTTATACCATTTCTTACACCAATGTAAGGGGTTTAAGTTCCAACTTTGCAGAAGTGGAACTCTATCGTCTTCAATCTCAAACTGACCGCCTGTTCCTATCCGAAACAGGTATTAATACCTCAACCCCATTACAGGAGCTTACAATCTTGGGCTACTCGTCCATTATAACAAAATACGACCACCTAAACCGCCACGGTCACGGGCTCGGTGCCTACATCAAGGACGGATTTCCCTGTGGCAGGGAAAGAAAAAACAGGGACCCTGATATCCCGTATATGTTTTTCCGTGTGGCACTTATCCATAGTACCCCACAATCGTCTTTACCCTGTATCGTCCTCAGGACGAAGTGTCAGTAAACTTCGATCGAATATCAGAGAGATTTGACAATATCCTCACCGAATATACCTCGGCCAACATTCACATATGCAATGACTTCAATGTTCACTACAAAAGAGTGGTAAGTCCATTTTAACACTACAGATGAGGGAGGCAGATATTGCAGAGACTTCTCCGTCGCATATGAACTAACCCAGATCATTGAAGAACTCACCCAAGTCCTGGATGCAACGGGAGAGCAGGCGAACCTCCTCGACCGTTTTCTATCATTTAGCCCAGACAAATGCTCAGCAAAAGTTCTATCCCCCGTTGGCACGTCAGACCATTCCCTAGTTAGTGTCCTGATTGGTTCCGGTTTTTCTCTATGCGGAGGCAAACTGGGTTCAGCTTTCAGTCTTATATGACGGAAGCTCCTCTCCCAACCTTCTTCAAACATATATAAAAAAATTTGATATGCTAATATTGTGCGTCCTCTCCCAGTTGTCGACAAATGGGAAAAAAATGCTCGTCCGATAAAAGCAGTTGGTGTTCTCAAATCGGGGAAAAAAAGACAAAATTGGCTTGCGTCGGCAAGTAATTGGAGATTTGAATCCAGCTGATCTGGTTGAACTCTCTGTCTTCGGGCAGAGAGGAACCCAGACGAAACTATGCTGAAGGGCAGAGTCTCGTCTGGGGTGGTAGACAGCTACCCAACCCCGTTTTTTACGGAGCCTACGGGGAATTTTTGCCCGATCCTACAGACTCGGTTACCCCACGTTAAATTCGGCCTTGTGCCACATCTGACCGCGTTGGGCGGTTGGCAAAAAAAAAAATAAAAAATAAAAAAAGACAAAATTCGTGTATTTACCGACAGCGGCGGTCGAATTATTTTTCTGACTGGTTACGTGCATTGTGATTTGTGACATAGTACCTGCAAATCGAGATTTCGGGATTTCTTTCTGACCCTGATCTTCGAGTCTGAACTTACACTGATTTGTTCTCTTCGCTGTGGAAGTAATCTGCGACAAATATTTCCCTTTGCAATCCAAGAACTCTTAGAATCTCCGAATGGTTCCTTTCTGGAATGGAGTGTTTTATACACCCCCCAAAATTGCATCAAAACCCAAACAGTTCACCCCTGAATACGCTGTAGCCATAGCTCTCCGGAACGACTACTTCAAAACTATCGTAAGGAGCGGTGTAGTCTTTTTTTTTTAGAACCGTCCACAATTGCTGAAAGAGTGTCCTGAAAAGACAAAGTGCAGCTAGGCGGGATCTGTCCAGGCCAAGGTTGAAAATAAAGACATTGGATCTCACGAATTCTGGAAGATTAGCAACCAAACTATGAACAGAGGTAAAGCGGCTGTGCCTACAATTTTAAATGGCCACGAGGAAAGATACTACTGGACAGATAAGGTGAAACTCTTCGTCTCGATCTTTGCCTCAAACTTAACGTTGGATGACAAAGGACACCCACTACCAAACTTCCCACGTCTCACTGAGCACAATCTCAATAATATACAGCAATAGAAGTCTCCAGAACATCGACCCCCCAAAAAACCGCTGGCCAGACAAAATTCCAGTGGTTGTTCTTAAGTGTGTCATCCCAGAATTATCCTCAATTCTAGTAAAGTTATTTAACCAATTCTTGAAAGAGAAATGTGGAAAGTGGCCAGCGTATGCCTGGTCTTCAAGAACGCGGACAACCGATCCCACCTCCCAATATAGACCTATTAGTCTCCTCAGTAACACCAGTAGGCTTTTTGAGGCCTCAATTAACAAACAAGAATGTCGTTGAGCACCTGGTGAGGAACAACCTCTTGTGCGACGAGCAGTATGGGTTTCGATCAGCCAGATCCACTGCTGACGTCCTAACTACCATTACAAACAAAATTAGTGAGGCCCTTGACAACTCATATACTGCAAGAACCATAGCATTAGATATCTCGAAGGCCTTCGAAAAGGTGTGGCACGAAGGCTTGCTACACAACCTCTCCGGTTATGGAATCATTGGAAGGATTTTCTCTGTTATAAAATCCTTACTAACAGGTAGATCCCTGAAGTTACTTATTAACAACCAGTCACCCGAAGCCCTGGCGGTCAACGCAGGCGTTCCCCAGGGCTCACTTCTCAGACCAAACCTCTTTTTGATTTACATATATGATCTAGCTAAGAATATATTCCAATCATTTGTAAACGTCGATGATGGGACTATATACAGAGGGCACCTCTAAAAGTCTTGACGATCAGAGATTGGCAGTTGACTGATCTAACACTAACTTCTCCGTGTGTGTGTGTGGGATGGGCTGACTGGTTGCATTCAGTGACTCTAAAATCAAACTGGTTGCATATGTCACCGCCGATCAGACTCCGAACTACTGCCAGTCACGATGAATGAGAGGATATTGGGCGTCAAACTCACACCCGACCTCAAGTGGAATTCCTATATACGAGCCATCGCAAAAGATGCGGGTAAAATGAAAGGCTCCCTGTACCTCTCTAGTAAGCACCTGATTCCTCATGCTATCCTCTACCTTTATAAGAGCTAGATCAGGTCGAAAATAGAGTACTGTTGTCATATTTGGGTAGGAGCTGCCCAGCCCTCACTTTATAGTTTTGATATTCAAAAGCGTCTCCTAGTGCTTGTGGGAGAAGAATTATTTTCCACCCTCCAAATTCTCTCTCTTTCTCACAGGCGGGATGTGGCTAGCATCACACTGCTCTATTGCTACTAAGCATGAAACGCGTTACACAAAAATATTTTCCCACTTTGACATTAATCTTCCTAACAGGGTTCTGGTATATAAAAATTATATATAATTTTATCCCATCTATCTATCTACATTTATTATACCGGATGTAGCAGCAGAATTGCCTAAATTGTGTAACAGCATAATTGTCCATCCCACAATGTTTAATATTAAAAAAAAAACACTAAACTAATCGAGTTTCTTCTTTCCAAGTTTTCAGATAAGACGTTTTAGCCATCTTGACACCATTTGTCGTAAGAATCACTGAAAAACCCTTTGAGTTATTCAGATAGAAAGAGAACAGGTTAAAATCGTTTTGTGTCAGACCCACTAATGGTGAGAGGAAAAATATAATTCAGGCCTTCAGTAATGGTAGCATCATTCATACTCTGGCTTCCATCTTCAAAGTCCATTCAAGAACCATCGAGAGAACGGTGAATAAGTTTAAAAAAGAGGGAACAGTAGAGAGGAAGATTCGATCAGGAGATCATAACAGGAAGAGAGCTCATCATTTCAACTTAGAGCTAAAGAGATCAATTAGAAAAGATCCAACTCAAACCATAAGACGTTTGGCACGTAAGAAAGGAGTTTCAGCTATGACAGTCCAAAGGGCAGTGAAAAAAGACTTGAAAATGAAATCGTACGTGAAACCTGTGAGGCAACTTGTTACTCCATGACAGAATGTTAGAAGGATAGAGGAGGTCAATATCTTGAATAAGTTGGAAAAGGATTCTGGAATAATATATATATATATATATATATATATATATATATATATATATATATATATATATATATGAACCTTATTTCAATCCTTCATGAGCTTCCGATCCTTAGCTATGATTAATTATAATTAATGATGGACATGTCATTATAGTTTATGATCGATTTCATCACGATTCTTCTGTTAAGCTTAAGAGAGTAACTATACATTCCTATTGCTCAAAGTAGTGTTCGGTAGTGTTATAAAAACCTCGGAGAATTCCAGTAACATATCTTTAATCATTTCTAACATGCAACGGTTCAAAGCTTAATCTAACAATTGGACAATTTTGCTGTTACACTCGGTATATATCGATCTATGTGAAACTTATCTTAATTCAGTACAGGGCGAAATGGGAGCCCGAGAATTGTGTTGCACCAGACTTAAAACTGCAGAGAGTCAGCCTGCTGAAAAAATTATTATTCGAATTCCTGTTTTTTTATTACTTAGACGGAAGCAGTAAGCGCTGTCGAATAACCAACTATCTCAACTACAAAGTAGTCTGTTTATAACACTGTATATACATTTACAGACATTTACTTAACTTAATTTGATACCAAGTTGCAATATTAATGTTCCAGTGAAGACGTTTACTCAATCTAACACAGGTTTCCAGTAATGGGACACTCAGTGAGTGTCGGATTCATTACTTTCGTCAATGATATACCAGAATAACCCCACTATCACGCGGCGGTAAGCAATCTTTAAATGTAATTATTTATGTATATGAGCTTTGACCTCCAGTTTTGAAGGAAAACAAAACGATGTGCCATCGGACGTACGTCATAGAAAAATGCGAATGAAGGAGAAACTCATTAAAAATAGTTAAGTAAAAACCTGTTATCTCTAAACAATTTTGGCTGGAATGTTTTGTGGTAGGAACTAAAAATACACTAATACGGGAAAAGTGTGTCTTGAAAACTGGTTCGTAAGTTAAGAAAGTCATTTTTGATGAGAGGACCGAACAATCAGGTTCATTTGAAATAATTCTGGTTTGGTCAGTTCATTTTCTCTATCACCGTAAGTTAATGTCTGTTTCACAGCATGTCTCCCTCACACACAAGTTGAACAAAGTTTAAGCTACAAATTTATTACAATTTTCTAATATGTATTATGTCACTTCAGGACGTGGGCTATCATAACTCTCCACAACTTCCTAGTTTTTGTCTCCATACTATACCATCCAATCTCTATTCTGCCATCCATTTACACAAGCACATTAGGTAGGTTATTTCCTTACGCACTTCTTGGCTCCAATTTGCCCTGTAAGTGTCAAATTCTCCAAAGCATCTTTCCTCATAACGTGTCCCAGAAGTTTCAGCCTTCTCTTTCTGATTCTAAGTACAAGTGTCTTTTTGTTCCCATTTTTCTTAAAACTTCCTCGTGACTCACATGTTCAGATGTATTCTCATCATCCTTCTGTAGAACAACATCTCAATTGCCTCATGGGTTCCACTTCAATTGGGGGAAATTGTCCAGTATTCATTTAGGATATATAAAAATTGGCACAAATATTTCTAATGTTACCCTGACAAGGTGAGATTAATTTTCCGAGTATTGGGATTTTGTGGTTGAACTTGATTCAAGTCTTTGGAAATGTGCAAAACACTTCTTGCTTCGTATTTCGCTTAGCGCATTCAATGACAGCAAAACGTTTACATGATTTAATTAAAAAAATTTCACCGACCCCGCTCTCCTTCATGCTCTTGTGTAATCACATCAACGTAAACATTACTTTAGTCTGATGAAATCCGAAAGGACAACATACAACACATTTTTTACAGCTTGTCATGGATTTTTCTGGTGTATAAAAATGTATATATCATTTTCTTCCATATGAATATATATAAAGCTATATACATGCAAACACACACAAAGAACTGTGCCGAAAACCAAATGATTTATATATATAGGATGTATCATAAATATTTTTACAAACTTTGGGGGCTGTTTCCTGACACCAAAACGAGGTAAATGTCCCTATAAATCTATGTCCAAAAGGCCATCAATTACCTCATCACAGTAATTCATTACAAATGTTCAAAATGTCCTCCTCTTGCTTCTACACGCACATGCACCAGTTGGATCATTGACTGTCGGACCCTTTCAAATACTCCCACACGGTGTCGAATGGAATCACAGGCCCTCATGACACGTTGATAAAGCGTCTCTGTAATGTCTCCTGCATAAACCAATTGTGTGTGTGTGTGTGTGTGTGTGTGTGTGTGTGTCATATAGTAAACAAGACACCCCTAGTAACTGGCCTTAAATAAAGAACTGAACGTGAGTCTCAGTAGCAGCCAATCGGAGTCAAGCAGTTCGCTGTCTGGCACGCGATTGTCAAACTAAGTCTTCGAACAGAGTAGGACTCAGTCGATACTCTTTGGCCCGAATGTACGTGCTCGGGTTCTCCACAGCAAACTTGACCTTGTGTCACATCTCGTCTCAGTGGGGAGACTGGGAAAATACCAGTCCGTGGGAGTCAGACAGCCCGCTCTCTAGCTCGCCACTGCCGGGCTTCGTCTTCCGGCAGAGTGCGACTCAGTCGGGGGCTTTGTCTACGCTGCCATCACTAAACTTGACTTTGTGTCACATCTCATTTCAGTGGGGGGTTACTAGATCACCAGAAAAAGAGACAATGCAAAGTATCCGATCCCACGGTTTCGGGTCTGGGTGAATTTTGAATTTACAGTGAGTAACCCGAGTGTGCACTCGGGTTATCCATTGTAAACTTGACCTTGTGTCACATCTCGTCACAGTGGGATTAGACGTTCCGCTGTCGAGCTCGTTATTGTCAGGATCTCTCTTCCGGCAAAGTACCACACAGTCGGGGCTCTGTGTCCGTTAACCACACTAAACTCAACCTTGTTTCACATCTCGTCTTAGTGGGATGACTGGGTAAATGCTAGTTTGTTGAAGTCAGTCGGAAATGACGTCACGGAGAGTAGCCTGAGCGAGACATAATATTATAACCGCTAGGAGTGAGTTATAACAGTGGCGACGTAGGATCGAATCTCCTACGGAGTAGGAAAAAGTACTTTTTGCATCGGTGCACATGATAACAGTGACGACGAGAAATTAGAACCACATTGGTTTAATTTTTTTTACTTTGGTGCGCGTGTAAAAAAGAGAATAACAAAGAATAAACGAGAAAGAAAAAATAAGATATTCTTTTAATATAAAAGAATTATTGACTCAAGTGGTAAAAATGCAAACACAGCAACAACAACAGTTTTTAGAACTCCAGAAACAACAACAAAATTTAATTGAAATAATACGGAAGAAAATGGAAAATTACCCAAGTTCTTTCATTCCCAACGCGGTGACGAATGCCATAACTGAATTCACATACAGTTCAGATGATGGAATAACCGTTCTTGCTTATTTTAGAAGATACGAACAAATTTTCAGAGACGAATGTAGCGACTGGGAAGAGAAAAAAAAAGACTTTTGTTGAGAAAGTTAGCATCAGTAGAACATGAAAAATATTGTAATTTCGTAATACCGAAAAAAAAACAAAAAAAAAAAAACAGGAGAAATTTTCTTTGAAGAAACAGTAAATATTCTGACTAAAATTTTTAGCGAGAAGAGTTCGTTATTCAATACTCGTTGGAAGGAAGTGTATGAATCCGACGAAAAAAGAAGACGAAGATTTTGTCACATATACTGGAATCGTATGGGCACCTCGGTTCGGAAATAAAAATTTTCGTACACTGCGTTGCGACGGAAAAAATAATTACAGAAAACAGATGTAAAGATACAACTAGACACGGGTAGTGATATTACGATAATCAACGAAGACACATGGAAAGCTAACGCAAAACCTATATTAAAAAGAACTTCGAAAATCGCACGTGGCGTGTCGGGTAAGAAATTAATTTTTATTGGCGAAATGACTTGTAACGTTTTATTTCATAACAAGTGTGTAAAAGCTAAGGCTTATGTGTTAAAAATACTACAAGCTTATTCGGTACTGACTGGGTGGAATTATTTAAGTTGTGGAATTTACCTATGAATATTTATTGTAAAAATATAAGTGGACAAGCTACCAGTTGAAAAAAAAACTGCGAAAATTTAAAGGAAGAATTGAAAAAATGTTTCCGGATGTTCTGTCGGAACAAAAGAGTTTCAAAGTCGAAGCGAAATTTCAAGTGAAAAAAGGGTTGACGCCAGTGTTTAAACCGAAGAGTAGTGTACCTTTCGCAGCATTAGATCAAGTCAGCAAAGAATTAGACAGACTTGAAAAAACAGGTGTGATCGAAAAGATGGACTATTCAAAATGGGCAGCACCAGCAGTATATGTAAAGAAAAAGAATTCGTCTTTCTGCTGAATTTTCGACTAAGTTAAAACAAATGTTTAGAATATCATAACCAATTATCAGAGGAAATTTTTGCGAATTGAAACGATGGAAAAAATTTTTTTCGAAGCTGGATTTTTCTGAAGTGTATTTGCAAATACAGGTTGAAAAATAATATTCACAATTATTATAAATACTCACAAGGGATTGTATAAGTTCAACTGACTTCCTTTTGGGATAAAAGTGGCTCCAGCTATATTTCAACAAGATATGGATATGTGCTCTGGCAGCAAAATCCCTTACTACGAAATTATAACCTTGGCCAAAGACTGATACCCCGTCGTTAAGACTGCATATAGATTTCGCAGGTCCAATAAACGGATCACATTATCTTGTGGTAGTGGATATTTTTACTAAGTGGCCTAAAACTTGTAAGTGAAACCCCCCCCCCCCAAAAAAAAACAAACACATCTTCCACGGTTCGAGTGATTTTTTTCTTGTTCTTTTCTTTTTAATGACGTCACAGCAAGTAGCCTAACCGAGACAATATTATAACCGATAGGAGTGAGTTATAACAATATATATCTGAACAATTCTCTCTCTTAATATGTACATCTATGGCCTGAAGATTGCGTTTAAGCATGAAACAGACTGTCGGCGCTGACGGGTTGACCTCAATATCCACTTTTATACATATGCTGTATATCATTGATATTGAGCACTTTAACCCATAAATATAGCATACTTTAAAACTATATTTTATCGTATATATGTAGAGAGAGCGAGGAGGAGTTATTTATATATTTTTCTCACATTATATATATATATATATATATATATATATATATATATATATATATATATATATATATATATATATATATGAGAAAGGGATTTATATACATGTATTTGAATGTATTTTTCATTAATCAGACAGATTTGTATCACTTTAAAAGTTATTATTATTGGATACCCATCTTTGAGCTGACACTCCGTTTATTTATTTAAATGTATATTTATTTATTTATTAATGTTCGAGAAATCTTATTTAATAAGATTTACAGTCTTAATAGGATTTCTCGAAATTTCAGGCCGGTAGGTGGAAATAAATAATTATACTGTTTATTATATAAACGGAGCTCCTACTCAAATATGAGTATCTAGTAACACTAACGTTTAAAGTGATACGTACATGTATTTGTATATGTATGTATGTATGCCTGCATTTATTCTTATATCTATATATCTCTCTCTCTCTCTCTCTCTCTCTCTATATATATATATATATATATATATATATATATAACGTAAGTTTGATTTTAAGCAAAATTCTTTATATTTCACGTTTAGCACAAATTCTTATTCTCTGTCTTTAGATGTTATAACGTGTTCTATTGTAAGCTCTACAGGATCCTTCCACTTTTCCAAAATACAAACGTTGACTTAGTACTCACGGATCCATTCATAGTTCGTACTTATTTTGACATCTGCAGTGATTGTAAATGGTCAATTAAAAGACTTGAGTTATAAAGTTGCTAAAAAAAAATGACCTGATGCAGAAGTTTTAAAACTTACTTTTTTTTGTAGAATGGTCAAATTGCCAGAAAAGGAGGGCCCATCTTTTGCAATAACCGACTCCTTTGCTTTATTCGTTCGATGCTCCCTTGATTAATTGAGCTGAGAAAGAGAGAATTGATGTAAACAACCTGCTAAAGTCATAAATAATAAAATCACGTATTTGTTTTGTTCAATTATTTTAAAGTCTCGCGCCAGTCAGTGAGCAATTTTCAGACCTGATCCGTTTTTACTGTCTGCCGCGCAAAAGAGATTAATTTCTAAGTGAATCAATAATGTGCTACGATATGACTATATGTACTTTAGCAGCCATCTATAAACCGTTTTGGATCGGCTGACGAAAATTCGCGCTGTAAAGTTATTGGTTTAGCGGCACACAAGATATATCGCGAGAAATTTATTTCTTCTGAGTCGAGATTTAATTGATTGATATTTTACAGCTTATCTACCTTTTGTAGGTTATTTAAAGCCATAAAATATTTTTAGATTGTAGGATTTCCTTTTGGAGATAAGATTGATTTACTAATACAAGTTCTACTAATTAACCCATAGAGGGGGAAGAAGTGGATTCATACCTTTTCCCCAAGTGTATATGTCCGATTGTACAGCTGCACATCCAAGCCTACAGCATTTGGTATTCCCATTCAGTCACCCATCGAGGTACTGACCGGGCTCAACGTTGCTTAACTTCAGTATGAGAATCAATGCTTCAACGTGATGTGGCCGTAATCCTCAAACTTATAGAAAGGATAATGAAACAAGCTTTTAAGACTCTGTGTCAAGAACCAGCAAAGTAGATATTTCACTTTATAGTATTATTTTATTAAAATTTACTCACACCTCCAAAGTATTTGGCTTCTGCTTTGCCTTTTTAACTCAATTAGAAAGTTATACTTGAAAAAATCAAAAGAGGTTAATAAAAGATATAGTGCCAAGGTTGAAGAATTTGATTGTTTTTTTAGTTTTTTTTACGGCTTATCAACCTTTTATAGGTTATTTAAAGACAAAATATTTTTAGACTGTAAGAATTTTTAGAGATAATAATGATTTACTGATACAAATCGTACTAATTAACTTATAACTTGGAAGGGGAGGGAGTGGATTCATACCTTTTCCAGGGATATAAAATGAATATAAAAAACACAACTGGAATTGGAACTCCCCAATTTCAAGTCAGTATCCATTACACCACCGACACATCCAAGATTACAGTACGTGATATTGCCAAGCAGTTACCCATCTAGGTACTCACCAGGCACGACATTGCTTAACTTCAGTGATCGGATGAGAACCAGTGGTTCAACGTAATGCGGCCGTAATCCCCGAACTTATAGAAAGTATAATAAGACAAGACGTTCAGACATTGTGTCAAGAACCAGCAAAGTAGATATTTCACTTTGAAGTATTATTTTATTAAAGTTTACTTACTCCTCCAAAGCTTTGCTCTGTTAAAAAAACAAAAAAACAATTAGCAAGTTAGGTACAGCTAGATACTGACCAGGCTCGACGTCGCTTAAAATCAGTGTTTCAACGTGATATGGCAGTTCTGAGTCTGAAAGTGAATTGAATTAGTAGCTTATGACAAACTGTTGATGCTGATGAAGGCAGGAACGTAATGATTAACCTGGAGTAGCTGACGATATATTTCGATTATATAACATAACATAAAAGCACCTCGGACTCATAAACAGAGAAACGTATTTCTTCTGGTCATTGTCGTCAATTGTTTTTATTACTTTGACATCCCGCCTACTTTTATTTCTTTCCCATTGTCCATGTGTGGCTACCTTTCTCCTGATGCACGGGTTCGAATATCCTAGTCCCCATTCATTCATATTTACAGCTTACAACACCTATCTTTCCATATGTACTGTTTTCTCTGCCTGGGAACTGAATTCGATTATCACCATAATTTGCCAAAGAGGTTTCTTGATAATATCAGCCTAAGATTCAGTGTCTGAAAGCCATACCATGATTTGAACCAACACTGTTGTGTGAAATTACGTTGATGAAACTACTCAGATGCAGTCAGTGGTTGAGACTTGAGAGAGCAGGAAGTTGTTATGACAGAGTGTTTGATCGTACAGGCCATGTTCAATTATTGATCATGCGCTCTCTCTCTCTCTCCCAGAAACTGTAATTAAAGTCTGCTTGAAATAGTTGCAGTATAAACCACAAGTTTAAGAAAATAAAAGCAGGCATGAACAGGTATATGCTAGCCATTGTAGCAATCAGATATTTATTACAATATCTTTAGCTGATCATACTTCTCAGTACAATTGATATTTACTAAATTTTTGGTTGACTAATGATTCCAAAGTTATAGTCAGCGACATATGGCAAGAATTACAGCTACTGTCTAGCAACAACCACGAATGTCAGGATCAGAAATCTTCTTCTGTGTGCTGTATCCCTTCAGGACGCTGGCGATCATGGCTCTCTACACTTTCCTACCTTTTGTAGCTCTTAATAAACTTTGTCTATTTGTAATATCTCCTAAACCTTGTTCCTCCATCCATTTACACAAGCTCATTCTTTTCTGCTATGTTCCGTGTCTCTTCAGGACGTTGGCGATCATGGCTTTTCACAATTTGTCTATTTGTAATATCTCCTAAACCTTGTTCCTCCATCCATTTACACAAGCTCATTCTTTTCTGCTATGTTCCGTGTCTCTTCAGGACGTTGGCGATCATGGCTCTCCACAATTTCCCGTCCTTTGTAGCTCTTAATAAAATTTGTGTATCTTTTATCTCTCCTAAACCTTGTTCCACCATCGATTTATTCAAGCCTCCTAGGTAGGTTATGCGCTGTTTCCCGCTGTTCCTCTTACCATCAATCTGCCCTGTGGGTATCAAATTTTCCAAGCCCAGTTTCCTCATTATGTAAGCTAGGAATTTCAACTGTCTCTCTCTGATTCAAACTATAAGTGTCCTTTTTGTTTCCATTTTCTCTAAAACTTCGCCGTTGATCACACTTGGTCTATGGCATTCTCAGCATCCTTCTGTAGAATCACTTTTCTATTGCTTCAAGTCTCTTCTCCATATGTACGGAGACTGTCCTACATCCACCTCCATATCGGAGAACTGATATTACATAAGTGTTAGTTACTTTTTTCTTTGTTTTTAACGAATTTTTCTGTTTCTTAATACTGTGCTTAGATTTTGGAAAGCATCTTTCGCTATCCCAATGCGCCTTCTGATTTTAGTGTCGCACCTTCCGTCTTCTGTTTAAACAGTTTCCACGTATTTAAATTGCTGTATTTGTTTGATTTTGATATCTCCAATTTGTAATTTCCATGTTGGGCTGTCTCTTTTGCTAACAACCATGGATTATGTCTTCTCACAACTGATGTTTACTCATTTCTTCTTGCTTTCTGTCACTACCTTATGTAGCAGTTCTTGCAGTTTCCTTTCTGTGTCTGCTATTAACACTGTGTCATCTGCATATCTTATATTGTTAAGATTATGGCCGCCGATAATGAATCCTTAATTCCCTCAGAACCGCCTCAGTGTATAGCTTGAATAAGTCCGGCGAGGAGACACATCCTTGTCTTACACCCCTTTTTATTTTATGTCCGTCTCGATAACTCCACTTCGAATTCCTCAGTTACAGACATGAATAAAGTTCTGAGTGACTTTGGTAAAGGGCAAATAGTTATAAATAGAAGACTGGGCATTTCCTCTAAAACAACACAGTTTGTGAAGCTTTACGTCTAGTTGCAGTTAGTACCAATGGATAGTGGTCCAAGGATTGAGAATCTCTAACCGTCAAAAAGAAAAAGGCATTAGGCAGATAAGGCTTAATCGATGCGAGAAGTGGACAGAAGCTTTCCTGACAAGACTACTACTTTTATGTGCCGTGTCCGTTCAATTCGTGAGCAGCATGGCTCTCCACAACTTTCTCTCCATTGTAGCCTTTAAAATTTCAAAAAATGTAATTATTCATCTCGTGGCCCCATTACATTTACAAAATTCTTTTCTTTCTGTGCGGTGTCCTTTCAGGACGTAGGCGATCATGGCTCGCCGCCGCCTCCTATCCCTTGCAGCAACTTCCTCCCCTCTGCCATCTCCCCCAGACCACGTTCTGTCATCTGCTTGCCGATAGGTATGTCATGCGTTGTTTTCCCTTGTTTCTTTTTGCCCTCTATTCGACTCGTGAGTATCAGATTCTCCAGGTCATCTTTCCTCATTATGTGTCCCAGGAACTTCATCTACCTCTTCCTGATGTTAAGTATAAGCCTCCTCCTTGTTTGCATCCTCTCTAAGACACGCTCGGTCTATGATATCCCCAGCATCTTTCTGTAGAATCACATCTCCATCGCCTCGAGTCTCTTCTTAATCTCTGAAGAAATCAACCAGCATTCGCTGTCGTAAAGAAGGACAGATGTCGCGTAATAGCTCAGTATTCTTTTCTTCGTTACCAAAGAAATCCTCCCGTCTCGCAATACTCTGCTAAGTTTTTGGATCAGAGATAATCCCTGATGTCCGAGTATTGAGAGGGTTGAACAAATTTCGTCAAATACATATTATTCCCCCACTATAAATATGGCTTGCAGGTAAACCACACACCTCATAATGAGCAAATTCTATATAACAGACCATTCAATATGCCTTGCCAATTTATTTATTTTAGACATCTTAAGTAAACAAGTGAAAAGAAGAGGAAAGACAAAACAAAAAACAGATTACAACCCCAGTATTAGAGACCGGAGATGTGTCTAATTAAAATATCTACTCTCCACGATATGAAAACAAAATAATAAACTAAATGTGAGATCGTGTATACTGACTTTAATTTCTGTTTCCGTTCTCAACAAACCACTTAAGAAAGGATTTCAAACATAAAAAAAACCCCAAACATTTCTCTGTTCGTCTTACTTCGTACAACAATAGCACTTAACGGCAATTAAATGCGTCATCGTGAGAAAGCAAGGGAATGTATGAGATTCACACTTGTTTTAGAAAAGCCATTTACTACCAATTCAAGGAAGTCAGGATACCTTTGTAATAAAGTCAGTGGCGTTATCAGCATTTGCAATGGCGTCAGTCATTTCCCGGCAATGTATACTGATTTTAATCATTATTTCTTTCATTCATTCAGTCGTACAATTTTTCTCTTTTTTTCAAGAGCTTATATTTGAACGTATTATCAGATTGCTAACACGAGAAAATAATTATTTTTTAAATGCGCTGTCCCTTTAGGACGTTGGCGATCGTGGTTCGTCGTAGATTCCTTTTTCTTAATATCTGCGACCTGTCACGACATTTTGGGAAAGTTAGTGAAGTGGTTTGCTGTTTCCTTATTTACGGGTTTGAATTTCTTTTTCCTACACCGGCTGTTGCCCAAAGAATAGAGATGCCAGATTACTCTGCTATTTAATCCATAGCTGGGAGAGGGAGGAAGAAATGGATTCAAGTTTTTCCTAAGAGCATTTGTATGAAAGTAAAAAAAAAAAAAAAAAAAAAAAAAAAGATATAGATTTGAACCAGCTTTCACCGATTCAACTTGCCGCAGAATAACCGTTACAATATCCACACATCCACTCAAACGTAGTTATGATACAATTTCTTTTCAGGAAGTAAGCGATAATGGCTCTCCACAACTTCCTTTTCTCATAGTATCTGTAAATTGCTATAATATTTTCAAATAGTGGATTTTTTAAATTCAGAGATATCCTTCTTTTAGGCTGGCTGTTGCTCAATGGTCAGAGAGCCCAGCGTGCACAACTTAACAGATGCGAAAGGGAAAAAGATTCATGCCTTTCCTACTGGAATTTGTGCGAAAGTGAATGTTAACTGACTACGATGGAAATTGAACTCAGTTTGCAGAGATATTTTCCATGCTGATAACAGCTACACCATCCCCACATCGCAAATATTTTAACAATTGAAAAATGATCCTAAAGTTTACTTCTAATGTCTCTGCCTAAAAATTTTAATTCAACAGTATATTTCTAATGTATCCGCCAAGAAAGTCTACTTCAACTCTATAATGCTAAACTCTCCGCCCAAAATGTCTACCTCAACTCTATAGTTCTAAAATTGTAGTCTAAAAAGTCTACTTCAAATCTATATTTCTAAGGTCTCCGCCTAAAAAATCTACTTCAACTGTATAACGCTAAAGTATCCGCATAAAAAGATTAGTTCAGCTCTATAATCATAGCTTCTCCGCTTAAGAAGTCAAATTCAACACTATGCTTCTAACGTCTCCGCCTACAAAAACTACTTCAGCTCTATACTTCTAAAATCTCTGCCTAAAATGTTTTCTTCAACTCTATACTTCTCACCTCTCCGCCACAAAAGTCTACTCCAACTTTATACTTCTGACGTCTCTGCATAAAAATCTACTTCAGCTCTAATCTTTTAACGTCTCTGTCCTAATGTCTACTTCATGTCCATACTTCTAATGCCACTGCCCTTATGCCAAATCTATACTTCTATCGTCTCCGCCTAAAATGTCTATCTCATCTCCATACTTCTAATGCCCAAGCCTAAAATGTCTATTTCATCTCTATACGTCTAAAGTCTCCGCCCAAATGTCTACTTTATCTCTATATTTTTAACGTCTACGCGAAAAATTCTTCTTCAATTCTATCCGTCTAATGTCTAAGCCCAGAAAGTATTCTTCAACTAAATACTTCTAATATCTCTGCCCAAAAAGTCCTCTTTAACTCCATACTTCTAACATCGCCGCCTAAAAAGTCTACTCCCACTGTATATTTCCAGAGTTTCCGTCTAAAAAGTCGAAATCAACTGTATAATTCTAACGTCTCCACTTAAGAAGACTACTTCAACTATATAATTCTAACGTCTCCACTTAAGAAGACTACTTCAACTATATAATTCTAACGTCTCCACTTAAGAAGACTACTTCAACTATATAATTCTAACGTCTCCACTTAAGAAGACCACTTCAACTATATAATTCTAACGTCTCCACTTAAGATGACCACTTCAACTATATAATTCTAACGTCTCCACTTAAGATGACCACTTCAACTATATAATTCTAACGTCTCCACTTAAGAAGACTACTTCAACTATATAATTCTAACGTCTCCACTTAAGATGACCACTTCAACTATATAATTCTAACGTCTCCACTTAAGAAGACCACTTCAACTATATAATTCTAACGTCTCCACTTAAGAAGACCACTTCAACTATATAATTCTAACGTCTCCACTTAAGAAGACCACTTCAACTATATAATTCTAACGTCTCCACTTAAGAAGACCACTTCAACTATATAATTCTAACGTCTCCACTTAAGAAGACCACTTCAACTATATAATTCTAACGTCTCCACTTAAGAAGACCACTTCAACTATATAATTCTAACGTCTCCACTTAAGAAGACTACTTCAACTGTATAATTCTAACGTCTCCACTTAAGAAGACTACTTCAACTATATAATTCTAACGTCTTCACTTAAGAAGACTACTTCAACTGTATAATTCTAACGTCTTCACTTAAGAAGACTACTTCAACTGTATAATTCTAACGTCTCCACTTAAGAAGACTACTTCAACTGTATAATTCTGACGTCTCCACTTAAGAAGACTACTTCAACTGTATAATTCTGACGTCTCCACTTAAGAAGACTACTTCAACTGTATAATTCTAACGTCTCCACTTAAGAAGACTACTTCAACTGTATAATTCTAACGTCTCCACTTAAGAAGACTACTTCAACTGTATAATTCTAACGTCTCCACTTAAGAAGACTACTTCAACTGTATAATTCTAACGTCTCTACTTAAGAAGACTACTTCAACTGTATAATTCTAGCGTCTCCACTTAAGAAGACTACTTCAACTGTATAATTCTAGCGTCTCCACTTAAGAAGACTACTTCAACTATATAATTCTAACGTCTCCACTTAAGAAGACTACTTCAACTATATAATTCTAACGTCTCCACTTAAGAAGAATGCTTCAACTATATAATTCTAACGTCTCCACTTAAGAAGACTACTTCAACTATATAATTCTAACGTCTCCACTTAAGAAGACCACTTCAACTATATAATTCTAACGTCTTCACTTAAGATGACCACTTCAACTATATAATTCTAACGTCTCCACTTAAGAAGACCACTTCAACTATATAATTCTAACGTCTCCACTTAAGATGACCACTTCAACTATATAATTTTAACGTCTCCACTTAAGATGACCACTTCAACTATATAATTCTAACGTCTCCACTTAAGAAGACCACTTCAACTATATAATTCTAACGTCTCCACTTAAGAAGACCACTTCAACTATATAATTCTAACGTCTCCACTTAAGAAGACCACTTCAACTATATAATTCTAACGTCTCCACTTAAGAAGACCACTTCAACTATATAATTCTAACGTCTCCACTTAAGAAGACCACTTCAACTATATAATTCTAACGTCTCCACTTAAGAAGACCACTTCAACTATATAATTCTAACGTCTCCACTTAAGAAGACCACTTCAACTATATAATTCTAATGTCTCCACTTAAGAAGACCACTTCAACTATATAATTCTAACGTCTCCACTTAAGAAGACCACTTCAACTATATAATTCTAACGTCTCCACTTAAGAAGACCACTTCAACTATATAATTCTAACGTCTCCACTTAAGATGACCACTTCAACTATATAATTCTAACGTCTCCACTTAAGAAGACCACTTCAACTATATAATTCTAACGTCTCCACTTAAGAAGACTACTTCAACTATATAATTCTAACGTCTTCACTTAAGAAGACTACTTCAACTATATAATTCTAACGTCTCCACTTAAGAAGACCACTTCAACTATATAATTCTAACGTCTTCACTTAAGAAGACTACTTCAACTATATAATTCTAACGTCTCCACTTAAGAAGACTACTTCAACTATATAATTCTAACGTCTCCACTTAAGAAGACTACTTCAACTATATAATTCTAACGTCTTCACTTAAGAAGACTACTTCAACTGTATAATTCTAACGTCTTCACTTAAGAAGACTACTTCAACTGTATAATTCTAACGTCTCCACTTAAGAAGACTACTTCAACTGTATAATTCTGACGTCTCCACTTAAGAAGACTACTTCAACTGTATAATTCTGACGTCTCCACTTAAGAAGACTACTTCAACTGTATAATTCTAACGTCTCCACTTAAGAAGACTACTTCAACTGTATAATTCTAACGTCTCCACTTAAGAAGACTACTTCAACTGTATAATTCTAACGTCTCCACTTAAGAAGACTACTTCAACTGTATAATTCTAACGTCTCTACTTAAGAAGACTACTTCAACTGTATAATTCTAGCGTCTCCACTTAAGAAGACTACTTCAACTGTATAATTCTAGCGTCTCCACTTAAGAAGACTACTTCAACTATATAATTCTAACGTCTCCACTTAAGAAGACTACTTCAACTATATAATTCTAACGTCTCCACTTAAGAAGAATGCTTCAACTATATAATTCTAACGTCTCCACTTAAGAAGACTACTTCAACTATATAATTCTAACGTCTCCACTTAAGAAGACCACTTCAACTATATAATTCTAACGTCTTCACTTAAGATGACCACTTCAACTATATAATTCTAACGTCTCCACTTAAGAAGACCACTTCAACTATATAATTCTAACGTCTCCACTTAAGATGACCACTTCAACTATATAATTTTAACGTCTCCACTTAAGATGACCACTTCAACTATATAATTCTAACGTCTCCACTTAAGAAGACCACTTCAACTATATAATTCTAACGTCTCCACTTAAGAAGACCACTTCAACTATATAATTCTAACGTCTCCACTTAAGAAGACCACTTCAACTATATAATTCTAACGTCTCCACTTAAGAAGACCACTTCAACTATATAATTCTAACGTCTCCACTTAAGAAGACCACTTCAACTATATAATTCTAACGTCTCCACTTAAGAAGACCACTTCAACTATATAATTCTAACGTCTCCACTTAAGAAGACCACTTCAACTATATAATTCTAATGTCTCCACTTAAGAAGACCACTTCAACTATATAATTCTAACGTCTCCACTTAAGAAGACCACTTCAACTATATAATTCTAACGTCTCCACTTAAGAAGACCACTTCAACTATATAATTCTAACGTCTCCACTTAAGATGACCACTTCAACTATATAATTCTAACGTCTCCACTTAAGAAGACCACTTCAACTATATAATTCTAACGTCTCCACTTAAGAAGACTACTTCAACTATATAATTCTAACGTCTTCACTTAAGAAGACTACTTCAACTATATAATTCTAACGTCTCCACTTAAGAAGACCACTTCAACTATATAATTCTAACGTCTTCACTTAAGAAGACTACTTCAACTATATAATTCTAACGTCTCCACTTAAGAAGACTACTTCAACTATATAATTCTAACGTCTCCACTTAAGAAGACCACTTCAACTATATAATTCTAACGTCTCCACTTAAGAAGACTACTTCAACTATATAATTCTAACGTCTCCACTTAAGAAGACCACTTCAACTATATAATTCTAACGTCTTCACTTAAGAAGACTACTTCAACTATATAATTCTAACGTCTCCACTTAAGAAGACTACTTCAACTATATAATTCTAACGTCTCCACTTAAGAAGACTACTTCAACTGTATAATTCTAACGTCTCCACTTAAGAAGACTACTTCAACTGTATAATTCTAACGTCTCCACTTAAGAAGACTACTTCAACTATATATTACTAACTTTTCCGCGTCAAGATTCTTCTTCAACTCTATACTTCTAAAGTCCCAACCAAAAAAGTCTAATTCATCTCTATACTTCTAACGTCCCCGCCCCCCCAATCTACTTCAACTCCATACTTCCGTCGTATCCGCCTAAAAAGATCTTCCTCGTCTCTATACTTGTAAAGTCTCCGCTACAAAACTCCTTTACAACTATACTTCTAACATCTGCGGCTAAAAAATATATTTCAACTCTATATTTCTATCATTACCGCCTAAAAAGTCTTCTTCAAATCTATACTTCTATCGCTTCCGCCCCAAAAGTCTAATTCATCTCTATACTTCTAAAATCTTCACCAAAAAAGCCCACTTCAACTTCTGTCATCTCCACCTGAAAAATCTTCTTCAATTCTATCTT
The DNA here is from genome assembly GCA_964036315.1 of Acanthosepion esculentum. Taxonomy (NCBI): domain Eukaryota; kingdom Metazoa; phylum Mollusca; class Cephalopoda; order Sepiida; family Sepiidae; genus Acanthosepion; species Acanthosepion esculentum. Next base: position 105,620,393 of record OZ038488.1, read on the forward strand.
TCTAACGTCTAAGTCCAGAAAGTATTCTTCATCACTTCTAACATCTCCGCAAAAAAAAAAAAGTCTGATTCAGCTCAATACTTCTAATGTCTCTGCCCCAAAAGTCCCTCTTTAATTCTGTAATTCTAACATCGCAGTCTAAAAAAATCTGCTTCAACTCTATACGTCTTCGCATAAAAATTCGCATAAAAAAGAAGACTACTTCAACTTTATAATTCTAAAGACTCCCACGAAAAAGCCTGCTTCAAGTCTATACTTCTATCGTCTCCGGCTAAAGATTCTACTTCAATTCTATACTTCTAAAGTCTCAGCCTAAAAAGAATTCTTCAATTATTTATACTTCTAACGTCTCCGCTAAAAAAATCTACTTCATGGCTATACTTCTAACGTCTCCGACTAAAAAGTATATTTCAACACTGTAATTATAACGTCTCCACCTGAACAATCTACTTCAACTTTATACAGTGTACCCCGGATATAAGAGACCCGGATATAAGAGAAACTAGGATATAAGAGAGATTTTCTCTGGTCCCAAATTAGAGCCTGTGTTAATAAAACAAAATAAGAGAGTTGTCGGGCCCGGAGAAGAAGTCTCTTATATCCTGGTTTCTCTTATATCCGGGTTTGGTATATTTTGTTTTATTAACACAGGCTCTAATTTGGGACCAGAGAAAATCTATCTTATATCCGGGTTTCTCTTATATCCGGGTTACATTATAGACAAACCCGGGTATAAGAGAAACCCGGATATAAGAGACTTCGTCTCCGGTCCCGACAGCTCACTTATATCCGTGTTACACTGTATATCTAAAGTCTCAGTCAAAAGTCCCATCTAAAAAGTCTACTTCATCTTCATACTTCTAACGTTTCCGCTAAATATCTACTTCCTCTATACTTCTAACGTCTCCCGCGAAAAAGTTCACTTCAACTCGATACTTTTAACTTTTCCGCGTAAAGATTCTACATCAACTATATACTTTTAACCTTTCCTCTAAAAAACCTTCATCTCTATACTTCCAACGTCACCGCCCCAAAAGTCTGCATCATCTCTATACTTCTAACGTTACCGCATAAAAGGTCTGCTCCAACTCTATACTCCTAATGTCTCCACCAGAAAGTTTATTTCAACTCTATACTTCTAACCTGAACAATCCACGTCACCTTTATATTTCTAATGTCTCAGTTAAAAATGTCTACATCAACACTATATTTCTAACGTCTCCGCTCCCCAAATGTATTTCCTCAGTAATCTTCTAACGTCTCCACTAAAAATCTACTAATGTCTCCGCCCTAAAAGTCCTTTTCAACTCTCTACTTCTAACGTGCCCTCAAAAAATCTACTTCAACTCTATACTTTTAATGTCTCCGCCTTAAAAGTCCTTTTCAACTCTCTACTTCTAACGTGTCATCAAAAAATCTACTTCAACTCTATATATTTAATGTCTCCGCCCTAAAAGTCCTTTTCAACTCTCTACTTCTAACGTGTCCTCAAAAAATCTACTTCAACTCTATACTTTTAATGTCTCCGCCTTAAAAGTCCTTTTCAACTCTCTACTTCTAACGTGTCCTCAAAAAATCTACTTCAACTCTATACTTTTAATGTCTCCGCCTTAAAAGACCTTTTCAACTCTCTACTTCTAACGTGTCCTCAAAAAATCTACTTCAACTCTATACTTTTAATGTCTCCGCCTTAAAAGTCCTTTTCAACTCTCTACTTCTAACGTGTCCTCAAAAAATCTACTTCAACTCTATACTTTTAATGTCTCCGCCTTAAAAGTCCTTTTCAACTCTCTACTTCTAACGTGTCCTCAAAAAATCTACTTCAACTCTATACTTTTAATGTCTCCGCCCTAAAAGTCCTTTTCAACTCTCTACTTCTAACGTGTCCTCAAAAAATCTACTTCAACTCTATACTTTTAATGTCTCCGCCTTAAAAGTCCTTTTCAACTCTCTACTTCTAACGTGTCCTCAAAAAATCTACTTCAACTCTATACTTTTAATGTCTCCGCCTTAAAAGTCCTTTTCAACTCTCTACTTCTAAGGTGTCCTCAAAAAATCTACTTCAACTCTATACTTTTAATGTCTCCGCCTTAAAAGTCCTTTTCAACTCTCTACTTCTAACGTGTCCTCAAAAAATCTACTTCAACTCTATACTTTTAATGTCTCCGCCCTAAAAGTCCTTTTCAACTCTCTACTTCTAACGTGTCCTCAAAAAATCTACTTCAACTCTATACTTTTAATGTCTCCGCCTTAAAAGTCCTTTTCAACTCTCTACTTCTAACGTGTCCTCAAAAAATCTACTTCAACTCTATACTTTTAATGTCTCCGCCTTAAAAGTCCTTTTCAACTCTCTACTTCTAACGTGTCCTCAAAAAATCTACTTCAACTCTATACTTTTAATGTCTCCGCCTTAAAAGTCCTTTTCAACTCTCTACTTCTAACGTGTCCTCAAAAAATCTACTTCAACTCTATACTTTTAATGTCTCCGCCTTAAAAGTCCTTTTCAACTCTCTACTTCTAACGTGTCCTCAAAAAATCTACTTCAACTCTATACTTTTAATGTCTCCGCCTTAAAAGTCCTTTTCAACTCTCTACTTCTAACGTGTCCTCAAAAAATCTACTTCAACTCTATACTTTTAATGTCTCCGCCTTAAAAGTCCTTTTCAACTCTCTACTTCTAACGTGTCCTCAAAAAATCTACTTCAACTCTATACTTTTAATGTCTCCGCCTTAAAAGTCCTTTTCAACTCTCTACTTCTAACGTGTCCTCAAAAAATCTACTTCAACTCTATACTTTTAATGTCTCCGCCTTAAAAGTCCTTTTCAACTCTCTACTTCTAACGTGTCCTCAAAAAATCTACTTCAACTCTATACTTTTAATGTCTCCGCCTTAAAAGTCCTTTTCAACTCTCTACTTCTAACGTGTCCTCAAAAAATCTACTTCAACTCTATACTTTTAATGTCTCCGCCTTAAAAGTCCTTTTCAACTCTCTACTTCTAACGTGTCCTCAAAAAATCTACTTCAACTCTATACTTTTAATGTCTCCGCCTTAAAAGTCCTTTTCAACTCTCTACTTCTAAGGTGTCCTCAAAAAATCTACTTCAACTCTATACTTTTAATGTCTCCGCCTTAAAAGTCCTTTTCAACTCTCTACTTCTAACGTGTCCTCAAAAAATCTACTTCAACTCTATACTTTTAATGTCTCCGCCCTAAAAGTCCTTTTCAACTCTCTACTTCTAACGTGTCCTCAAAAAATCTACTTCAACTCTATACTTTTAATGTCTCCGCCCTAAAAGTCCTTTTCAACTCTCTACTTCTAACGTGTCCTCAAAAAATCTACTTCAACTCTATACTTTTAATGTCTCCGCCTTAAAAGTCCTTTTCAACTCTCTACTTCTAACGTGTCCTCAAAAAATCTACTTCAACTCTATACTTTTAATGTCTCCGCATTAAAAGTCCTTTTCAACTCTCTACTTCTAACGTGTCCTCAAAAAATCTACTTCAACTCTATACTTTTAATGTCTCCGCCCTAAAAGTCCTTTTCAACTCTCTACTTCTAACGTGTCCTCAAAAAATCTACTTCAACTCTATACTTTTAATGTCTCCGCCCTAAAAGTCCTTTCCAACTCTCTACTTCTAACGTGTCCTCAAAAAATCTACTTCAACTCTATACTTTTAATGTCTCCGCCCTAAAAGTCCTTTTCAACTCTCTACTTCTAACGTGTCCTCAAAAAATCTACTTCAACTCTATACTTTTAATGTCTCCGCCTTAAAAGTCCTTTTCAACTCTCTACTTCTAAGGTGTCCTCAAAAAATCTACTTCAACTCTATACTTTTAATGTCTCCGCCTTAAAAGTCCTTTTCAACTCTCTACTTCTAACGTGTCCTCAAAAAATCTACTTCAACTCTATACTTTTAATGTCTCCGCCCTAAAAGTCCTTTTCAACTCTCTACTTCTAACGTGTCCTCAAAAAATCTACTTCAACTCTATACTTTTAATGTCTCCGCCCTAAAAGTCCTTTTCAACTCTCTACTTCTAACGTGTCCTCAAAAAATCTACTTCAACTCTATACTTTTAATGTCTCCGCCTTAAAAGTCCTTTTCAACTCTCTACTTCTAACGTGTCCTCAAAAAATCTACTTCAACTCTATACTTTTAATGTCTCCGCCTTAAAAGTCCTTTTCAACTCTCTACTTCTAACGTGTCCTCAAAAAATCTACTTCAACTCTATACTTTTAATGTCTCCGCCTTAAAAGTCCTTTTCAACTCTCTACTTCTAACGTGTCCTCAAAAAATCTACTTCAACTCTATACTTTTAATGTCTCCGCCCTAAAAGTCCTTTTCAACTCTCTACTTCTAACGTGTCCTCAAAAAATCTACTTCAACTCTATACTTTTAATGTCTCCGCCTTAAAAGTCCTTTTCAACTCTCTACTTCTAACGTGTCCTCAAAAAATCTACTTCAACTCTATACTTTTAATGTCTCCGCCTTAAAAGTCCTTTTCAACTCTCTACTTCTAACGTGTCCTCAAAAAATCTACTTCAACTCTATACTTTTAATGTCTCCGCCTTAAAAGTCCTTTTCAACTCTCTACTTCTAACGTGTCCTCAAAAAATCTACTTCAACTCTATACTTTTAATGTCTCCGCCTTAAAAGTCCTTTTCAACTCTCTACTTCTAACGTGTCCTCAAAAAATCTACTTCAACTCTATACTTTTAATGTCTCCGCCTTAAAAGTCCTTTTCAACTCTCTACTTCTAACGTGTCCTCAAAAAATCTACTTCAACTCTATACTTTTAATGTCTCCGCCTTAAAAGTCCTTTTCAACTCTCTACTTCTAACGTGTCCTCAAAAAATCTACTTCAACTCTATACTTTTAATGTCTCCGCCTTAAAAGTCCTTTTCAACTCTCTACTTCTAACGTGTCCTCAAAAAATCTACTTCAACTCTATACTTTTAATGTCTCCGCCCTAAAAGTCCTTTTCAACTCTCTACTTCTAACGTGTCCTCAAAAAATCTACTTCAACTCTATACTTTTAATGTCTCCGCCTTAAAAGTCCTTTTCAACTCTCTACTTCTAACGTGTCCTCAAAAAATCTACTTCAACTCTATACTTTTAATGTCTCCGCCTTAAAAGTCCTTTTCAACTCTCTACTTCTAACGTGTCCTCAAAAAATCTACTTCAACTCTATACTTTTAATGTCTCCGCTCTAAAAGTCCTTTTCAACTCTCTACTTCTAACGTGTCCTCAAAAAATCTACTTCAACTCTATACTTTTAATGTCTCCGCCTTAAAAGTCCTTTTCAACTCTCTACTTCTAATGTGTCCTCAAAAAATCTACTTCAACTCTATACCTCTAACGTCTCCAAAATCTACTTCAACTCTATACTTCTATAGTCTACATCTAAAAAGTCTTCATCTCTATATTCCTAACGTTCGCTAAAAATATACTTAAACTCTATACTTTTAACATTTCCGCCTAAAAAGTCTTATTCAAATCTTTACTTCTACGTCTCTGCTTAAAGTCTTCTTCATCTCTATAATTCTAACGTCTACTAAAAATGTACTTCAACTCAATACTTCTAAAGTCTTCGTCCAAAAAATACTCTTCAAGTTTATACTTCTAATATATCCGCCTAAAAATTCTACTTCAATTCTATACCTCTAACCTCTCCTCTAAAAAAATCTTCATCACTGTACTCCTAACATCTCCGCCTAAAATGTCTAATTCTATACTTGTAACGTATCCGTCTAAAATCTACTTCAACTCTATACTTCTTGAAAATTCTTCAGCTTCTTCCTTCTAAGCCTAAAATGTCTAATTCATCTCTATACTTCTAAACTCTTCGCCGAAAAAGTTCACTTCAATCAACTTTATACTTCTAACCCCTCCTCTAAATATCTTCATCTCTATACATCTTACGTCTTCGCTTAAAAATTCTACTTCAACTCTATACTTCTAACGTCTCCGCTGAAAAATCTACTTCATCTCTATATTTCTAACGTCTCTACCGAGTAAGTCTACTTGAACTCAATACTTCTAATGTCTCTTCCTAAAGTGTATGTTCTTGAAACATATCTCGTCTATCGCTCCTTGCACAAAGAAATAATACAGAGTTATGCAGGAAAAATAACGGTTAACCCTAGACTTGAAGAGGTCAAGATTGCAATGATTAGGAAACATGGGAGTCTGTTCCACAATGCAGCAGTTCTTTTGAAGAGGATAAAAATAAAATAAAGTAATTAAATTCTCGTAAGATATTTCCTTGGCCGATAAAAAAAAAATGCGAGATATCACGTCGGCCCCTCTCCAGTAATAACAAAAAAAATATTTCACGGAATATCTAGTTAGCTGTTACCATATTCAGCGTTACATTATTTATACTCATAGTTTAGATTTTAAAATATGAAGCTTCACTCTGTATAAGCCCTGGGGGGAGGCACTCAATTTAGATGGTTATATTAAGAGGCTGCTTATACGGATAGGAGGGGAAGATAACGGTTAACTCTAGTCTTGAACAGGTTAAGATTGTAATGGTCGGGGAAACATCGTCTTGGGAGTCGGTTTCACAAAACAGTGTTTCGTGGGAAGATGCTATTTGCGCGGACTTCTCATCGATGGAATTCGGAGGGTATGTGCGTGGTTTGCTGTAATATAAGTGGCGTGGTGGGTTCTAGCCGTCAAGGTTAGACCTGAGGGAACCAAGGAATATAGTTTGTATGTGCAGTTACCATGGAATTAGCGATGGGATTTATCTGAAGCATGAAGTGATGACATCGCTGTATCAACTAAAAAAAAATAATAATCCAAAAAAAAAAAAAAACAAAAGAAAAAAGTGTAGTGAGAGAATACGTTTATCACGCGGGGCAAAGCGGACGCGCACCTGCTTGGCGTGTAAATCCAACATGGTCGATGTCGTCAGGAAGTGACGATATCACGCGTGGTTGGGAGGAGCAGCCATTTGCAATCGCCCCATTACGCATGTGTGACGCTACGCGTTTTTGAATACGATCGGAGCGTTTTTCGAGTGTGACTGTTGGACGGTGCGGTTGATTTCTATCGCTGCATTGGGATTTCTATCCTGCATTGGAATTTTTGACATTGGACTTATATTTTTCTTTCTTTATTTTGCGATTTGCATGTTTTGTTTTAAACTTAAGCCATCATATTAACTTTATAACACAAAGAAAACTGAATTCTGTCATTAGATAATAAATGAGAGAACCGCAGATGTGTCAACAATTTCGACACAAACCAACACTGGATGAAACACTGTAATTAAACAACGAAAAATCAATTTGTTTGGAAATTAAACGCTCGCTTTCTCAGTTTAATAGCTATAGTCACACTCTTCATGTAGCAAATATTTGCACAAATCTCTTTCTACGATTTTGTTATTTGCTGTCAGTGGATGAATGCCTTGTCAGAATATAATTATTATCATCTTTGCGTGTATTTACTCAATCATCTATCTAAATATTTTCACTTTTTACCTTAAAAGTTAACAAGAAGCTTTGCCATAACTGGCTAGACACGTAAAACAAGAATATTTGCTACAAGAAACGATTTGTTTTATCATCACCTTGAAAAGATAGTCAGTTACGTGCCATGTGTGATATACGCTTAGGCGATCATGTATCTTTCGATACATGACTGACGAGGCAGATTTATTTTTGTCCGCAGTAGGTTGCCATTTCTTTCTGCGGTAGACCAGTTGCCATCCAAGGCTATAGAACCAGGTCTAGAGGATTGATACCTTTCCCAAGGGTATTAGCACGTAAGTGAATGTAATGGATTTGACTGGATTTCGAACTCAGCTCTCCGATTCCTCAATCCGAGCCACTATCCATTACTCCACCGTTCCTCCTCATTTATTTATAGATTTCTGCTTTGCGTTTTATTTTCAAGTTTGTTCGACTGTCTTGTGAACATAAAAAAAGAAAGTCTACTGATCGCGGATCCGTAGATGTCACCTTTTTACGCTAAGATGAGCAGGTGTACAACTTGATGTTTTGCGGAAAGAGACAAGCATCTAGATAATTTAGGAAGGACATATACACATAAAGAAGAATTTGTATCGCCTTGAGCATCTGTTTGAAAGAGGTACGTGCAAATGTTTTTAGTTTTTAGTTAAAAAAAAAGACAGCGCTGAGTATTTTTTTACACAATAAATATATTTCAGCTAGTGTACCCAAGCCGTCAACATGGCGGCAATTTTTAGAAAGTTTTAATAATGAGATGCAATGACACAAAATCTTGGAACAATGTATTGAGATTCAAAAGAAATCGAAGATAAATAATTCATAACTAAAATAGAGGTAAATGAACCATTTAATTAATCTGTTCCATTTATATTTTTTACATGTTCAATGGTATCGCTACTTCATTGATTACTCCTGGTATTATATAAATCGCTTTTAGCTCGATATCTTTCATGTTAAAAATGTATATTTAATATAACAGTGTAATGGAAATATCTTTCGAATGAAAAAGATTATCACCAGACCGACAAAGAAGGCGATGACAAAGCCTATTTCAAGATCAAGTTGAAGCAAGACAATCACTTAATAGACAAAGGTATTTGAGTGTCTCAGTTGAAAGGCTTGAACAAATAAGATTTCAATTTAGGAAGCATAGGAGTAAAGAAACTGATTAATTAAACTGTTCATTTTGCTCGAGAATTTATTTTGTCTAAATACAGATAAATATTTTATTTGTATAGATTATCAAAACTACTAAGGGGAGTAATCACTCATGAATTTACAAATTTAAGTTGATTTACCTCCCTTCCAACTACGGATGGGATAGAAAATATATAAATAAATACATTGGAAATATATAAATAGATGCAGATTGGTAAGCATTATATGGTTTGTTTTCTTCAATCGATTCATTCTCAAAGTCATTCAGATTCTGGTTTTTCTCAGCAAAATAGACGAAAAAACCCTAACAATTTCTGATCTTTATATATAATAAATGAATGCAGAAGACGGGCTCCAAAGCGAATAAACAACGAGGTAAGACATTTTTACCTGTTAGGCAATTTTCGTGTCTCTCCTAAACTTAGTTATTTTAAAAAAAAATGTATTTAACTGTGTAAGTTAGAACGATCTCCCACTTTAAAAAAAAATTTACATCCTGTTTCGTACATTTATTCTCTGCACAAATGATCAATTAGAGCTAAGAATTGATCGTGCTCTTTAGACAATCTTAATTCTTCAGATAACGATTCTCTCCCTGAACTCTGGTTCATAATATTGTTCTGGTTTTGGCGTGACCTCAACACGTCACTCACGACGAAGAATGATAGATTAAATAGACATAATGACAGTCACATCCCAACAAAGATTAATCACCTGAATGGTTTCTTAAAATATCCCTAAAATTGCAGTCTTTTTCATTCGTTTTCAGCTGATTCTTTCAGTAATTGTTCAAGCAGATTTTATGTTACAACATTGTTCACCCCGTACAAGGCCCAAGAGCTACTCGAGGTAGAGTGAGTGGTAAGTGGCACAGTTCTTCGTATGATCTTCATAAGCGTCGCGCTACAATAGGCGACCACTTTTCTTGCTTAGATTAGTTTAGTCTAGCACTGGGCCAAATGGAAGGAATTCAGGAGAGGAAGATTGTTTTGCGTCGAGCACAGGTACGTGAATCCTTGATTTTTATCTGAACTCGTACACTGATCATTGGTAACTTTAACAGTCACGTGACATTCCTATTATCAAGTCCATATATACCAATAAAGTTAGTGATTAAGAAAAAGAATGAATCAATTTATACTTATGTTACGTGGTTCGCTACAATGTGTGAGGCACGGCGGGCCTTAGCCGTGAAGGTTAGAACTGGTGGAAGGGAGGAGTGTAGTTCGTCCGAACACTCCCTTTGCATATAGCGATAGAATAGCGAGAGCCTTGCACCGTTTTGTCTGTGGGAAAGTGGTTGTAGAGTGGAAAATAATCCACCACACACAAGGCCGTGGAGAGGCTTTTGGACTCTATCGAGAATGGAAAGTGGGTAGCTCCTGCTCATATATGGCAGCAGTACTCCATTTTCAGCCTGATGTGACTCTTGTAAATCTAGAGGATAGAAGGAGTAGTCAGGTACTTGCTGGAGCGGTACGGGGAATCGACCATTCTTCGACCATCTTTGGCGATGGATCGTATGTAGGAGTTCCACTTGAAGTCTGGGTTGAGCATTGTATTTGATTTAAAACAAATACACTTTTTTTGCCAAATACAAATACCATTACGAATAAGGTATACCATAAGGCCAGTGGGAATTTTCAACTTATCAGTATTTCGGTGCAAATAAATGTATGACAAACTTGGAAACGAAATAATCGTTCCCCGGAGAAAATCATTAGGAAAATAATAATAAACGTGCTGAACAAAATAAGTATCGTTCCGGTTACGGGGAATTGAAAGAAATAATTTAATCCTGTCGCCACTTGTGTAACACGTTACTAACTCCAGTTGTTGCAAAAATGGACTTTGCACTCAGTGTTATGTCGGATCTTCAGAGAAGCCAGGTGCATCGTGGGTTTAACTTGGGAGATATCCTCTGAGATACCAAGTGCAGATTCACGCGTTCATTAGATGTCGGTGGGTATCCCAGACATGTAAAGATGTGGTCGATCCAGCTGCACTCGAGATGTGCTCGCGTATGAAAAACCGAATGACAGGTAGACATATAAACACTCACCTAAGAGGGAAAAGGAGAGTATCTCATGTTCTGACGTTATGTAGAATTCACGAATTCTGGAGTTTACAAATACTTGGTTGTCAGTGAAAAAATGACTTATGTTTCATGATTTTAAATCAGGGGTTCTCAACCAGAGAGGAACCTCGGTGTAATTTCAGCGTTTCAGGCTGGGAAGGAAAAATATTTTACTTTTTCTTGTTTTTTATTTACAGAATTTTGTTTTTTTTAAAATTAAAATACCCCTGCATTCTATTTAACTTTCTGTTTATTGAAGTATGCGTCATTTTATTGATTTAATAATTAGTTGTGAATTAAAATAAATTACTGTACGTGTTAAAATTCCATCAACATCTATTGCTATTAAATTTGTAAAACACCTCTATAAAATAATCTATGTAAATGTACACATACTAATATGGAAAACAGTGAATATTTTTAATAATATATGCATATTATTTGGAATGCAACTTTTGAATCGGACAATCTTGGAAATCAAGGGAATAAAATTCTGACATACGGAAAAAAGGGAGCATTGGGCAAAAACGGTTGAGAATCGCCGCTTTAAATTAAAAGAATCTCATAATATTAATTCCTTCTTTTTTCATTTTTATTGTTGAATATTTCGATCCGAAAGGAACATTGATACTATTCTTGATAAAAAATAACGTTATTGGTTATTATACATGTTGCCTTCTCGGACTTTCTTTCAGTTTTTCAAGCGAGCGGAACACACAACGGGAGTTGTGCGCATGCGTCAATATTGTCTTATTTTTATTGAGTCTGATGTCTGTTTCTTTGGGGAAGGAATTGCTATTGTGTTCGAAGACACACACAGTTTGGAAAAGCATAATTCCAAAAACATTCAGTCGGCCAGAAAATTCACCGCTGTGAATCATGAAGAAATGTGCTGAATATGTTCCGTTGGCACTCTCGGCTGGCGATTTTCGGTAAATCACGAAAAAGCAATTGTCATTACTAATTCTAGTGTTACAAATAAAGGTTTTATTATATGTATAATGCAGTTTCGTTGTTAATGTTGATCTATAGAAATGTATTACGAATTATATTATGGAATTGCATTGAAAATGATTTTACTATACAAACATTGTAAATGCTTTTTACTATAGGAACGCAGCAGCAATCAGTAAAAGGGTTCTGTTGCAAGCATTATCAACCGACATTAATTATATGTATAATTAATGTCGGTTGATCTATCTATTTATCTATCTATCTATCTATCTATCTATCTATCTATCTATCTATCTATGTCTGTCTGTTCATATCTATCTATCTATGTCTGTCTGTTCATATCTATCTATCTATCTATCTATCTATCTATCTATCTATGTCTGTTCATATCTATCTATCTATGTCTGTTCATATCTATCTATCTATCTATCTATCTATCTATCTATCTATCTATCTATCTATCTATCTATCTATGTCTGTCTGTCTGTTCATATCTATCAATCTATGTCTGTTCATATCTATCTATCTATCTATGTCTGTTCATATCTATCTATCTATCTCTGTTCATATCTATCTATCTATCTATCTATCTATCTATCTGTGACATCCGTCCGTCTCGAGGGACCATGGATCTGCGCCCCAAAATATGCCTTAGCTGCTGATTCGAGGCATCTGTTATGGCTGTACAGGCCCACACGGGAGTAACAATCTCGATTGCAACCAATTCATGTGAAGTCTCTCCCTAAAGATGTCGTTCTGTTGTTTTCTTTTCCTTGAGCACGCTCCACACCGGCGGCATGACTCCGTTTCTTCTCTCTTCGCTCCAACCCTTGGTGTAAATCGCGTCTCCAGCGTGAGCGATCGTAGGCAAGGTCTTCCCACCTCTCGATGTCCATTTCCATCACCCCCATGTCACTTTTTGTAAATATCCTTGAAGTGAAGATGAGGTCACCCTCGGGCCCTCTTGCTAGTGGTCAGTTCCCCATACATAATGATCTTTAGTAGACTGTTCCTTCCCATGTTTTGTAATCTATCTATCTATCTATCTATCTATCTATCTATCTATCTATCTATCTATCTATCTATCTATCTATGTGTGTATGTGTGCGGATGTGTGTGCGTGTCTGTGCGCGCATGCGCAGGTTTTTCTTTAATTGGCATTGTATCTGACCATTTATTTCTGGTAATGATGTTTTTGTTGCCTAATAGAAATATGTTTGCTACTACTAATCAATTAAAGCAAATCTGAAATCAGAAAGAAAAATATCCACAAAAAATACATATGTAGTTATTAAGCTTAGCCTAGTCTGACACAAGGCCAAATATAAAGAGGAAACATGACTTTACTTCAGTTTTCCGATTGATGAGAACTATCATATTTTGCAAACCAGTATTCCAAAGGCCTGTTTCTTATTTCTGGGATTTAACATCGACCCTAAGAAGTAACCAACTATCTCAGCCAGTAAGTAAGTCTAATTGTAAATAAAAAAAAAAAAAATAAAAAAAAGGATATGACTAAAATAAGTGCCAAAATCATAATTATTGATAATAAATATTTAATTAAATGAATAATGCGTGGTTGATAATATGTGTTAATAATAATATTCTTAAGGAAGTTTTGAATAAATGTTGAAATTCTAACAAAACTTTTTATATCTTAATACTAACATCATATACGTCGGGCTATTTTTACCGTATATATTTTAACATCATCAGATTAAGTTAAATTGTGTATCCAGAAGTTAATATGCCTACAACATATGCCCTCTTTGAGTTTGAAATTGTTGCACGAATCGAAATAAAAAAGATTTGTGTTTCGATTATAACATGAATACTGACTCTTATTTCAAGAGGAATCGGCTGACCAATCAGAATTCAAAGAACAGTTTCGTCTTCTGATTAGCTGCTCCTTTGAATACACGATATAAATATAGCTTAGTTGGGCACAAGACTACAAATGTAAGTCATGCTTCTTGGTCTTCAGGAACAGTGACTGGTATCTGTTCTCATTAATCAGCGAAGAGGGTGCCAGTTTCCGAAGATTCCAACTTTGCGGAAGCACCTTGTGCATTGTATTAAAAGAAGGAGGGTTGTGACAGTGGTCACTGGAACCGGACAATTTTTAGATTGGCCGATTGCAGTCCTACGTTCAAAGCGATTTTGTGACATATCCTGCCACAGTGGGGAGGTGAGTAACACCACAACTGAAGACTGAAAAATATTCACAGCAGTTCGTTGCCTTACAATGCGATGGCATACGGAGAGTAGAGGCAGTTGTATTGTGGCGTGGATTTAGTAATTTATGCTTGACTAATTCACTGTCTTAAAGCAAATTCCGGACAATCATTATGAGACCAAATAAATGACATCAAGAGCAGAGGGAAGTGTATTTGAGTATAAACAGCACTTTCTATCCAACCAAATTTAAGTCAGTGTACATTCAAGTTCATATCTCTCTCTTTTTCATTTGTCTATATTTCTGAGATGAGGTATGGTAACTATTTTCACTGTTTACATTGTTGACTATTGTCCTTATCTTTATTGTCATATTCACGACGTTTCAGCTGTTGTAGCTCCGGCCTTCTTCAAGTGATATACGTTGGAATTTCGAACCGAACCCTCTATTTAGTCCACAGGGTTAGATTGTTCTCGTTTCACGCACCATGCCTTTTCTGGATATCTCAGTTTTTTTTAAAAAAACAATTTTAATCATTTCACCCCAAGCAAGGCGGGAATGCCACTAGTAAGCAGGCGCTATAGGAAGTGAAAGTGAAGACTGAGAATAAGGAGGATTACGGGAAGGGCAAAAGATCAACGGGATTCAAAAAGATAGAAAATGGCGACTGACGTTGCATTTAAATTTTTGAAGATTGTAGCTATCAGGGAAGCAAGTAAGCGGAAAGGAGTTACAGAGGCGGGAAGTGCGAGAAAAAAAAACTGTTGGAGAAGAAATGGTGGTTGCATTTAACTGTTTCAACAGTAAACGGGTGGGACCAAGTTGCCAATCTAGTAGCACGCTTAAATTCGTGTAGTCAGGGCACCAGGTTCTCTTTAACAAATCAACTCACCAAGTTTTTGTTCGCTTCTTTTGTGGCTATGTATTGAACCCACAACTCTTTAAGAAGTCACTGGATTACTTCGCTGGTTCATGAGTTGTGAGTTCAATACCTGGCCACAGTAGATGTGAACAAAACTGGCAGATTTCAGTTAGTAAAGGCAAATAGCTGAAACTGACATATCCAGAAAAAGTCATGTCACGTGGAACGAGAACACTCTCTATGTTTGTTGGCATTGTTTCCATAATCTCCTGACAAGAAGCATACGTTGTTTGGAAACCACAATGGCTGACATCGTCAGATCGTCAAAGTGCTTAGTGTCGTACTTAGCGCACGTTTTCCGCAATATAATCTCTCCTTGCATGAATCAGGGACGTCGTGTGACGTCGTGTGACGTCTATGATGAATCATTATTATTCTCCTATGAATATTAATGAAGGTAAAAGAATATCAGCTGCTTGTCTGAAATGTGGTAAACATGATGTTGTGAGGAGGGAAGTGGGTTTGATGGAGCATTGGAACAATGAATGATTCATCACACATTTCGAAATGGAACGCTCAGAATGATTTAAAAGCTAGACTTAATCTATAATGACCCGATTGTATATCGGTTAGTTCTTTGCCACCAATGATGAACAAGACATACCAGAATAAGAATCTCTCTCTCTCTCTCTCTCTCTCTCTCTCTCTCTCTATATATATATATATATATATATATATATATATATTTTGGCAGCAGATCTACATTCAAACATGTTTCATTAAATAATTTAGACATATTGTGTCTACTTTTTTATACTGATCCTTTCCAGTTTTCTAATCAGTTTCTTGATGTTAAGATGAAATCCATCAAGGAAGGCGCCGTAGTTATTTTCTAACCGAAGTACTGTCAACCTTTTTCAAGATCATCTTCAGGGGTAAATTACAAATTTTGTGACTGCGACAAGATTTGCATTCCGTTGTGATGGTGATTTTTAAAAATACGCGCGAACGCGCCCTGTTATGATATTGGAAAAGATAGAAAGTACTTAGGTTAGAAAAAACTACGGCGCCTTCCTTGATGAATTTCATCTTAACATAAAGGAACTGATTAGGCAACTGCAAAGGATCAGTATAAAAAGAAGTTAACACAAGTTGTCTATATTATTCAATGAAACATTATCTATCTATCTATCTATCTATCTATCTATCTACGAGGGTCATTCAATAAATAAGTTGAATTTTTCGGTATAAGGACTTCTAATACAGATAGAAGCTTACTCTTTTTTTTATTTTTTTTTGTTTTACTTCTTTTTCACATGGATTTAATTTCTTTTGCAGATTAAAAAAAACTTTGAGAGTTTTGGCGATTAACAACGATGGCCGACCAAGAAGCATGCTCCAGGATTGAACAGCGGTCAGTTATCAAGTTTTTGGTTGCTGAAGGGTGCAAACCAGTTGAAATTCATAGGAGAATGTCAACTGTGTATGGTGCCACATGTTTCAGCCAAAAAATGTCTATAAGTGGGCTAAATTGTTTAAAGAAGGACGGAGCATTGCTGAGGATGAAGACAGACCTGGGAGGCCTACAGAAGTGAGGTCTCCTGAGGTGATCGAATCAGTCAGTGACCTCATTCAGTCTGACAGAAGGTTGACAGTGGATGATATTGCAAGGACTTTGAGCTTATCTGTTGGGACAAACGCCGGGGTCATCAGTTGGAAAGAGTCATCTTGCATCATGACAACGCAAGGCCTCACACAGCAGCCCAAACGGTGCAGACCATCAACTAGCTGGGCTGAGAACTGCTCCCTCATCCCCCTTACAGCCCATACCTTGCCCCTTCAGACTTTCACCTGTTTGGTCCCTTGAAAGCGTTCACGAGAGGCACGAATTTTAAAAGTGATGATGAAGTCAAAAGTGTTGTGAGCGACTGGCTAAGACATCAGTCCAAAGATTTTTACGCTGAGGGAATACGGAAGCTTGTGCACAGATGGGAAAAGTGTGACAGTGCTGGGAGATTACGTTGAAAAAAAAAAGTAAGCTTCTATCTGTATTAGAAGTCCTTATACCGAAAAATTCACCTTATTTATTGAATGACACTCGTATATACATACATATATATATATATATATATATATATATATATATATATATATATATATATATATTAGGAATAATATAATATTCTCTATGTGTAGAGGAAGAGAGGTTAATATCGGAGGTGAAGCGTTTGTCGCTAAAGACAGTGGGGACCAAGAAATCTCACTTCATGATTTCAGTTTTCAGACTTAAGCGGTCTTCAGACCATATGTCACTACTGCTTGCATGTGCTTTATGTATAGAAGACTGGGAGATTATGGAAAAGGGTGAATCCGCCGAGAGGTATATATATATATGCTGTTAAAGTGGAAAGTTGGATTGGCTTGCCGATTTAAAATTTCGGCCGTAATTATTGCATTTACTTTTGCACAAATACTCTTAGGAAAGGCATCTCTACACCCTCAGTTATTAGTTAAATAGTAGGACAGAGTGGGATCTCTTGCCTTGGTAGACAACGACTCTAGGAGAATGACAACTGAATTCTAGACCTGTGTCAACTAATGACTAAAATAGCAAAATACCAGTCGTTCAAGGTGACCATGATTATATATATATATATATATATATATATATATATATATATATATATATATATATATATATATATATATATATAGTTGGATTGATGTGAGTTTATGACCCTCAGTTTCACGCTATTTGCGATCGACAGACAATCTGATTAATTTTTAATTTTTGGATTTATTTATCATTGCGGTGTTTTATGGTAGTGGGGAAAGGAAGTATAATTGTGGACTGATGCGGTAATGGTAATTGTGGTGTGGTAGTAATTGTGGACTAATGCGGCAATAGTAATTGTAATGCGGTAGTAGTGGTCGGGGGAACGAGTGATGATAATAACAATTGTAGCAGCAAATAGTTATGGTAAAATTGTAGAAGTGATTGTAGTAATGGTGGTGGAATGGTAATAACAATAATTATAATTATTATGATGGTAGTTTGAATTAGAATAAAATTGATGGTGTAATGGTATCAGTAGTTTCTCTTTTCGTGTTCGTAGGGTCAACGGTGGTTTATGTAGCAGTGTTGGTTGGTATTTTTTTTATCCGTTTGGTATATTCCTGGCACTTAAAAGAAACCAATAGAGCTCCAACAGTGAAATGGAAATTAATAAGGAAATCTAGAGCTTGAAGATCATTAAATGACCCATGTCCTTTGTGCATACTTGAAAAATTATACATTAAGTTTCTGAAAATAAAAATTTACTAAATCAAAGAAATGAAATAGTTATTTTTGTAGGCACTGTCAAATATTTTCCTTAAGTAATAATTAATTTTGAAAAAATAAAATAATAAAGAATAGAGATGAAACATACATATTTATATTTGATCGTTAATTAGTAATTAAATTCTAATATATTTATTTGTAAAAATACCGTATAATCTTTTAGTTATTAGAAGGTCGAATGGTACTTTAAATCTATAAGAATAAAGTTAATTAATAAAATTTAAGTATTAATAATATGTCTTGCACATATTTAAATGACCCTTTTAGAAAGTTTTTGTGTATAAAAATATGAATTAAGCGGATGAATGAAAATGCCTAAAATTATTTATCATTGAAAACCCATACGACTCACTGAATAACGGAAGTATACGTTTGTTAGGAGACCCGCCACCATACCTAAACTTAACCTAGCTTTGTAAGTAACATAATTAGGTATCTAGGGAAATTAAACCCCAGCCACCCCTAAATTAAAAATAGATTTTCATTAACCTTAACAACTCATAGTTTCAATATTGTCTGAGCTTATAAATTAAGTAAATTTCTTTGAAAGTTTATTTCTGCCGTCGCTTGTCAGACTAGTTTTTTTTGGAATCTATCGTGTCTTGTATTGACGAACTTTCTTTGGCTCACAGTTTATTGTTTAAGTTAAGTTATTTGTAAAGATGTATTTTTCTTTCTTTCATTTATTCGTTTCTTTTGTTCAAAGTTTTGTTTTTGGCTTTGGCCAACATTTTTATTTTTAGTCCGGTTTGACAAAGTCTTACCGGACTATTGTCTTTTTGTTTTCTTTCTGTTTATTTTTTTCAGTTATCGAATTGAAAAAGATTTTTGATTTTCCCCTCCTTTTTAGTTTATACCCTCCCCCGTTTTATTTTCGATTTAATTTTTCTTTAGCGACTTCGGTCGCAATCCTTAGTTTTTTTTTTTAGTTTTGGTTTGACTATTTTCAAACCAGACTTTTGTATTTCTTTCCTTTCATTTAGCGACTTCGGCCGCATACCATTATTTTTTTAGTTTGGTTTGACTAGTTTCAAACCAGTCTTTTGTATTTCTTTTTCTTCTTCATTTTATATTTTAAGTTAATTGTTGACAAAAAATGGAGGAGTTTCTTTTATTGTTTTTTCTTTAATTTTTTTCTTCTTGGCAACCTTTGGGCGCCATTTTGAATTTTTTAAGTTTTATTCTTTCTTTTATTTATTTTTTTGAGCTAGTTTGTTTTTTATTTGTTTCTAATTTGGGTTAACTTTTAGTTCTCCCGTTTTTTATTTACCAGTCTTTATTTTAAAGTTTATTGTTTTTTGTATTAGTATTTATAAATAGTTTGTTTTATTTACTGGTGTATCCAGGCTTTTTGATTTTCTTTCTTTATTTTGTTTAACTTCTATTTTTAGAAGAATCTAATTTTTGTGCTTTTGCATTTTTTCCCATTATTTTCTTTTTTCTCTTTATCCCACCTGCTTTCCCTTTTAAAAATGGCCGACGAGGTGGGACGGTCGGTAGTAAAAAAGGACCTTTTTGGGGCTGCTGCTAAGGCTGACCCCTCGGATAAAATTAAATAAAAAAACGGGGAAAGGCTATCCCTAATCTAATCAAGGCGAGTGCAAAGGTTGCTAGTAGCACTGAAAAGGGAGGGATCATGCCGGTCTCAAGCCAAAGTACTAACGACAAGGTGCCGAAGGAGGCACAAGATAAAGAGACAGCCGGGGAATCGCCCTCTTGCTGGAAGTCCCCTCTGAGTGGTATTGTGAATATTGCGGAGTTCTTGGAAAAGACTAAGGGCTACGTTCATCTTGTAAAAGAAGATGGGATCCTTGAAGACGTCCAAGAACTGAAGGTATTCGAAAAGAGAAGGGTGTCGGTCTTCGTGGTGGATAAGCATACGCGCAAAATTTGTCGCTCCAGGAAAGACACAGTGATCAAATCACTTTTGTCACTGGGGATTAAACCCCAAAGAGTAATAAAAGGTTCGGGTTTTTTCATGTGGGACGTACTGCTGCCCACAGCCGAAGATTGCCTAGAAATAGCTAAAAAAGAACTTATCACGAAAGACCTCATTCTAAGGACAGAATACGAGGATCGGCGACGGACCAGTGTGGCCGTATTTGAGGTCCCTCCTCGGTTAATGGGAGAGCACCTGGCTGCATTTTTTATGCAGCACGGCCAAATTTTAGGGGCTCTTTCCGAAAACCTGAACGGGGGATGGACTTTTGATATTATGCTGGATCGTTTGGCCTTCGTGTCCATCCCCAACTGTTTAGATTTTTTTGCGGCCGGAAAATGCCGGTCATCGTGACCGGTAGAAAACCTACTTGCAGGAGGTGTGGAGAGACTGGTCATCTCTCCTTCTCCTGACCAGGGAAGAAGGCCCCTGGATCCGGACACTGGCGACCAAAATCCCCCTTTGGCCGAGACTGTTAAATCCGAAGCGCCTGTAATGGGCCTATCTGCGACACGGACCGGTGAGGACAATCCCTCGTTGGGTCTTCGCCGACATTACCCCCCAAACCGACGCCTCCCACAAGTGTGGATAAGGAGAAGGAAGAAGGGGAATGGCGTGTCGTAAGTAGGGGTAGAGGGAATAACCGAACATCGGGGCCTCTGTCCCAGCATGACCCCAGGGATAAAAACACTTACAGTCCCATTCCCTCTACTAGCTCTGAGGGCGACGCCTCGGTGTCATATAACAAAATGGCTTCAAACACCCAGAAGAATAACGAGGCTAGTTGGCAGAAGATTTTGGACCTTAAAAAACTAAAGGAGAAACTCGATGCAAAACGGAAAAAAAACAAAAATCGCTGGGGGCACCGGGCCCCTCATCCTCTGCCCCGTCTTCCTCTTCATCTACAAAAAAATAATTTATTAAACCTGTCGGGATTATCTCACCGACGAGTAAGGGAGGGGGGGGGGAGGAAAGACGATTTCAAGGCTTGCAACGAAAAGTCTGACGTTGCTTACGAGCGAAGTCTTCCTTGTAACGGTAACAAAGGTCAAATGACTAGTAACACTCGGTGTTCTTCTCTGCGCAAAGCGAGCTCTACAAAGGATCTGTTGATTTATTTCTGAAAATACAGAAATTGTGGCACAAGGCCGAAAGAGGGGGAGGGTAAAGGCTGGTCGTAACTAACTATCCTATACCTAGCTAATCAGATTCGCGACCCATTCATACATTACAATTGACACATTCACCACAAGAACTCGTCCATCACCATTCAATCCTTCATACACCATAATACCACAACCTTACAAGGGGAACCTACAAAAACGCACCCCACACCATAAAAAATGGATGATGATAACAATACATTAAAATTCTAATAATGAAAAGATGAAAGGGGAGGGAGATGAACCCATTAACAAACAAAAATTCAACAAATTTTAAACTAAACATAATTAACAAAACAGAGAGGCCGCTGTATTCTGCCGATAGGGCAAAATCAAGAAGCACTCTCACTAAGGGAGTGGGAAAGAGAAAAAATAACGGGCATGGGGAAATAAAAGGCTGAGCTAGTTGAGATAAAAATGGGGGGCCAAAACCAAACTCGGGAGGTTGGGAATCTCGACTGGATCATAACATGAGATAACCGGGAACAGGTTAGGAACACATTTACTCACATTAACTAGGTACACTTAAGCTTGTCTAACCTAACCAAGGGGAGGGTTCCACAGGAAACCACCCCGATGTAACTTAGGTTGAGCTAGAAAAGAAAATCAAGGCTAGCCCCGTTCAAACGAACCAAGCTCTCCTCTTTTACCTACCTTTCGCTAAAGACTGTCGAATACAATCGTTTTCTATCAGTTCTAATCTTCATCTTGAGCTGATGCTTAAAGAATCGGATTAGATCCTGATAAGAAAGATGATTACATCGCAAGACTTCCTCCATGCGCGTCGTCCATATCATCATTCGGGCCGTGGCTAGCAGTGTCAGAAACACCATTCGTTTCACCCCGGAATACAGGGGGGGGGGCACAACTTCACACGCGTATGCACGATCAATGGACACGAGTTCTTCGGGAGCGAGACGAGCCGTCAGCTCGCCGACATGGTCCCATAAGGAGCGGACCCGGGGTCAATGGTAGAAGGCATGCGAAGCCGTTTCCTCTAAACCAAGGCCACACCGTTCACAGTCTGGCAAATCCGCCAAGCCCCATATGAAAGCCTTGTCGTTGAGAGGCAATCGCCAGGTAAGCGAAAACTCAGGGTTACTGAGATAATCCGCTGCTGGCGCCCAAGACCAGTAGGAGCGATACTCCTCCTCCGAAAAGCAGAGCGTATCACGTAGGGAATCCTTCGCGCGACCCTCCACTAATCCCCGATAGAAGACCTTCCTAGGCCGTGAAAGGTCACTGGACGCGGAATAGCCTTCAAGGCTGGCCGACACTCGTGGAGGAAAAGCGATTGATCCCGAGGTTTACGATGGCGCTCAACCCTCGAGATGGGGGGGACTGATGGTAAGGCTAGGGAACGCGTCCCTAACAATCCCCTCCAGAATCGGATCTCCTCTAGTCAATGCACGGCACAGGAAAGCCAACCGAGAGGCACGGGTGTGACTCTTCAAGTGTGGCATTCCCAGCCCCCCCCCCATGACACGGACGTTTAGTGCAGACTCGTCTGTTGACCCTTTTCACGCGTCCCCTCCATAAAATGGAGGATAGCGCTTGCTCCAGCGCCTTCATGTGGGTCTTACAGAGAGGAAGTACTGACAATCGATAAAGAATCAGGGGGAAAATGTATGTAACACACACTTCCGCCCTGCCCTTCACGGACAACATCCGTCGATTCCAAGCCTTACCGGCAGAAACGACCTTTGCTAGTACTTCAGACCAATTTTTCTCCAGCTGGAGGTCGGGTCCAAACCACACTCCAAGAATGCGGACAGGACCGTCCGTCCAACCGAAGCGGCCTGGAAGATCACGCCCCTTCCAGGCACCTAACCGCAAGCCGGACGACTTGTTGCGGTTTATCTTGGCCCCTGTCACCTTCTCGTACCGATCAAGCGCCTTCTGTACCGCCTTAATGTCGCTGCGGGACGACACGAAAGCAGATACGTTATCGGCGTACGCGGAAACCCTGGCTCGAGACCCTCCAGGAACGGCGATCCCGCGTAGGGCCGGACTGCACGTCTCGTCCTTCAGCCGGCGCAGGAGAGGCTCCAACATGGGTTGAACAGAGGCAACCCGTCCCGATATTAGGCTAGTTTAGGTTTAATTTGAATTTTTAGTTTCCTTTTTCCGGTTAACTTAGCTAGGGTATGTATGCTCATTGGCCCCCCCCCGCCCTTTTTTCTGTCCCTATTTTTCTTTAGTTTAATTCCCCATCCCTTCCCTCGTTAGGTGGTCAGTGATGTCAGTTCTCTGGTAGTTGCGGGATGCCTTTCGTTTCGCGTGTGTTTTTTTTCGTATTTGTTTTTGTGAGTGAATGAGTGCGTGTTTGTGTGAGTGTTTTTGGATGGATGATTGTGTTTACATTATTATAATTCCGCATTTTTTTAATCCAGTTAACTGATTTTTCTGACACATTTAGTGATTGTTTTTTTTTTTTTTATTACTAACCATATTTTATTTTGTTTTCATGTAAATAGTATTAATTCTTATTGTATATACTCATTGGGGATCTTTTTAATTTGTTGTTTTAATTGCTCCCCCCCCACAGAGATGAAATATACATATAGGGACTAGTTAGGATTTCATAGATATATTGAGGTATTATGGTGACTGTAGTAAGAAAGGTAGGAGAGAATGTGTTGTTTTGGTGATAGGACTATTGTTGGTATGTTTGGGTCAGTGTTTGTGACTAGTTAAGTTTAGAATTAAGACAGAAGAAGACCGTCCTTTTCACCAACCCCCTTTTTGGCCCTGTGCCACATTTTGTACTTTTGTACAAATAAATATTATTCCAATCATCGATGGACAATGGAACGAGACTATGGATTTTAAGTTTAATTTTTATAATTAATTTATAAATTTAGTTTCAGTTTTGAAACATGGAATTTTCTGTGTCGCGATGGAATAATATTTTTAAAAAGAAAATAATTATCTATCTATCTATCTATCTATCTATCTATCTATCTATCTATCTATCTATCTATCTATCTATCTATCTATCTATCCAAGTCTAGGATTGGTGTATACGGAATAAATTCCAATAACCAACAATTACTATTCTTAAAAGAGTGCTCAATACAGAGTAGAGCATATATAATTGTTTATTTAAAAATTTTGTTTCAACACCTCCGGTGTCTTATCAAATCCGGAGGTGTTGAAACAAAATGGCTATTTTTGTAGTGATTATATAACATATTTATGTTATAATTTTTAAATAAACAATTATATATATATATATATATATATATATATATATATATATATATATACAGGGCGTACCCCAAATGTATTCACAATTTAAATAATTATAAAGTAGTGTTTATTAAAATACATTTCGTTTTCAAAACATGGACCGAACATCTAATCCATTGTACACTTAATGAAAACAAGGATCGTGTCATTCAGGAAGTGGTAAGTAAGTTAATGCCTTCTTAATCTGTTAGTGAAGTGAATTCGCCATTGATTACTTTAAATTTATTGATTTATTCTTTGAATGACTATTTTACAACATATATATCGTGGTTTACTAAGGAGCTGTGGTATTTCAGTTTTTCTCAATATCACTAGTGCAACGCCTTATTTATGATGTCGGGTTTTAAAACAGGTAGCAATGTCTTCTCCATTTGTAAGTTAGATACACTATTTTCGATTTCAATTTTCCCTATCTAGCCTAATGCTGGACTAAACTAAATTTATTAAAAAAATAAAGCATAATATATATTCCAAATTCTTTTGTGAATATTCGTTCTTCGGGGATATGAAGATTTTTTCAAGCGTTGCTTAGATCTGGCACAAGGCCGAAAGTATGAGGCACCAAGTATGGATCGAACCCTTCCATCGTAATTGTTTTCGCGAGAGAAACACGCTAACAGGTTGAGGTGCTCTGTTCTGCTGTATGATCTGTAAAAAAAGAGGGAAAAAAGGCTAAAAACATTATGGTAACATCAAATGTATAAAGAGCTCTTCGAACATAATTTAGAATGCTAATGACACTTCTCAATCGTATAGACAACGGGAAGATCGTGTAGCACCAGTTCAAAATCATCTGTTTCAATTTGGGCTTCAACAGTAGTCATGCGCATTTCTTCTGTGTTCCAAACGTAAATAAAAAAAAGTTTTAATCAGTATTTTTCCACGAACTGCCATTTTGTTAAACAGACTCCTGCATCGATGAATACTTCAATCTTGACCTCTTTAAGTCAAGGGTCACTCTCTCCTCTGTATCATCATAATCCTTACTTCCTACCAACCTCTCTTCCAGCCACATCACATAATTTATTCATAATTACTATGCCAACTGTAACATTCCCTTGTACCATGAGTGGGTCTCGAACTTTGCATTGGGTGAAATTTAGAAAAAAAAAATAATTTTACATTTGTCAGTTTAAATTTTGTAAAATTTAAATAATAGAATCTCAAATGATTTTCAATCGAATGGCAATAATGGGATTGTGAGGAATCAAATTTGAAATGTTAATAATTCTTCTCAAAATTATATATACCACCAGAAAATAAAATTGCAACAATCCGAATATGTTTTAATTTACTCAAGATTCAAAATGTACAGCGCGCGTAGCGTGGTTGTTATCAGCGCAGGATGTAGAATCGGAGTACCGTGTTCCGGCCAAGTCAATGTGTTCGCATTTGCGCAAATGCCCTTGAGAAAAGCATGAGCCCATCTCTTCTCGTCCTAGCTAGGGGTTAATAGCAAGGTAGACTGAAAGGTCTTGCACGGAAACCAGGACAACTCTGAATTCAAAACTCACTGTAGTCTTGCTTGGCAACCAGTCTGGGAGAAGGACAACTCTAAATTCAAAACCAGTTGGGCGTGGGTTTGGAATGCCCACCCCATGAAAAAAGTACTTGCTACAGAAGCCAGAGCAAAAACACCTACTGTGGTGAAACTGCAGTTCTATACTTTCAAGAGGGTCTAATGTAGAGTCTAAAGAAGTGGGGAAACGGATATTTAATTTTCTTTGATTACAATAAATGAGTATATGCACAGACCAATATGCGTGATGTAATGATTAGACTAGCTAATCATTTGAACACTTTAACTGAGTGGTGAGTTCGATCCTCACTGGGTGTTCTGTGCAAAGTTCTACATTAAATAACCCCACAACCAACTTAACAGATAAAAAAAGTAGATATTCTAAGATAAAGAATACCTCATATTAATAAACTGTGTTTCCTCACTTGATATTATCATCGGTCGTCACAAGGGCACAGTTATCATCGTGGTTGCAACATCCCAAACCTTCATTTTGCAGACGACATAGATGGTCTAGCTGGCAAAGAAGAGGAGCTCGTCAGTTTGGTTAAGAACCTGGATGAAACATCCTCCAGATATGACATAGATATTAATGCCGAAAAAAAATCCCATGATGAACAAGGAGAAAGTGCTTTCAACCAAGATAAAAGTCAGTGGTCACGAACTTGAAGTATTGACCTAATTCAAAAGTTTGACTCGATTACCAGTGAAGAGACTTTCAGAATGGAAATAATTTAAACATTGGCAGCTGTCACAAAACTAAGAACCATCTGATAAAAGAACATCTGCTTTAAGTCAGAGATCAGATTGTTGCGTTAATTGACATTCTCAAACTTTCTGCATGCCTGAGACCTTTGGACAACAACAAGGAAATTACAGCAAAGAATACATGCATCGGAAATGGGGTGCTACAGAACTAGACACCTCCTATGTGGATCGTATCAGAAATGACGCAGGTAAGAAACAGGCCCATTGAAAGTCGTTACGTTCACTGTCAAGAAGATAAAGTTGAACAGGTATGGACACATCATAAGAGCCAACGATCTTTCCTCTGCCATCCTACAAGGTACCACACCTTAGGCAAAAGAAGCAACGACAGAAAGAGGAAAAAACCCCGACCGGCAACGTCATTGAATGGGCTGGAAGATCATTCACATAGACTCAGACATTGGCACGCAACCGGGACATATGGAGAGAGCTAGTCAGGTGTTCAGTGTTGCATCGACCCTACAACAACAACCGATGATGATAATGGTGATGATGATGTACTCTCACGTGCATTCGATCGTCTATGTCGCGAATACTATCCTCTAATGATTTATTCCTCGCATCAAGCATCTGTTGGCGCAAAAAGAACAATCAATATTATTATTAAATCAGGAGGATAAGCTGAAAAAGTATCAGATGGAAAATCGTAATTGAATGAACAATAAAAACGTGTCATATATCAACATGATGTGCAATGTGTCCTTAAAGATTTTGAGGAAACTGGACAAGTGAAGGACAAAAGAAGTGGAAACTATAGCAGATTTGACATTAAAATCTTTAAGAAATAAGAAAAACATCCAGCAAAGATCCTGATAGAGGACCTGAGATATGAATCATGTCCTTCAGTTAATCAATCTACTGTTCATCGAAGCCTCATCAGATATAGTCTCAATGGAAGAGTGGCTGGCAAAAAGCCATCGTTAACGAAGGGAAACGGGAAGAAAGGGCTTCTAAAACCAGACAAGACATGTAAGAAAGGGTTAAATGTAATCGAGATTCCAATCGATACGCAAGGGTTCCCTTGCTATAGACATAGGCGCTTTCAGAAAACAAACTGGAATATTTAATCATTGAATTTCAGTTCATCTCTTGTTTATACACAGCTCCATAATATGTCTTGTTTATCATTAAAAATCAAAGTAAACTTCAAAGAAAATAATTCCTTTTGTGCAGTTTAATGCAGTTATATCACGAAACAAATTGTCTGTGTTCTACAACACAAATATATCAAAGAATGAGGCTTTCATGAATATATATATGTATACGAACAGACTGATATATATATATATATATATATATATATATATATATATATATATATATATATATATATATATATATATACAGTGTAACCGGGATATAAGAGACCCGGATATAAGAGAGATTGTCTCTGGTCCCAAATTAGAGCCTGTGTTAATGTATATATAATAGACCAAACTCGGATATAAGAGAAACCCGGATATAAGAGACTTCATCTCCGGTCCCGACAACTCTCTTATATCCGGGTTACACTGTATATATATATACATACACACACACAAAAAGCACGCTCATGTTCAAACCCGTCCGCTATCTTTTGAACAGGAGTAGACGTTTATCCCTTGTTTCCAATTTAGGATTGGGTTTCCGGTTCCTTCTAAATTCTACATCAACTGTATACTTCTAACGTCTCCACCTAAACTCTAAAAGGTATACTATTATTGGGTTTCCGGTTCATTCTAAAGTCGTTTTATTCTCTTTCACTTTCAGTAGTCCCCTCCCCTTGTGTCTTAGTGGTGTTATCGCCTTGCTTGGGCTCAATAAAATAGTTTAAGTTTCTTCGTACCTCCTTCACTACTATGTTAATTTGTTCATAATTCTTAATTTCCACCTGGCGATTGTCAGCAATCCTTCTTTTATACATGTTTCATTGAATACGACTGACAAGGAATTATAATTTAAAAAAATAGTTTTTCTAGTGTTCTTACACACACACACACACACACACACACACACACACACACACACACACACACATATATATATATTGGGATATTAAATCGAAAACATGTCAAATTCGCTACACAATTGCAGTCGTGTTTAGATGCGTATCAATGCATCTCATCAGGCGATTGTAAATTACTGACTTCCTTTACTTTATACTGAGCCCTCTTTTAAATTAAATGTTACGAACGTTGAAATTGTACTGTATTCGTTCTCATCTCTCTCTCTCTCTCTCTCTCTCTCTCACACACACACACACACACATATATATATATATATATATATGTAATATATATTGCGTAAATTTCGGCAGCATGTTTTCATTAAGACATGTCTCATTGAATAATCTAAACACGTTTTATCTACTTATTTTCAATAGGATCCTCTCATATTCAGGGACAATTACCATGTTGATACATATTCATTTCTTCCGAGTACTTTCGACATTAGCACAATGTCATCATCAGGGTGTTGGCTTTTTTTTCTAAGACAAAATTGTTGTGTTCATCTGAAAGTAATTTTTTTAACTGTGAAGTGAAAAACGTTAAGGTTTAAATTTCACGTTTTAAACCTCAGGGAAGGCAACTAAGTTTGAAATGCCCATATATTTAAAAAAGTTCTTGAAGCTATCTATATTAAAAAATTGAAACCAACCCTTAATAAAATTAATTATGAATACTGCACAAATGTTTTAAAATGTTTACAGTAGATAAAAATATCTAGGTTTTAACGAATATTTTTTTATGGACATAAAACCCAATTCATGCTAGGTGTCAAACCCACCCCTAGTTATACACAGTCTTAACATCATCTGGTATACATGATTCATCATCTCACCAAGGGAATATGACCTATAATAAGCCGCTAAGTCTGTAGACATATCATCACTGATAGCAATTTCACCCCCCCCTGGCACTCACGTCGTATTCAAACCACCGACTCTGAATTGTGACAGTTCAAATCTTATATATTTATTTGCTTTTCTGTCCCAAATGCAAAAAAGGAAATTATTTTGGAAAAACTGGTGGGGGGAGGTAAATGAAATGTACATACATTCCATTTACTCAAAATCGCTAGGTAGATTATGTTTAGTTTTCCTCTGTCCCTCTTGCCTTCAATCTGTTCTGTGATTATCAAAATTTCCCAAGCCCTCTTTCCTTATTATGTGCTCGCGGCGGCGTCCATCTTGCGGGCGGCGGGTCGGTTGGTAGTCAAATTTCAAAGGTCCTATAGTAGTTAGATTTGAAAAAAACATGAAAACATATTTAAGAAATGTTGGCCAATCTTTTCTATTATGAGAAACTCACAGAACTAACATTCATTCTTTCTCCAGATTTAAATAAGTTAGAAACTTTAAATCTAAGAAAAACATCTCTTGAAATCAAACTGTCCCTTCTGTGAAGTAGGAAAAAAATCTCGTAATTATTCATGTTGGCGTGAAGACTTAAGATCATATAAAAGATTCGTGGGCAAATCCTCTGAATATATTCTTTTCACTGCGGATTAAGGCAAAGAAGTTTTTAGCTAATCCTTGGCTTTGGATTTACATCAATGAGAAAAGAACGCACTAAAAGCAGGCTAGAGTAAAAGAAAGAAACAATCTGGTTAGACAGTCTGGCGCTTGTAAATCATAAAGTATTTTGGTTATATGAACAACAAATACATTTTTATATAAGTAAAGGTCTGGTCCGGTCCTGCTGCGTTGAGTGGAATGGTTTATTTAGAATTGTGAAAAGAGACGGTGAAGAGCATATGAACGAAGTATAATAAAAGGCAAGAGAATAAATAACAGGAAAAGTGGGAAGCGAAAGAGAGTGTATAAAATAAAAAGAAAGAAAGAAATAATGTAAAAAAGACGAAGAAAGATGGACAAAATAGATGAAAGCAGAGAAAAAATGATGGAGGGGAAAGGGGTTTGTATGAGGTAGTAGGATGAAGAGGAGGGAGAGGGTTTTTTTATGAAGTAATAAGGAGGAAGAGGAAGTCGAAAAGGAGGTTGTATGAGGTAAAAAGAAGGAAGGGGAGTATGACAAATGAGGTCGTATGAGGTAGGAAGAAGAGAGAGAGAAGGGAGGTTATATGAGGTATGGAGGAGAGGAAGAAGGGCAAGAAAAGAGGTTGTATGATGTAAGAAGAGGAGGGTGAGAAAGGAGGTTGTATGGGGTAAGGAGGAGAAAAAGGAGGGCGAGAAAGAAGGTAGTATGAGGTAAGAAGGAGGAAGAGGAGTGAGTCAAAAGAGGTTGTATGAAGGAAGGAGAGGGAAAGGAGGGAGAAGGGAGGTTTTATGAGGTAGGGAGGAGGATGAGGATGGCAATCAAGGAAGTTGTATGAGGTAAGGAGGGCGAGGAAATAGGTTGTATGAGTTAAGAAGAAGGAGGAGGAGGAAGAATCATTTCCAGACGGTATGCACCTATGAAAAGCAAGTGGAAAATATAGATCCTCCAATTGAAAGTACAGAAATATTTGAGATGAAAGCAGAGGATAAAAGTAGGGAAATGGTGAAGTTGAACAGAATAACTTTACACATACAGGTGGATACTGGAAGTGATGTTACGTTGATACCGAGGAATTTTGGGGAAAGAATGGGTAGCCCAAAGTTAAGAAAAAGTAATCACCAGTTGAAACATAGTAGGTCAATCATCAACATCAAAAACAGATTCGAGATAATACCCATCATAGTGGTGGAAAACATAAAACGCCATGGTATTTTAGGAATTGATGTGTTAATAGTGGATACGTCAAAGTTTGTACATACCAAGAAGTCTATAGAACCGAATATTGGATTTTAAGGTGGTACGAATCAAGAATTCGGCTTACAGAAAACAGCCAAGCCATGTATTTTCAAAGCTGAACAGTTCCTGTTCAGGTGCTATCCTTGGTGATTGTTAAGCTGAACAAAATGGTGGAACAAGAAACATTAGAAAAAATCAATCAGGGTGGTATTAATTGGGCTTCACTCATTGTGGCGATACACAAACCCAATTGAGATTTGAGAATATGTGGCGATTATAAGGTCGGCGTGAATTACCAGATCTGTTAGGATTCATTCCCATTACCAAACACTGAAACAGCGTACCATGAATTTTCTGGTATGAAATACTTTGCTAAAGTTGACCATAAGTCAGCATATAATCAGATAAACATTGACAGCAAGTTTCAAGAAGTCACCACAATGAACGCCACTATTGGATTACTAAGATGAAGTTGTTTGCCGTTTGCAGTAAAAACGTCAAGTCACATTTTCCAAAAAGTCATCGAAGAAGTTTTATAAGTGATTTAGAATATAACTGTATATCAGGACAACATTGGCATTGGTGCACACAGTAAAGAAGAGCTCAAAAGTAAAACGGGGCAAGTTTTGAGAAACTTAAAAAGCGCGGGTATGACAATCTCGATAAATGCGAGAATTTCATACCTAAGAAATTGAATATCCAAAGACGGTATCTCACCGGATGATAAACTCATTAATAAGATATCAGAGATAGCTGTACCCAGAAATAAAAAAAGTTAGAATCTTTTTAGGATTAACTAATTTCTATAACAGATATCTACCGCGATATAGTGATCTTGTGGAACCATTTAGCAAATTAAGGAAGAAGAATATTGAGTTTCAGTGGACAAAAAGACAGAAGATCGCTTTCGAGGAATTAAAAAAGGCACTTATAAACAAACCAGTTGTTAAAATTTTCGACCCAGCGAAAGAATTGACGTTAGCTACTGATGCCAGTGACTGTTCTATAGCCGCAATACTGTCGCAGGATAATCACCCTGTAATGTACTTATCCAGAAAACTATCATCGGTGGAGGCGAATTATTCGAATATTGAAAAGAAAGCATTGCCGATTGTGTGGAGCACAGAAAGAGCTAGAATTTTGTTGTTGTGAAGGACATTTCTATTAAAATCTGTTCATAAGCCTTTTGAATTTATATTAAACTCCTGAGTTGCCAAAGATCACATCTGCCAGGATATTAAGATGGCCGATTAAGCTTATGGCGTTCGACATTGACATCGTATATATTAAAGGAAATACTATTCTGGATGTGGATGCATAATCTCGATTAAATTCTGAGAGTAAAAATGTTGAAGCAAATGAAAATTATGAGGATAAGATTTTGCACTGGATAGAAACGGACGTATTACCCTTAAATCGGCTTATGTTGGGGAGTAAGCAGGATCTGGTGTTGAATAGAATTCTGGATAGAATAAAACGGAATATATGGAGTAATTGCTCTATGGCTGAGATGTTTTATAAAGAGTCAAGACACAAATTTTATCCGCGACTTTAATAACTTCAGGCCAACCTGAATACGAGTCGACTAATATCAGAAATAGTCGTATACATTTAATGTAGGCATGCTGCATATGTACTCGCGTCCACGGTTCCATTTCCTTTGCCCAAGAGTGAATGTTAGTTTGCCTAAATTTCTTTATTTCTGCAGACTTTGGGCATTTTCTAACATACTCTTCCACATCTCTTGAATAGGCAGGTCACCATGCTTGTAGCTCTAACCTCATTTGCATAACCAATATACCTCCATGTATATAATCGTGCACGGCTTTAATTACTTCTTTTCTCAAAGACTGCGGAGGTACTGGGATGTTGCCATTACATATAATTCCTTTTTCTATCGTAAATATGTGTCGTTGCTTTTATGAATAAATATAACTTTTTTTTATAAGTGAGAATATATTTGTTTAACGTTTACTAGTTATTTATGTAACCGGTGATATCACAGGTAGTGTTTGTTAAACAAAACTTTCATTCAGTCTAATGATGATTATATATATATATATATATATATATATATATATATATATATATATATATATATATATATATATGCTATATTTATGTGTAAAATATCAGGGATAGAGCCTGAATACTCCATTCAAGCATGAAACAGATTATCCCCACTCAATGTGGACCTCAGTATCCACCGATATATATATATATATATATATATATATATATATATATATATATATATATATATATACACGCCCCCGATAAAATAAATTTCGGTTGAGCACTTTAGAGAGAACGCGCTAATTTGTAAACAGTGACTGACTGCTAGTGCTGATAATACAGAGCTCTTCTATGAATCGAGCACTCTGAGTCACTGGCGTGTTTATTCAAAATAATTACGTAAAAATTCATCTTCCTCTCTGTCGATAGCTTAGGGGAAAAATCGCCGACTTATGTCAAATCAGTCAAATTTCGATCCTGGTTTGAGGCAATGAGCTGTGATACAGCGAAACAGTCTGTCTGTAGATGACAATATATATATATATATATATATATATATATATATATATATGCAAAGAAAGAAAATGGAATTGATCCTTACCAACTAGTTATATCTAATTAACACTTCCCAGGAAAACAAACGTACAAAGATAATTAAATTGAAATCTGTTGTGCGAGCTGAAAAATGTATGTTTCCCATAATGCAACTGCTGTGACAATGAGGTAATATAGAAACGTCAGTTTGTTGAATCGCTTTATTTCTCTTACTTCTCTCTTCTGTGTTTTAGAATTTAAACTGAAATCAATAAGATCTATTTTTTAAAAAACGTTAGCAGCAGCCTTGGTAAAAAAAAATCAAGACCGTTCTGACAAGAATGCACTTCGAGAAGAGAATAAATCAATAAGTTATCGGAATCCGATAGCTTGGAAAAAAAAAGGAAGAAATAAAAAATGTCGCGCATATAACACAGTCTAATAATATTGGAAGAATTATTTTTTGTACATGAACACTATTTTGAATCACATTAGAAATAAGTGTAACCTCTTAAAGTAGAACACAAATTTAGCATCGCCATGTACTGTTTTATTCATTTTCCTTCCAGCAGTAAATCTATGAATTTTATAGCCGTTTCACACCCACAATTCTCATTTCGTACATGAAGTCAAGCGTTATAAGAATATTAGTATTCTTTCGTTTCTCAAGCGACGGGTAAAAACGACCTTCGTCTGGTGACAAGTATAATGTACACTTTTGGGCCACCTTGATAAATTAATTTATTTCGTTAATTTTACCGCAAAATTAAGTATGTTTTTTCAGTATATTTGATTATGCTTGAGGGACAGAAAACAAGTTACTGAAATTTCGTTAATGGCGCATAATAGATGATAGAATATCTTAAGCATAGTGATGCTGCAAAAAAGGTCATCCAAAAATATTGAACCACCAGTGAAAATTTCATCTTTTTCCTTAAGTTAAAAAGGAAATACTTTTTCTTTTTACAAAAAGTATTCCTTACTATTAAAAAAGTACAAAACATCAAAGAATGGAGTTAGTAATGAGTTTTTCTGCATTTGTCACGAATAATTGCCTCAATTCGATGAGGTTCCAGATTTTCTCATTAGAAATGTTTTCCATTCATCTTGGCAGTCATTCCAAAGTTCTTGGAGATTGCGTGGTTTTCGTTGGAGCACTTATTTCTTCATTTCCCCGCCACAATGGTTTCATTATATTGATACCAGGACTTTGTGCTGGCCCGTTTTCCAAAAGCTGAACATCTTCACAAGAAATCTTTTTGCGATGTTTAGCAACGAGCATCGCCATGCTGAAAAATTTCTCCATCTTCATTACATGGCAGAAGATTAGACTGTAGTAAACTAATAGAGTTTTCGCTGTTTAAGTTTCCATCAACTTTTACAAATTTTCTTCTGCCATCGCTTTTGATGCAACTCCACACTATTACGTGTCCATCACCAAATTCTACCGTCTTTGTGGTGTAACTTACATTGTTTCTTTCTCCGACAGCTTTCTTGCCTATTCCCTTGCACTAGAATGTAACTATTTTGAATTAATCATTGAAAATTACTTTTTGCCACTTTCTAGCATCCCATGTTAGATGTTCTTTTGATGATGATTAATGATTTTTTTTACAGATATACGCCCGCTTAAGTTGCCTTTTCGTAATGCTCTACGTACTGTGTCAACTTAAAGCACGTAGTAGTAATTGAAGAAATCAACATGGCACCCAAAATATTGAATGTAAGAGTATGCTTCTTGTACGAATTTGAAGCCGGAATAAAAACAGCATTAGCCTGTACGCAAAAGAATAGATACCCTTGCCGAAGGAATTGTCTGTACATATGCTTGTAGACATCATAGATGTGCGAGGCGAACTCCGGCAAATCAATATTGAAGTGACACAGCGCATGCGTTATCGGCGAGAACGAGGCTGACACAAGAGATCTCGGTTTCTTGCCCGAGACCGAGGAAGGATAAAAGGAACTGACTTTTTGTTTCAGGGAAGTTTTGTTTTTTGAGACTGATGAAAGTTATACCCGTGTTCCGGAGAAAGAGCGATAGTACTGTTGTTTACGGTGTGCAGGAAACAGAGTCCCGAGCGAAGCGTTGTTTCGGTTTCCATGTTAGCTGTTGGCAGGGACAGATTCGAGTGGAAATTTATTTTGTCCTACCACCCAATTTTCGTTTAAATCACACATACCCTACGAACGCGGCCAGATTTTCCCGCAAAAGAGTTTTCATAGACCAGCAAGGAAATATTGAAATATTAGGCTCATCCTTATCTGGAGACAATAGCTGCTTAATCTGTTAATCAGTCTCCATCGATAGATCATGAACGTGGTCTTATTTTGTCTCCATGTTCAGTTTTGTTAAAAACCAAATAATAGTATATACATTGGTTCATTGATTACTTGCATTAGAATTTAGTTAATTTTCTTTTCTTTTTACTGCCATTCAGTACATTATACTCATACTTTTTATCATTTTAAAGTTTTGTTGTTTCCTTAAAAGATTCAAGTTGTCTTCATTGAAGGAAATTGCAGTTAAACTGAAGTTCTTTGATTATTAATTGGCATCTTTGGTTAAACATAATTTTCTAGTAGATTTTAATCATTAACTAGAGGCAGAATTTAACTCGATGTATTTAAATGAATAAGTCACACATTACAAGCATTTTATAGAGTTTATCTGACCCACTGTGCACTCGTTAAGATGCGGAAAGTTGCTAGCCTCTAGTTCCTCTAGATTCCCATGGCAGATATTCGGGTGAATTGTGCTCCTTGACTCCACCAGTTCAGACTTTCACAACTGGGGCCCGCCATGATGAGACTACTCATCCGCATCCCCATCATTTTCCTTTGGGGAGGAGTTCCACTTTGGTAGCTTCTACCTCAGATTTGTTGCATCGTGGAACAGACTCCGAATCATACAATCTTAACTTTTTCAACTCGAGGGTCAACCATTATCTGCACCTCATGTTCCCTCCCTGCACGCCGTTACGATAACCTCATTCAGTAACCCTCTACCTTGAGTGGCTCTTGGGCGTTGCATTCGGCGAACAATAGTTAAAAATACATAAATAAAATAATAATCGAAACTACAAATTGTGTGAGTTAGTATTTTTCTTTGTATCAATTGTACAGATTACTGACACAAATCATAATATTCTTTATTGTTTTATACTGAACGATCAAATCGATGACATTAAAATAAAACAATACGATGGGCAAAACTGATTAATAAGTATGTTCTTTATGGGCATTCAGACCCCTTTTGGAGGTGGGGCTGTAGTTTCAATAGCAAGTAAGATTAACGAAATGGAGCTACTAGTCTCACAGACAATAGATTTTGAATTTAAATATATTCTTCTCCTATACTGGCAGCCAGCTTATCTGCTATTTAATCTATAGCAGGAAGAGGATTACAGCCACATTACATTGAAACACTGGTTACCATACGATCACCAAATCTGATCAGTACCTAGAAGAGTGACCACTTGGGAATGCCAGGTGCTGTAAGCTTGGATGTGCGGATGGTGTAATGGATAATGACTCAGAATTGTTAATCAGAGAGCCGAGTCCTAGTTCCCTTTGGGTTCATTATATTCACTTACGCGAAAATACCCTTGGGAAATGTATGAATACACATCTTTTCCCCACAGCTATGGGTTAATTAGCAAGACTTATATTACTAAACCGTTATGTAATACTACAAAATTCTATACCTGGCTTTTCGAATAATAATAATAAGAAGAAGAAATTAACATATTGTTCGACTACTACATAGGCACCACTTTTAGAATGATTTTCTTTCTCTAGAATATAAATGTATAGAAACTAATGTGGCCACAAAGTGAGGGATCAGTTTATATATTGATTTTAATATAGAATTGATCCCCCATTTTATATTCACACATTTGTTTTTTGTTTATCTAATTATGATTAGATATGAATCCGCCTCTTCTTCCCCAGCTATGGGTTAATTAGTAAGACTTGTATCGCGAAAAACATTATCTCAAAAAATAATTCTTACAATCTAAAAATATTTTCTGGCTTTAACCTGCAAAAGCAGTAGAAAACGAATCAATATTTTCTGTCTTTAACCTGCAAAACAGTAGAAAACGAATCAATAAAAAAAAAACATATAGCTGGAAGAGAAGGGGGGGAATCCATACTTTTCCTAGGGAATTTGTGTGAAAGTGAAAGCAACGACCTCGACTAGAAATTGTGCTCGGGTCAACGATCCAAATTTTCTTGTCTCATTTACCGCTATGCTACGAACGCATGCATCTGGTTAACGCTAAGTGTCACAATTTCCTCATTATTTGTTCCCTCATAATCTATTAATATATGACACAATCTCATACTACTCATCGATTATTTTAGCGTTATCTTTAAAGTTGAGAGATTTCTTTACTATTTTTATCTTTATTCCGCTTTTATCTCTATTTTCTACTCTCGAGAGTAGAACACTGCGCCGTTTGCTTCAGTGAGCCGAGTGTTTTTTTTTTGTTTTCTTTTAAATGCAGGCAACAGTCGAGATTCGAATTCTATCTGACGTCACTTTTAGGAAATGGATATTGAGAACTTTAAAACATTATAACTCGATTCAAACACAATTTTATTACTTAAAGTTAGCAGCATTAGAATCGATATACTGTTGCCGACCATTCGATTTTTCCATCGCAATAAAAAATAAGAGTCGTCAAACAGTATATTTTTAAACTCATTCCGACTTGGTGTACACCTTCTAGTACGTATGAGACCCCGGAATAGGGTAATTAGCAAGGGTGTTATGTAAGTTGAATAGGGAAGGTGCTGAAGGACCTCGATGCCTTACTGTATCAGGTTTTGCTGGGTAGCTTGTAAATTATAAAATCTTGCGTTACCCGGCGGCAGGCTTGGACTCTGACCGTACAGTGTTGTTGGACAGGAGTAAAATTTGATGCACCCGTTCCAAATTGCAACAAAATGTAACAGTGAATGTTAAACAATCTCTGAAATCATTGGTTTGGTTTGGTTTGGTTTATGGCATATCAATCTCAATGGGTTATTTAATGCCGACAAAATTTTCATTGTTGGTAATATTTTTTTCTTCCAAAAATCTATTTCTGGCAATATTTTTTGCTTCAAAAAATCTATTTCTGGCAATAATTTTACTTTGCTGGTAATATTTTTTTTCAAAAAATGTATAGCTGTTAATGTTTTTTTTCAAAAATCTATTTCTGGCAATATTATGCAAAAAATGCATAGCTTGTAATGGTTTTTTTTTTCAAAAATGTATTACTGGTAACATTTGTTTTTCAAAAATGTATAGCTGGTAATATTTTTTTAAAATGTATTGCTGGTAATAATTTTTTTACAAAGTATTTCTGGTATTAAAACCTATTTTTACACTTTCATAGTGTTTTGACCCCAGTTTGGGGGTTAACTATTTGCCCATAGATGGGACCCTAACAGGTGCTACCACCCTGGGTCAGGGTGAATCTGGGAACACCACCAATTAAGAATTCAAAACCTCCTGATCAGAGTCCTTGCTATTGGATGTAGTTTATCGTCTTACCCAGGACGCGGATGTAGTTTATCGTCATACCCAGGACGGTCTCTGAAATGAAAAGAGACTTGTGACAACAGAGATGTGGTTCTACAGAAGGATGGTAAGAATACCATTGAATGAACATGTGGGTAACGAGGAAGTCTTGAGGAAAATGGAAACAAAAAGCACACTGAAACTTAGAATCAGAAAGGGAGAGTTGAAATTTCTAGGACTTATAATGGGGAAAGAAGGCTTGGAGAATTTGATACTCACAAGAGATATTTAAGGTAAGAGAGACAGCGGGAAACAGCGAATTACTTAGCTAATGAGCTTGTGTAAAGGAATGGCAAAACGGAAAGTTGGAGGGATGGTGAAAAGACAGATGTTACTAAAAGCTAAAAAGAATAGGAAGTTGTGGAGAGCCATGATCACCCAAATACTGAAGGACACGGCACATAGAAGAAGAAGAAGAAGAAGAAGAAGAAGAAGAAGAAGAAAACAATAGAGAAAAAAGTTATAGTTTAGAAATGACTAAGCAAATCCCAGCAAGTGCCTAATCGTGTACACTGCTGATTATCAGTCAAATGACTGAATCCTCATTTCATTTTGCCGATTTGTGTCAGAAGGGCCGGTGTGTCTTTGTCTCCGGACAGAGGGGAACTGGAAATATTACTGAGATGTGTCCGGTCTCGGGGAACAGCTACACGCGGCAGTACCTCCCTCAGTGCACTAAAGACGGTGGGGAGGGGGTCTTTTGTAATACCGATGCCAGCGAAACCGACAGATGTTAAATATTCCTTTGGGCAAAAGTTCAGTCAGTCCAGCACGTGATATAATATACAGAGTATATCAGAAATATATTTGGAGGCGGGTTCCTCACACCAAAACAAGGACAAAACCTCTTATAAACATATGTCCGAAAATCCTTCGTTTTTGAGTTTAAAGAAAGTTTACGGTAGATGGCGCTGTGTTGGCATGTAGATTAGGTTACATTTGTCATTCGTGTATATTTGTGTCTAGTCTGTCTTCAACGTTTAACGTGTGTAGTAGTGAGTTAACTGAGATGTGTCCCGTTTAACAATGGAGGGATATTCATATCGTGAGCAGGCAGATATGATTTTTACATACGGCCGCGCGAATGGTAATGGACGAGGGGCTGCACGGCTGTATCAGATTGAGTTTTTCAAACCGAAGGCAGCTGAGTCATCCAATCTTTCCAGCTGTTTATTGTCGCGTTGCTGAGACAGGATCCGTGGCACCACAAACTATTGATCGAGGAAGACCGCGATCCGCTCGTACGCCTGATTACGGAGAACATATTCTACAGGCTGTAGGGGACGATCCAGATATCAGCACTCGTTTAGTGGCCCTAGCATGGGGGATGCTTCAAGAGCAGCTCCTGTGTCTGTATCATATGCCACGTGTGTAGGGTCATTCGTCCTATGATAACTCACCACAGGAGAACTTTTGCCGATCTGCAGTTCCAGTGTTTGTCTCTTCAGTCATATTTACGGATGAGACAATATTTGGAATAACAAATTTACACAACCAACATTTGTGGACGGATCGGAATGCCCATGGTACAACACAGGCTAGAGACCAGCATCAGTTTACGATTAATGTGTGTGCTGGAATTGTAGGTGACTGTCTGGTAGGTCCATATGTTCTTCCAGCATGTCTTATAGGAGCTGTCTACAGGAACTTTATTTCAAATAAACTTCCAGACCTGCTAGAGGATGTATCCCTTATAATACGAAGACGCATGTGGTCCATGCGTAAATGGGGCTCTATCACATTTTAGTCACATTCTTCGAGATGCACTCTCTGACAGCTACCATCAAAGATGGATAGATATAGGGGGGACCTGTTTTATGGCCTGCACGTTTCCCCGGCCTCAATCCATTTTTTATCAAATTTTTATCTGTGGCGCTACCTAAAACAATTGGTTTATCCAGTAGACATTAATAATGCAGAGACGTTTCATCATGAATCATAGGGGCCTTCGAAATCGATCGTGACACTGTGGGAGTATTTGAAAGGGCCCGCCAGTCAATTATCCGACGGGTGTATGCGTATGTAGAAGCAAGCGGAGGACATTTTGAAAATTTGTTATGAGTTGCTGTGACGAGATACAATGAAGGCCTTTTGGACATATGTTTATATGGACATTTTAACTTGTTTTGGTGCGAGGAACCAACTCCCCAAAGTTTGTAAAAATATTTTTGATGCAGCTTTTATATATATATATATATATATATATAATGATAATGAATACAGAATCTGACAAGTTCCCGAAGAAAAAATATTTTCTGGGTCACCCTGTCGACTTGCTTAATTCCCTCTTTCCTGTCTTCTCTTCTCTTTCTCTTTCCACACCCC
The DNA here is from genome assembly GCA_964036315.1 of Acanthosepion esculentum. Taxonomy (NCBI): domain Eukaryota; kingdom Metazoa; phylum Mollusca; class Cephalopoda; order Sepiida; family Sepiidae; genus Acanthosepion; species Acanthosepion esculentum. Next base: position 105,662,251 of record OZ038488.1, read on the forward strand.
ATGCCTATCTCTCTTTCTCTTCCTCCCAAAAAACTTATAGTGAAATCTCTGTCTTTCTCTCGCTTTTTTCTTTCCCCTTTTAATATTAAAACTTTTTTCTTTCCTCTTTTCTCTCTCTCTTCTTTCTGTTTTTTACCTTTTTCTTTTCATTGTGTCTGAATAAATTGAACTCCATTTATTTATTTAAAACTTGTCTGGACATTTGAGGCCCACAAAATAAATTATAACCTGACTTGATGGATTTTTTTCTATATTCATCATCATTATCATATTGATCTGTTCTCACATTGAGCTCTTGTTAGGTTTATATCCTCCTTGGAATTATCCCTAATAATCAACATGGAGATCAACGTGTTTTAGTGTACTCAGCAGTTTTCAAAATTTCATAACTGAATCAACTAAGCTATCAGATTCTCATACGTCGAAATCGACGGGAAAGTCCATTATATATATATATATATATATATATATATATATATATATATATATATATATATATATATATATATATATATATATATATATATATATATATATATATATATATATATATATATGCAATACTCTTCGATAAAACGAATCGAATTCACTTAGTCTCTAGCGTGTTTATCTAAAACATCCTTACCGTGCACCAACGGCTTAGGAGTAGGTTCTCCGACTGACGACAATTCAGTCGGGTTTCGATTCTAGCTAGAAGCAACCGGGTGTCTAGCCACACTGATGGGCTGCGAAACAGTCTGTCTGTGGATGACTATATATATATATATTTAAAAAAAATGATAGTTATATATATACGCATACGTTTTAACCTAATGATCATTGCTGATAATGAAATGAGGAGAAAAGTACACAGGTGGATAATCCAAACTCAATGAGCGAAAATAATTTACTGCTTTTAACCGTTAATCTGGTTAAGTGTTTCTTTTTAGACCGAGAGTTAGACATTGAATTCCGAGAGTGATTCTTGGGCGTTTAAATAATTTCAATCGAGGAAAGGTATCAGTCGGAACGAAGAAAATGGAAAGGAAAGGAAGCGTAACAAAACAATACGATGTAAAGTACTCAATGTTTTCTGTAGACTTGCATACAAAGTAACGCCTCCGCCCATATAGGAAACTAGATAGAATTGATAGAATTCAATTACTTTGGCGAGGCTAGCAGCTGTTGTCATTTTAGTCCAGGCTTGTTGATTTTTTAACTTATCGTTTTCTTTCCTGTAAAAGTTAATAATTCCGTGTCTGGATCAGCAAGACTAAAATACGGTAGTAAGAAAATAACCGGAGATAAAAATCTTGTTCAGTAGACAATTTTCGAACAGAGATATCACTCAAAACATTTTGTTAGTCAATATTTGATTTATAAAAAGAAAATTGTATTGGATTTTGTTAATGCCTTCTGTTCGTTGAGTTATTTTAACCAATATGGCTGTAAATAGTCTGTATTGATGCTTGAACTTTTGTAAAAAATAATTAACTTAAAAATGAATAAGTAAATAGAATTGAAATTCATCTTAATAGAAGAAATAAATTAAGTAAACTCGTAGTCATAAAAAGATAACAACAGACAAATCTGTAAAGAATCAGTAAGTGATCATAAAGATGTAATTATGAAAAAATGATAACCTCTGTCTGGCAATGATAAGGAATTCCCAACAAATAAATTTGACGCTTGAATAAGAACGAGAAAAAGGAAGTGAGAAAAGGAAGAGAGGAAGAACAAAACAAAGGGGGAGGAGAAAAAATATAAGAAGAAAAATAAAAGGAGGAAAAGGGAAAAATTATGATTGTTACAAGAAAAAAGAGGAGGAGGAGGAGGAGGAAGAAGAAGAAGAATGATAGGATGAAGACTAAGAGAATGAATGCAAAACAAAAGATTGTTTCGAGAAGAGGGTGGTGAAGAAGAACTAGTAGTAGAAAAAGAAGAGAAAGAAGAATTTGAGGAAGAGAAGGAAAAGGCAGAGAAGATAGAGGATAGAAAAGAAATAAAGAAAAAGACAAAAAACCTAGACCGGCTGTTGTGGTAGGATCCACCTAATTTGCATAGTGGAGTACCGACGATATAAATATGGTTGGTACTGGAAGACAGGGAGGCAAATCAAGAGATCCAACTAGAGACTCTGCCCGACTGCGACTTAGTCAACACATTCTCCAGGAACGGTCTTCCCAGGAATATACAAAAGACTATATGTAAATATTGTGTACACTTTCTTGTTTCAATACATTTTATTCTAACTACATTTTGTGTTTGCATTATTATTCCATGCATTAGTCAAGTTTCAACACCGGCATACCTAGACCGCCTTAAGGAAGGGTGAAGGTAATAGATTTCCCGAGGTACCTTAGCCTCCCCACAAGAAGAAGACCAAGAGCCTTACTCAATAAAAGTGGCAGACGAAAGTGGAAACACAGAGAGTCGGTAAAGTAGAATCGGGTAGATGTGCGAAGCACATACTTACGCATTCCCCTTTAAGGAATGATTCCACCGGGACCACAGACGAACTTCGACCTGGGCCTTCTCTTGCACCTCCAACCAATTCATTTCAGCAAGAGATCGAGACCGAGCCAGACGCCGGGTATCTTGACCGGCCAGTTCGCCCAGATGAAAGATCCGGGAAGAGATACTCCCTTCCACGCACCCAGCCGCAAAGCAATAGACTTATCGCGTTTGATTTTGACTCCTGTCACCATCTCGCACCCTCTGTTTTTTTGTTGACTTAGTCAGTCTTGGCCTTGCTCGACACAAGAACCGAAACGTCGTTAGCATAGGCAGAATACCTAGCCGAGGTGATAGCACCGGATTCGTCTTTAGCTTGCGAAGGAAAGGTTCCAACGCAAGAATGTAAAGCAAACGCGAAAGCGGACAACCTTGATGAATAGAGCGAGACAATACGAAAGGTTCCGATTGAACCACATTCACTTCCATCAGAGCACCGGGAGACGCATACAGAAGTCAGATCCAGGTGCAAAAATAAGTCCCGAAGCCAGCCCCCGAAAAGAGCCTCTAGAAATCGATGGTCCACTCTATCGAATGCCTTGGACTGATCTAAATTGATCAGCGCAGTTTCACTGTCGACTTGTTGGATGATCAAGGATACCATATGAAAGTCGTCCTAAATAGTTCTGCCTTTCACAGCACAAGTCGGTTCGGAGCCAATCAGACTAGAGAGGACAGCCTGCAAACGGTTATCTAAGATCATTGGCTAAAATCTTTAACTATTCATTTAAAAGCGTTGAGGTATTGACCCCTACTTCAACCAGTTGTTGAAAATCAGTGCCAGCAAAGGAACAAAAACGGGTAAAAGCCTCAAGTACGGTTCGTAGGGTAGACTATCTAATCCCGGAGATCTTATGAGCTGTTTCATTTCAGGGTGTGGGCAATCATGCCTCTCCACAACTACCTATCCTTTGTAGCTTTCTTAAAGGAAGTCCATCATGAAATTTTCTGATTCCCGATTGGTCAATTATTTGTTGTATTTCCACTTCAATAACTTTTTCACTTTTGATTTAGTAGCCAATTTTCAATTGCAATTGATAGGTAAGGTGGGTCAATAGACTTTTCCTTACCAGTCCAACAAACAGAGAGAAAAACAAAGAAAGAAAAAAGAAACTGTAAATAAACAAAGATATATATTTTAGACGCTACCTTTATTAAGTCAAAACAACCTAGGTTAAAATCACTTAAAATTCTTGAATCTTATGAGCTGTTTCACTTCAGGGCGTGGGCAATCATGGCTCTCCACAACTACCTATCCTTCTAAAAGGAAGTCCATCCTGAAATCTTCTGATTCACGATTGGCCAATTATTTGTCCAAATTCCACTTCAATAACTTTTTAAACTTTTGATTTTGTAGCCAATTGTTTGTTGTAATTGATAGGCAAGGTGGCTATCGAGACCTTTCCTTACCACTTCAACAAAAAGAAAAAAAGAAAAAAAGAAAAACTGTAAATAAAAAAAAGGTAAATATGTTGGAAGCTATGTTTATTATGTCAAAACAACCAACAGTAAAATAAATTCTGTCTATATTTCTGAGATGAATTATTGTAATTATTTACGTCATTTACATTGTTCGGGCAATTTATGGATGGAAAAGGGAGATAACCTTCCCCCTGTGGGATGAGCTTGAAATAATAGACAGAGGACATCACTGAAAAATACGAAAACTTAAGAAATCAGCGCATATGCTAGGCCAGAAAATCTCCTAAGCCGGTCAAACACAGAGATGAATATGGAACAACTACATCGGAGTGCTAGAGAAAAATAATATTAACAAAAAAAAAAAAAAAATTGCAATATGAGCTCTGGTAAAAAAAGTGATACTAAGACATTAGGTTTCTAAGTCCCCAAAATTCATACACTGATACCTTAAAGACACATGATCCAGTGGATAAAAGCGTTGGTTGAAGTAATCCAGTGACTTGACCCAAAGAGTTCAATACCTGGCTATAGTAGTGGTGAACAATAACTTGAAGAGTTAAGTTAAAGGGAAATAACTCATACTGAGATATCCGGAAGAAGCATGGCACATGGAACTAGAAGGTTTCTCGAAATTCCAAACATCTGACGAAGGCTGGAGCGTACAACGGCCGAAACGTCGTGAATATGGCAAAAATGATGAGAACAACTGTCCGAACAATGTAAATAGTGTGAATAAAATCAGTTATGAATCTACTCCAAGTCGAAAATGTAGGAAGGTTTCTGTTTTAGGATGAAGCAAAGAAAGAACAGAGAAAAATATATCGACATTTTATATCCGTTGTTAAGATGGAACAACGTTTGACATTTATTTTCCTTCAGCGAATGCTGAGAAATCTCGTCTATTTAGATGCTACTTTGGAAGAACCACTTATATAAAAGTGGATAGTATGGACAAGACTTTTGTTTCAGAAGGTTACCCAATAAATAACAGCAAAAGCTTTTCAGATTTTGGAGATAATGTTTTGTGAAAACTCATTTGAAATGTCTCAAACTCATTTCAAATGTCTAATTCTTTTCCATTCCACGTGCTTTCCCCGAGCGGAAAGTGATGCGTGATGGGACAGAATAATATCTTTAGTCTGGAACGATCAGGTTATAAAAAAGATAATGGAAGAAAGAAAAAAAAGAGTAGAGAAAAACTAAACTTAATTCAGAAAATGTAATTATAGTAAATGAGGAAAGAACTTTGTGTCAGTTTTACACCACGTCAGCGTCCATGCGTGTATAGGTATCAAATTGAGAAATGGGTAGACGTTGCAGGTTTTATGTTCCTTATGGAAGAACATGATATACATATACACCTTCACACACATCATCAACACGGACAACGATATATATATATATATATATATATATATATATATATATATATATATATATATATATACACACACCTTCACACACATCATCAACACAGACAACGAGATGTATATATATATATATATATATATATATATATATATATATATATATATATATATATAATAAAAAATAATAAAAGAATCAATATTTTTTCGATTCTGACAAATGTCACATTTTGTTGAAGTTCTAATGAATGCTAATCTTCCACAACCCCCAAAATATCCCCTTATTTAGCGGACCACTCTATTTAAGTAGTTCCATTCTACAGTTCATGTTTAAGTTCCGTGCTTTCGACTGGTTTCAATTCAAGAAATAAAAAGAAAACATTAAATTAAATTTAAAATCTGTAGAGTAATTTACATCTTCGGAATGATTTTGAATTTTGAGTTTTGAAGGTTTCTGTACTAATCTTACTTTTTGAGTTTTGAAATTCCGTCTTGTTACCATGAGGTAATGTGGATTTAGAAAATATAAACAGATTTTAGATTACCTATTCCAGGATCTTTCCCTATTCCAATTCGCGTTCGGATTTCTGTGTCGAAGTTTCTGTCGCTTATTAAAACTTTTCCCATTTCTACAATATCTACAATTCGTAACTCGCAAGGTATCATCTGCCTATCTTATGTTGTCAACATTTTGGCTACTAATAATAAATCCTGGTAGGATTTGTACTTCTCTTCGGATTGCCTTACTGTAAAGGCTGAATAAATCCGGCGAGAAGACGCACCCTTGTCTTAAGCCCCTTTCTATTTTTGTGTACTTGCTCAATTCATTTTCTTTTCGCATGCAGGCGGCTTGTTCTCGTAAATATTTCGGGTTATTTTAATACTTTTCCTCCAAAATAATATTTTCCTACCAGTTCAATTAAAGCTTTGTGTTGTACATTGCAGGAATATTATTATAAATAAATAAATAAAAATTAAATATAAAATAATAATGAAAATTATAAATAAAGTAAAATAAAACAATAACATAAAACGTTGTATGAAATAAATTAAATAAAAAAATAATAATAATAACTTTCCCAGCATGCCACAAAAACTGTTCCTGCCGGAAATACGAACATCCCATCAAAAGACGTTAAATTCAATCTCTTCGCCACGAACCTTGGTACGAGCAACACGTGTGTAACTTCTAAACGTGATATGGCTTGTAATACTACGGAGTAAATTTTCACTTTTATTACATGTACAGTAACATGTACGTTTTGTTTCCTGTCAAGTGAACACTAATTTCTGCTACTATGATGTGAGTGAACATCCATAACCTCATCAAATGTAGTTGGTGTACCTTCCAAAAGCTGCACAAAGTATTAAGTATCAGGAAAATATTACAAACAAAGAAGAAAGTGCTGGACTGTTATGTTATATCGGTCCTCCTATACCAAAGAAATGTTCGACGATCATCTCACAGATGAAGAGGAGTCTTGAGGCAACAAAGAATGCTGAGAATACCATGGACGGAATGTGTCAACAACGAGGAAGTTTTTAGGAAAATGGAAACCAACAAGAAGATTTATTTAGAATCAGAAAGACAGCTGAAATTTCCGAGCTACATAATGAAGAAAAGGGGCTTGAAGAATTTGACACTCATGGGACATATTGAAGGAAAGAAGAAAAACTTCATTAAATTACCGAACATACTTGTGCAAATGAATGACAGAAGAGGGACTGCGAGTATGGAGACAAAAATATTACAGGCTACAAAGGATAGAGAGTTGCGGAGAGCCATGATTGCCCTGAAGGGACACAGCTCATAAGATTCAAGAAATATAAGTGATTTCAATGTTGGTTGTTTTGATTTAATAAATGTAGTTTCTAAAATGTTTATTTTTGTTTATTTAAAGTTTCTTTTTTTGCTGGACTGATAAGGAAAGGTCTAGTTAGCCACCTAGCCTATGAAGTAAATTACAACTAAAAATTCAGCTACAAAATGAAAAGTTAAAAAGTTATTGAAGTGGAAATAGGACAAATAATTGACCAATCGGGATTCAGATGATTTCAGGATGGACTTCCTTTTAGAAGGCTACAAAGGATAGGTAGTTGTGAAGAGCCATGATTGCCCATGCGCTGAAGGGACACAGCTCGTAAGATTCCAGAATTATAAGTGATTTTACCCTAGGTTGTTTTGACTTAATAAACGTAGCTTCTAAAATATATATCTTTGTTTATTTACAGTTTCTTTTTTCTTTCTTTTTTTCTCTTTGTTGGACTGGTAAGGAAAAGTCTATTGAACCACCTTACCTATCAATTACAAAAGTTAAAAAAGTTATTGAAGTGGAAATGGGACAAATAAATGACCAATCATTAAAGTTTGTATAAACATATACATAAAGAGTGATGCCTTCCGACATTGTTCTATCAAGTGATTTCAGAATGGACTTCCTTTTGGGAGAATGCAGGATAGTCAAGATTGCCTCACTGATTGCTTTTTAATGTTTTCTCCTACTCACTCTTTTTCATATACTAGAAATATTACTTTTCTTCGTTAAATGTTTTACTTATCTCTGTTTTGCTTTATTTTTCTCTTCGTTCATTTTTTGCATTCTCTAACTAAAAAATTCGATCTTTTTCCATTCTTTTTCTTTCTTCCTCTGTTTTCTTCTTTTCTACCTCTCCTTCACATACTCTTCTATACTATAACTATTAAGACTCTATCTTATCTTTCTTTCTCTTTCCTTTTCAATTTCTTCTCTTATCACTTCTCTTTCTCTCTTTTAGAACTTCTAATTATCGTCCTCCTCTCTTTTCTTTTTCTTTTTTCCCATTCAGTCTGTTTTCTCCCTTTTCTCCTCGCCTTCTTTTTCATAGACCCCAATAATTACTACTCGATCTACTTCTGCTTCTTTTTTCTTTCTCTTCCTTTCACTGTTGCTTTCTTTTAACTTTCATGCGTAACCAAATTAAGTCTATGCATTCTCCTCTTCTTCTGTTTTTATTTAATTCGATTTAGCTTTCTTTATCTCTCTCTCTGCTCTTCCTCCTCTTTTTTCGTGCATTATTACTGCTATTCAATCTCCTTTACCACTCCTCTTCATTCTTTTCTCCTCCTTTTCCATTTCCATTTCTTTCTTTTCCTCTTTCTTCTTTCCTCTAGTTTATCTTTATTCTTTTCTTGTTTCACTTATCCCTCTCTTTTTTCTATTGTTATTCTTTTTAAAACTGAACCTAAACTGTTATTTTTTCTATTTCTAATATATTTCTGTCTTAGTGAGGCGGATTCCCTAAAAACAGATCGGTTGTAAACTTTTCCTCATTTATTGCAACTCTTGCTACCAAATAAAAAATGGCGATCGGTTTTTGAATATCTGACTGGAAAGATCGACATTCAATGTCGAAAGAGTGGGGTCATCCCTGTGCAACGTCCCTCTCACGTTAATTAACATTCACGCAAAGGTTAGCGTGAAATTCTCCTCTTCAGGAAAACCACAGGCGTCTTATAAACTATGTAAGAAAGAATACCAGAAAGATAAACATGTTGTCACTAAGATTAATAGTGAGTCCATTGCGTATTTGGGATACAATTTATTTTGGACTGGCCACAAGTAGAAAAGACATGGAGAAAATCATTATAGGAGTAGATAAGTTCGCATATCACCCGGTTCACACTTCTCCCCGGTCTTTTGAACAGCAGTAGATGTTCATCCCTTGATTTCTGTTTAGAAATGGCTTTCTGGTTCTTTCTTAAGTCTGCTTTAGTTCTATACTCCTAACATCTGCGCTTGAACTTTGAAATGTTATTCACTAATTAAATCTTGACCCCAAGTCTAGAGTTAGCTCTTATCTTTCCTCCATGGCTCAAAGAATTTTACTGTTTGTCCTTTCTTTTATTTATTAATTATTTATTTTATATTTTTATCTGCTCCAACAATAGGAGTAGATAGGTTTGTCTATCGTCTGGTTTACACTCCCCCGTCTTTTGAACAGGATTAGTGGTTTATCCCTTGTTTCTTGCTTAGGATTGGCTTTCCGGTTCCTTCTAAAGTCTACCACCACACTATACTGCTAACATCTCCGACTGAACTCTGAAATGTTATTCACTAATTAAATCTTGACCTCTTCAAGTCTATACAGAGTCTGTTATATTTCCTGTATGACTCCAAGAACTTCACTTCTTGCCCTTTTTTTACGATAATACAACACGACACAGTAACCCAAATAATTAGTAAATAAAAAGACAATATCGTACACCAGTCAGAAAGAGTGATGCCTTCCGACATTGTTGTTCTTAGTTGCAAGATCTGATTGATATCAGCTTATGCTGCAACTGAAAAAAAAAATTGTTGTTTCAAAAAGGATATTCTACACAGGATTAACTAAACTTTGTATATTAGAAAAATACATTAGAAAACTTCTAGTATCATTGAACGCCGTTCCTATTTTGATGGCAAGAAGACACCATCCGTTGAAACGGAAGCCTCAAACGGCAATGGATAGCTCGAAAAAATTTTGTTACTTAAAAAGATATTCCATCCTTAATACATATTTCGACTATTCCATGAAACACTGCATCACATGGCACAACTCAGATAACGTATCAAAAAAAGATTATTGACTTCGGCCTTTAAGACTCTTGGATTGTGTAGTTTTGACAGATGTTTGCGTATGCAAATTGTACTGATCATAGACTACTTGTAACTAAGCTGATAACCCCAGCCAAGAAAATAGTTCGCTATCGCCCAAATAAACCACGAAAATCATCTAGAAATAAAACCCAAGGCCTTAAAAAATGAAGGTGTAAATTTAGTATTCAATAATAAACTGGAGTTCAAATTGATGTCTTCATTTTGATCAAAGCAACAGCTTGATCAAAACAATATAGAGAAATCAAATAATATTATCGTATCTCCATTAGCTGAAACATGAGACCACTCCAAGAAGACCTAGAATGAAAAACATACATCTATGGGATGACACTTCTGAGTTGAAAAAATTGATACAAGAAAGAAACATTCAGAAGATGAAAAAGAATGGAAGGAATATACTAAACAGTCAACAAAGCAAAGACAAAACTAATTAAGTCTTTGAGAAACCAATATCTCTGGAAAATTGGAAACGTAATTAATGAAACCAAGCAGCAGAGATAATATGACAAAATATGGAGAAAAGCGAAAAATTACAATAACATCATACAATTCAAATCGAAACAGAAGAAATGTCCTGGTCTCAAAAAACACTTTCAATTACATTTCAACCCTGACCACATTAAAGATGCTCATGAAAATAGAACATATACCAATATATATTCAATTATTACAAAGTCTGCCTCCAAATGTAAACAACAATGAACCTACTTATGAGGAAATTAAGAAAGCCGTTATAAAACTAAGGCATAATGAAGCCCCACTTGACATTGAAGCTGAACTTTTGAAAATAACTTACCTTCTCCCCAAATTCAATAGGTTTCTCAATTTTATGGAAGAATTCTAGAATAGAATCAGAAATGCACCGCAAAAGAGGGTTTATCACGCATTAATAGACTATGGAAACAAAAAAAGAAAGGTAGCCCTCAAGACCTTCACAGGCATAAATGTGAAGAGATGGGCACTGATCATTTAAGCATTCTATATCACATTGCGAGCGAATCAATAAATGTGAAGAGATGGGCACTGATCATTTAAGCATTCTATGTCACATTGCGAGCGAATCAATAAATGTGAAGAGATGGGCACTGATCATTTAAGCATTCTATGTCAAATTGCGAGCGAATCAATAAATGTGAAGAGATGAGCACTGATCATTTAAGCATTCTATATCACATTGCGAACGAATCAATAAATGTGAAGAGATGGGCACTGATCATTTAAGCATTCTATGTCACATTGCGAACGAATCAATAAATGTGAAGAGATGGGCACTGATCATTTAAGCATTCTATGTCACATTGCGAGCGAATCAATAAATGTGAAGAGATGGGCACTGATCATTTAAGCATTCTATGTCACATTGCGAGCGAATCAATAAATGTGAAGAGATGGGCACTGATCATTTAAGCATTCTATGTCACATTGCGAGCGAATCAATAAATGTGAAGAGATGGGCACTGATCATTTAAGCATTCTATGTCACATTGCGAGCGAATCAATAAATGTGAAGAGATGGGCACTGATCATTTAAGCATTCTATGTCACATTGCGAGCGAATCAATAAATGTGAAGAGATGGGCACTGATCATTTAAGCATTCTATGTCACATTGCGAGCGAATCAATAAATGTGAAGAGATGGGCACTGATCATTTAAGCATTCTATGTCACATTGCGAGCGAATCAATAAATGTGAAGAGATGGGCACTGATCATTTAAGCATTCTATGTCACATTGCGAGCGAATCAATAAATGTGAAGAGATGGGCACTGATCATTTAAGCATTCTATGTCACATTGCGAGCGAATCAATAAATGTGACGAGATGGGCACTGATCATTTAAGCATTCTATATCACATTGCGAGCGAATCAATAAATGTGAAGAGATGGGCACTGAGCATTTAAGCATTCTATATCACATTGCGAGCGAATCAATAAATGTGAAGAGATGGGCACTGATCATTTAAGCATTCTATGTCACATTGCGAGCGAATCAATAAATGTGAAGAGATGGGCACTGATCATTTAAGCATTCTATATCACATTGCGAGCGAATCAATAAATGTGAAGAGATGGGCACTGATCATTTAAGCATTCTATATCACATTGCGAGCGAATCAATAAATGTGAAGAGATGGGCACTGATCATTTAAGCATTCTATGTCACATTGCGAGCGAATCAATAAATGTGAAGAGATGGGCACTGATCATTTAAGCATTCTATATCACATTGCGAGCGAATCAATAAATGTGAAGAGATGGGCACTGATCATTTAAGCATTCTATGTCACATTGCGAGCGAATCAACTAATAGAAGACAATGTTCCTGCTTTCCGTCCCGAGGTCAAATCACTGATGATGACGAGGAAAGTCTACGAATCTTGTGGATTGGCGCTACATAATCACCAACAAAGAACTGTACCAAATAACAGAAACCACATCACTTGAGCACTTTTAACAGCAGCAACAACTAAAATTGACATCACGGTTAAATTGAAGAGAAAATAATGACATAATCAAGTTGTTGACATTCCACACTAGTAAAAATTTACGAAATAATCACAGATCAGTATCGGAAAGAACAATAACTGTTTCTGGACTTGAAAAAACTATTTTCCTGAAAAATTGTTTTAAAAGAAAGATTTTATAAATTTCGAGCTACAGCAGTACTGACACCTCAGTCAATGATTACCAAATGTTTCCTTTAAAGGAAACATCTAATATTACCTTTAGCATTATTATTTTTGTGTTAGTCACCATCCTGGTTTCTTTGGAAATTTTCGCCATGATTTCAAGTAATAAAAGAATGCAGGTATTCGATGTCAGAAATTGTCGTATATGTAGGAAAAATCGCTCCTGCTTAGAAAAAAAATATTTGCCTTTTAGTGGGTGAACAGAAAAGAGAAAAAAGAAGTGAAGTGGACGAAGAATTTTGCATGGCTATTTTTGTGTGCCGTTTCGTAACGTCTTTTCTCATACAGAAATTTTGAAAAAATTAGGTGTGAAAATGACTCCAATATGCAGACAGCAAAATGAAACATTCACGTATAAGATGGCAATTATTAGAATTTTAAAATAGTTTAAAATTTCCTAAGACTTTTGAACGGTACTGTATATTATAGTACAGCTGCATATTTTCTTAATGGATCGTAAATGTAGTATTTTATTCCTTAGGTGAATATTAGCCTTTGAATAAAGGTCATTTTACATTGAAGTGGCAGTGAAAATATGAAAACGTTATTGAAGTTAGGGAAATAAATTTTAACCTCTTCAGCAAATTATAGTTTTATATTCCATTTAAATTATTTTTTTACATATTTCTTATCGGATAGTTTAAATGATTTGTCGTGTATGTCTTTCTATGGTTACATAGATTCACACATATGTAAAATCACGCACATGTCTATCGTCATATATGTTCTCTCTCTATAAGATAATATATTTACCTTTATATTTGTATGTTTCTGAGGCTATTTTTCCTGAAAAGGATAATTGAGTTATCGGGTTTTATCGATTTCATATACTTGTTGGAAAGTCAAGCAAACAATTTAATTCTGATGGAAGCCATTTGCAATTCTTCATGGAAACCGACTGGACAACTTCCCACCATCTTTTTTTTCCCTAAATTTTCCCTTTAGCTTAAGAATTATTCACAAGGGACGATAATATAAAAAAAAAACGATAAACAAACAAGCATAAAAAGAAAAAAAATGACGAAATGAAAACAAATTGATTCTTATTGATTTCATATCATTGCTGCTCATAAATCTTATGAAAAAATAATTATAAACTTGCAAAACATACGAAGAAAAAAATAAAGTAATAATAACAATGATAATAATAATAATAAAGTTTTATTCTTGCTGCTTTGCTAATTAGAAATTACCAAGCACACATTCTGAAGAATTGTGATAACCCGAAATAGAGATTTTGTGATAAATATCTCAAAATAACTGACCATCTTTTATCAGGCTGTACAGTATTAGCACTCACTGAATATAAAACCCGGTATGACAGTTGGAATATCTGTGTTGGAAAATATGCAACTTTTACGGGAAGAAAACTGCAAGAAAATTCTATGAACATTAACCAGACTCGGTTAAAGAGATTAGGACTTGTAATAATTTTATGAGACTTTACAATACACACTGGCAGAACAATCAAAGCTGATCGCCTAGAGATCGTGATCAAAGAGCACAAAAACAGAATGTACTTTCTTATTGACATGTCAGTCCCTGTAGATTGTAATGTATCTCTGAAGATCTTCAAAACATAATACTACTATCAAAGTACAAAGATCTTGAAATGGAAATCTAAAAAATGTGGCACATGAGGACATCAATGATTCCATTTGTGGTTGGAGCTCTCGGATTGATTGGAAACGGTTCCGATAAACTAGTTGAAGGGATTCTTGGTAGTCCATGTCTTAAAGAAATGATTTTACTTAAAAGTACAGCTCACACATTACGAAGAGCTTTATCTATGTAAAATACCGTAATTCCCCATGTATAATACGCCTTCATCCACAACACTCATTCCAAAATTTGGGCTGAACTTGTGGGGAAATGCTTCTACTCACATATAATACTCACTCTTTTTTGGTAATCAAACCCTATAAATTGTACCTCTACAATTTCATTACAGCCAGCGTTTCCTACTCTTTTTTTAAAAAATGGTTTTAAACATAGAATAATATTATTCTAATTTAGTTTTATGATAATTCTTATTTTATTTTACATTTGTAAGTATTGTTAGGTATATATGATTGCATTTGAAATCTTTATGGGGTCGCAATCGCCGAAAATCGTATATTTGTGGTGAGGTAAGTCAATTCGCAACTGAAATCGACTTATGAAACGATAATTTTTAAAAGATTTTTTGCGTAGCTGTGCATAATACGCACCCCTAATTTTACTTATTATATTTTTAAGAAAAATGCGTATTATACATGGGGAATTACGGTATGTGTGATCTTTTTTTTCACAAAAATGTCCAGTGGAAAATATCAGGAAGCCATTTCTGACCTTAGATCTCCGGTTGGGACCCGGAAGGAAATGAGTATACAACAGAAATAAAAGGAAATTATAATAATTATTGTTATAAGAATACCCTGATACTACACCAGGCATAGCTTTTGATCTTAATTGATTTGAGGTCTTAATGAGTACATCTTTTTTCTAGGTAAACTAAGTTGGGCTTCCGTAAATATCCCGTTCAGTACCACAGATTTGTTTATCACTTGCACGACCTTATACAGTTGGGTGTGTCCTCTATGGTATGGCGCAATGTGCATCTCAGTTTGTATGCGAGTGTGGAGGCGGTGGAGAGCGCAGTGACTGGGTTCCAGGAGTTTTTTTTCTTTAATTCGGCTCTGATGCGTGTACTTGGTATATCCTTATGAGACTGAGTTTTATATATTTGTCAGTCAGCGTCACTTGTTGGTGTGCTGCGCTTTCACTCAATAATGTTAATAATGAAAATAAAATGGGGATGCTGATGCACCGGGAACTGTTCAAACAACTGGGATCTGACGATACAAACCAATGGTATATTCACAAACCGAGAATCAAAAGCATATAATTCTCTGACACTATCTATCTATCTATCTATCTATCTATCTATCTATCTATCTATCTATCTATCTATCTATCTATGTCTTTTAATTATCTATCTATCTATCTATCTATCTATCTATCTATCTATCTATCTATCTATCTATCTATCTATCTATCTATCTTAGTCTGTTAATTATATATCTCTAATAGTCTATCTATCTATCTATCTATCTATCTATCTATCTATCTATCTATCTATCTATCTATCTATCTATTGAGGGGGTCTCCCCTTTTTACACAAATGGACTCACCCAAGGTATACATATGCTACTACCAGTGAATACCCGGACAGTCAGTAATAGTACGTTAAGTCAAGTCGGACAGTAGTAGTAGTAGTGGAACGTTGAGTAGGTCGGTAGAATAAAGTAGCGGCAAGAGTCACAGTCACGAGCACTTAGACTCAGTAAGAAGTCATACAGCGATACGTCGATACCAAAGACTTATATATATTTGTGTACTAACCCGCATTCCTGGAACTACTAACCCGTATTACCAGTTTGTATTATTACGTTAATACATTTATTTCCTATATTCATTCTTGGCGTTTATTATTATTTGATACCGGATTTCATCCCGGAATCCACAACTCTATCTATCTATCTATCTATCTATCTATCTATCTATCTATCTATCTATCTATCTATCTATCTATCTATCTATGATCATCCTCAAATAAACACTTCTAGCCACTTATTTCCAACCATTTCCATAGATTTACCCAGTTCTTCCTTTACCGGTTCCGGCGTCGTCTAAGAGCTGATCGATAAATGTTTTTGCTGGTCTACTTCTTGATCTATTCCCATCATTTCCATAATATATTTGCTGATTTAAAACTTCCCATATAGTTCTTGAGCTTGTTTTGTTACCAGCTGTAATTTAGCAACGTCGAACCTGGTGAGTACCTAGATGGGTGACGCTTGGGAATACCAGGTGCGGTAAGCTTGGATGTGTGGTTGGTGTAATGGAGAACGGTTAGCAATTGGAAATCGGAGAGCCGAGTTCCAATTCCAGTCGAGTTCGTTATATTCACTTACGCGGAAATGCCCTTGAGAAAGGTATGAACCCATTTCTTCTCCGCTTGCTATGGATTAAATAGTAGATCAGGCTAGGATCTTTAGCCTGACAACGAGTCTAGGAGAATGGCAACTTTGAATTCAAAACCTGAGGAGGGTCCTTTGGAGACCTCAGGGCAGAATCTGCATTCGGTTCTTCCGAAAAGTGTGGATGGTTCTGCCCAAGCCCTCATCACTATAATCTCCCCCAGCTATGGGTTAAATACTAGGGCTTGTATCGTTAAATCATTATTATCTCCAAAAATGTTTATAATAAAAAATATTTTCTGGGTCGAAATAACCTGCAAAAGGTTGATAAACCGTAAAAAATAAATCAGTCAATCAAATCAAGATGTTATTTAGCTTTGCCCTCAATAGCTGAGTGCGTATCATGAAGACTTTTGCCGGTGATTTTGTCAATGTGCAACTGTTTGACATGTACAAAGGGACTGTTTCTACTGTTGTTCTTTCAGGTGTCGTTTATATTTGACTTCCAGATGGTATTCATTATTTTATAGTGATGTTCATACTATTGCAATTCTAACATCTATGTGTTTTCTTAGTGATGAGTTCAATCAAGATACCAGATATTATAAAAATATCCATTTGATTTAGGTAGTAACATAAGATAAGCGAGAATACTGGGAAAATTGTTATCACTTGGCGAAATAACCTAATATATTAATGGAGACAACGACAACAAAAATGATGTTAATGCGTATACAGGGATATACACCTGTGGAGCAATTTAATTTAGCAAACCATTAATATGGATGCAAATTCGATCCTAAACACATATCCTGCATTTGTTGCCTAGTTGCACTTTGCGACAAGAAGGTGCAGCATGAAAGCAGTTATCATTATCTGGAGAAAGCTGATCAGTTAGAGAAAATGTAGCACAAATTGATGCATTACACTCACCGGTCGCATTATTAGGCATATTCCTTTAGTACCAGTTTGGAGCCACTCGGTTCTTCTTGGCACGGATTCGCCGATGTTCTGGGAATCAATTTTTATAATTTGGGTCCATGTTATGATTATGGAAACATTCGGAATTCCGAACAGCTAGTGACGCCTTCAGTCGAAATTTATAAAATATTTCTATTAAACCAATTTTTTCTGGAAAATAGGTTTCTCAAATTCAGTAACTATCGACATTCTTTCCGGGGGGGGGGAGGCTATTGGTGGTCGGGGTGGAAATGATGTGAAATGACAATGTCAGCATATTTATTATGTCATTATTTTCAAGTTACATGCACTATCTATTTTAGTTGTTGCTGTTGTTGAAAACCGTCAAGGTTTCTGTTATTTGGTACCGTTCTTTGTGATTCTGCCGCACCCGTCGACGAGGTTCGAAGAAGGATGGTCCACGTTTCAGACCCTCGGGCTTCATGCGTTCGAAGCCATTTTTAATCATTGAGCTGAGAAAGCGTTTGTAAACAGCTGACTCTTTAGATATTTCTAAAAGAGGCATGAAAGTCTCTATCGGAAGAGAATATTTAACAACATTGGTCTTTAAGCATATCGCCCCAAGCAAGTCGGGAGTGCCACTAGCACGCAAGGGGCTACAGAGAATGAGAGCAGGAGTGAAGAGGGGTGTTTGAGAAAAGGATATAGAGAAGGACGGGTATCAGGATCAAGGCATCAGAAGATGTCGATTGACATTACATTTCAATATTTGAAGATTATAGTTATCAGGGAAGCAAGTAAGGAAGGGAGTTTCAAGTGCGAGACAAGAAGCTGTTGGAGTAGAAGAGACGGCTACATTTAACCATTTTGACTGTGAAAGGGTGGGACCGAGATGCCAACCTAGTAGCAGTTTAGGAACCAATGAAAGTAGCTCGTCGGAGGAGTTGCCATGAAAATACTTGTAGAAAAGACAGAGGGAAGCCGCAGCACGTCTGGGAGAGAGTGACTGCAGACGGATGCCAGATCAGGACCTATCACATTGCCTATCCGTCTCTGGATTTTGTCGTGGGCCTCGAGATTAACCGTTTGGGGCTCCAGACCATATACGGCAGCTTGATTCAAATTGCTAATGGTAATATTAGCCATTTACTTATGAAGAAACACATTCAACATTCACTGGCCGAACAACCACTGCTACTTATGGGTGAAATCTTTATGTTAAAACAATTTTCAGAAAAATCGACTTCTCAAGTCCAATAACTTTTATCGCGCTTTCCAGTATTGATGGGGTTTTTCTTCTTAAACCTTAGATCATATAATGATGATCATCAAGTGGCCATATAAATAGATTATTAATAAATAACATCATAGGCAAGAAAAAAAGGACAAGAAGAAAATTTTTGTAAAGATATCATATACAGTGAGTCCCCCGTATTCGCGGGGGTTAGGGACCAGAACCGGCCGCGAATAGTTAGAATCCGCGAATACTTGTGACCCCCTAAAAATGCTTATAAGTACCTATTTTGATTGTTAAAACCCTATATGCCTTAAACGTTCATCCTAAACACTTTAGAAACATTTCAGACCCTTTTAAAAACATTTTTGGAAAATAGTATTGGTGACCATACACTTAGCGTAATTTTTCTTTCTACGTGCAATAACCGTCTAAAACTGCGTTGTTTTTCTCTTTTTAAACAGAAAATTAATAAGAAAAGATTGCAAACAAACAAACAAAAATGTTATTAAAGATTTAAGCAGTAATACAGAACAAATACAAAAACTTACCAGCAGTTTCTCTATATATCAAATTTCTTTTAACCTTTTGCCTTCTTTAAAAAACATTCTACAATATTTTTTTAACTTTATCCGATGAAAACTTTCGTTTGTTGTAAAATATGTTCGCAACAATTTTTGCTGCAAAGTGAATTCCTTTTGCAGTGCGTAACATATTTTGGAGAATAAGTTTCCAGAATTCTTTCAGCAGACTCTCTTGTAGCGGATTCATTATGTTTTACAATAAATTTATCTGCATAGACAAGTATAGCAAAACAAGCACAAACTGGCTAGATGGAATCGTAAGACCTCGAGAATGTAAGTCAAAGTACTGCTTCTCTGTAGCATCATCACTATCATTGCCTACCATGACCAGGGAACACATTTCACATTGAAAACGTTTAATTCATTTTTTTTGAATTTTCTCTAATAAAGAAAAAGATGGTAATTGAAAAATCCTCCAGAAGTAATTTGTAGGCTTGCTAAGACATATGTAGTAAGGCATAACGTATTAGTTGTGTAGAAAATGAAGGACGATCTCTTGGTTGGTAATGTTGTCTTTTTCGTAATTCTTTCAGAATGAAGTATAGTTGTTCTTCCACCATATTTTGTATGTAGTTTTGAAAATTTTCTAACATGCTAAATCGTCTGAGTTTAGCTTTATGTCCATATGTATAAACCACTGTGGTAATGGTATAGGGGGTTCCATCGCACTGGATGTCATAGTTTTGGTCAATGCGAATACATTCATTTATAGATGGAAAATGTATTTCAGGGTCAAAGACTATTCTATAAATTAGAATATAACCCTCCTTTTTTAAAATTCAAAACCGTTAGGATAACTTCTTTGCTTCTTCCAACTGAGTAAAATTCTTTATTGTATCAGCTGAAATAAAATCATGTAATTCATCAGTTTGAACCAGTCATTGTTTTGGAGACATTCTGAATTCTCTTGTATTCGGCAAAAGAGACGGTTTTCTTATTTTTTTTTCTGAATGTATTGTAGGTATAAGATATAAATGCCAATTCAGTTTGTTTCGTTTTCTTTTTAAAATAAATTTCTCCTCAAAATGTTTCATACAGAGAAGTGAATTTTTCGTAGGAAACCAATCAATACGATTAACAAATTTTATCTATTTTTCTGCGATGTCGAATTTTCCAAGAGGAAAAGAGAATGTTGATACTTTTTCACTGTTAGTAACGTATCACGAGAACAGCCAAATGCAACTCATTTGTTAACCATTTTTGTTAAACAAAATATCACAACGAACTTTATAATTCAATCTTTAAATGCATTGGACTATCAGGTAGAAAATTTATTTAATAACGTCCATTTGCAAAACTGGCCGTATACGCCATTGAAAATCATAAAAGTGAGGTAACACACAGACGCTAATAATTCATGGATAAGTAAAAACTGGTGTAAATATGCATTTTAGTGTTGAAAAATGTCTATGGAATTGAAATAACGCCTTATAAAGTCTACGAACTTGAACGTTTTTAATTTACGTTCTAAGAATTCAATTTTTGAAGTTACCCACTTTTAGGTTAGTAATTTTCTAAGCGGCCATTCACATTTTTTGTTTACATTACATTGGCCTGTTAGAATTCAGCTTGTCATATGACATGTAGGGCCATGTAATACAAGTTGGCCATGAGTTACTATATTCTTTAATACTAGATATAATTCAGAAATATCACACTGATAAAATCGGTCAATAATTATTTATAACTTTTATACTGGGACTCATGCACGGAATTACAAGTAATCCATAATAATATTTTAAATTTTGAAATCATATTTATTTTTGGCATATGAATTTAAAAATAAATGTTTCTAAATTTTTGATTGTCTTTCAATCATTCCGCCTCACCTGTTATCCTCTTCTGCCACACCTACTATCCTCTTCCGCCTCACCTGTTATCCTCTTCCGGTGCATCAATGAGGCGCTCCGCACCGTTTGGGAAACACTGTACGTTTTTGGAATCAGGATGATCCCATGATTAAAAATCTGCACCTCAAAAATTTAAATATCTAGAAAGTATTTTAACAGAGGACGGAAAATATGACACCGAAATCCGAAGGTGCATTGGCACTGCGAAAGATGCCGTCCAAAAGCTAAGGAAAGTACTGAGAAACAGAAAAAATTAAATAGAGAGAAAGAAAAAAAAGTATTGAATATCGGGCTTCCTATATGTCAATGAATGTTGGACGATCATCTCACAGATGAAGAAGAGACACGTCACAAAATAAATTTGGTTGTACAGAAGGATTCTGAGAATACCATGGACGGAATATATTAGCAACAACGAAATTTTAAAGAAAATGGAAACAAAAAACGACACTTATATTTAGGATCAGAAAGAGACAATTGAAATACCTAGGGCATGCTATGAGGAAGGATGGCTTGGGGAATTCGACACTCATAGGACATATTGAAGGAAAGAGAGACAAACGATAGCTACTAAACTACCTAAGAAACTTGTTTAAATGGCAGAACAGGGATTAGGAGTGATTGCAAAAAAAAAAGAAAACGTGTCACAAATAACCTTTTTCCATTTTGTCTTACAATTTTCTCAGTAATGTTCTTGATATATAATAATATATATCTTTATCTCATATATATATATATATATATATATATATATATATATATGTGTGTGTGTGTGTGTGTGTGTGTGTGTGTGTGTGTGTGTGAGTGTACGTGTATGTGTACGTGTGTGTGTATTTAGGCACCATATTTTCAATCCAGCATGTTTAGCTGAATAATTTAAACATATGTCTATTCATTTTTATTTTAATCCCCTTAAACTCACGGATCAGTTTCTTAGTGCTGTTATAAAACTGAGTCAGAAAAATGCCGTAGTTTTGGTTATTTCTTTTATTTTCCCAAGTACTTTCCATTTCATCCAAGATCATCTTCGGGGCGTGAATTAATATGACAAAAAATTAATGAAATTGATAGTTGTGATTTTTTATTGTAAATGCGCATGAAACACGCTTCATCAAAAATTATCTGTTATGAATATATAAGGGAGGTAGCTTAATTTATATTTTTTTATCATTACTCTTTTAAAATACTCAACCTGCAATTTAAAAAAAAATTGCTTTTATAGGCATTTTAAGATATTGTTGCTATATTCTTAATTAATCTTATTTAGTGCTGTCTGCATTTTTTATATAGAGCGCTTTAAGAATTTGAAGTTTTTGTTTTTTATTTTCATGGTGGAGTTTACTTATATTGCCAATTAATATTTCTCTAAAACGTGAATGTGGCCAGGAATATTTGTTTAAATGTTGTGCAATAGAACTTGAATCCGACATGTGCAATGTAAGCCTTCTTGATAATGTGGTCGTTGTGAAGCCAACATATATGTTTATTTTTTTGAGGATATATTCTCCCAAAAGATATTTATATTGATATACTATGTTGGTCTTTTGTAGAACATTAAGTTGGTTGTATTAAATTTAGTATAGTATACATTAATTTTATTTTTCTACTGAGATCAGTGTGGGATATATTACTACTTATGAGTTTTTTTAGGATTTTTTCATCTTGTTTGTCGTTAGAGTGTATTTGATTGTGGTATAGTAGGTTGATATTTTTAGGGTTATTTGAGGAAGTATTATGCCCTTTTTGATGTATGTTAATATTTTGAATAGCTCGTCTAATTTGATCATCAACAATGTAATTAGGAAAGTTATTGTTAATGAGAGTTTGTTTAATGTTTTTAAATTCCGTGTAGAAATTTTCGTGGAAGAGTTAACTTTTTTCGCGGTTTATTAAATTTTGTATGGTCGCTGTTTTGTAATAGGACATTCACTTTTACAGTTGAGAGTGCACGTGCTAGCTAATTTTTATATGGGGAGTTAAAATGTATTATTATTAGTGTCTATCAATATATCAAGAAAAAGAATTCTGTTGTTATTGTTAAGTTCATATGTGAACATAACAATAAAGCTCTTTTAGAGGTTTTATAACCTAATATGTCTAGATTATTCAACCAAACATGCTTGAATGAAGATATGCTGGATATATATATATATATATATATATATATATATATATATATATATATATATATATATTTATATTTATATGAAGAGTAAACCTATATTGATAATCGCCTTTAAAAAACCTCGAAAAGTTTTAAATCCTGGTATTCACAAGCAGTTTGGCATTACTGCCAGTTTCACGATGTAAATCGAAAACAAGTACAAAAGCTTTAACATCTGGGAAGAGTTTTAACAGAGGACGGAAAGTGCGACACTGGAATCCGAAGACGCAGTGGGATAGCCAAAGGTGCCTTCCAAAAGCTAAGCAAAGTATTAAGAAACAGTAAAATATCTGGGAAGTGTTTTAACAGGGGACAGAAAGTGCGACACTGAAATCCGAAGGCGCATTGGAATAGCGAAATATGCCTTCCAAAAGCTAAGCAAAGTATTAAGAAACAGTAAAATATCTGGGAAGTGTTTTAACAGGGGACAGAAAGTGCGACACTGAAATCCAAAGGCGCATTGGAATAGCGAAATATGCCTTCCAAAAGCTAAGCAAAGTATTAAGAAACAGTAAAATATCTGGGAAGTGTTTTAACAGGGGACAGAAAGTGCGACACTGAAATCCAAAGGCGCATTGGAATAGCGAAATATGCCTTCCAAAAGCTAAGCAAAGTATTAAGAAACAGTAAAATATCTGGGAAGTGTTTTAACAGGGGACAGAAAGTGCGACACTGAAATCCAAAGGCGCATTGGAATAGCGAAATATGCCTTCCAAAAGCTAAGCAAAGTATTAAGAATCAGTAAAATATCTGGGAAGTGTTTTAACAGGGGACAGAAAGTGCGACACTGAAATCCGAAGGCGCAGTGGGATAGCCAAAGATGCATCCCAAAAGCTAAGCAGAAACAAAAAAAAAAACATATACTTAGAAAAAAAAAGAGAAGAGTACTGATATTTGCCCTCCAATATGACAGTGAATGCTGGACAATCTCCTCAAAGATGAAGAGATTTGAAGAAACAGAAATGTGATTCTACAGAAGTATGCTAAAGATACCATGGACCTAAGATATGAGCAATGACGAAGTTTTAAAGAAAATAGAAACAGGAAGAAACAGTTTAAATTTCTAGGTTACATAATGAGGAAAGTGGGGTTGGAAAATCAGATACTCACAGGACAGATTAAAGGTAAGAGGGACAGAGAAAAATACGCGTAACATTTTATTGAGCTTGAGTAAATGGATGTCGGAACAAGAGTTAGGAGAAATGAAAAAAAAGACAAAATTTATTAAGAGCTATGAAGCGCAATGATGGAGGGCCATGATCGCCTACGTTCACATAAAGAAGATGCACCCATAGATGTTAATTGTTCATTAATTAATTTGGAAGCACTGTCTGTGACCTCGCTCTACCCTTAAGTTGGAGGCGATGATAGTCACAATCGGCACCTAAAACCTGAAAATATTCTCTTATTTTTTGCCCTTTTCAAACAGGAGCTAATTCACTCAGCAAAGCAAGTACTTACTAACTCAGTAAGTACGACACTCATTAATAAACTCGGATTTCTTATTCAGACGGTCTTGTTGGAGGAAATTTTAATTTCTTTCCAAATAATCCACAGTTCGTGAAACCTGAGCCACACTCATTCAGTCCCTTTTTTGGAAATTTTTTCATTCGACAATGAGCGAGTTATTAAATGAATCTTGATAATCTCATATATATTTTAGATAGTGTTGTAATGTTGGCATCTCATGTGAAACGATATTTTATGGTTCTAAAATATGTTTCCAGATACATACACTAATCAATTGCTCTAGAGTTAATCGATTTGTTGAATGTCTCTTTTAAGTCGGTGTCAGTTTGATGTAATTATGTATATAAATAATCAGGTACAAAGTTACATGCAAAACGATTTACTATATATGGTGGCATATAAGATCTTTAAAAAAAAAAAGAAGATCTTTAAAATATCCCATGTCTTAGTTGTGGAAGTTGAGGAAGATATTAATACATTCATTTTTCTTAATGTTCTATAGGCAGATAGATAGATCCTAAATGTATTGTTTATTTTTGATTATTTCAAAGATTATCTTGTGTGACGAGATTAGATGATTTTTTCATAAATGCATTTCCCATAAAAATAAATTGTAATATTATTGGAATTTCTTACATTAGGCATTATCAATTATATATTTTACTAGTGTTTATTTCATTTGATTTTTATTGCAACTACCCATCTATCATTTCAAGACGCTAAGAAACAACGGAAATTAGGATGCAAGAAATACTAGCAATGTAGATGTTAGGTATATTATCGTTGTCAACGTTAATGAAGACAAGAGACCGATATATAAGAGGATTGATACAACATAGCGATCCAGACAACTCTTTTCTTTGTTTCAAACGAAATTTTTCTGTTTCTCATCACTTTGTTTAGCTTTCGAAAGGCATCTTCTGCTAGTCAATGATTTTTCGGATTTGGGTGCTGCATTTTCCATCCGTTGTTAAAACACTTCCCAGATACCGTAATTCCCCATGTATAATACACATTTTTTCTAAAAAATAATAAGTAAAATCGGGGGTGCGTATTATGCACAGCTACAAAAAATTGCTCTAAAAGAAAACGAGAATTATCATAAAACAAAATTAGAATAATATTATTTTATGTTTAAATTAAAAAAAAATAAGAGTAAGAAACGCTGGCCGTAATGAAATTGGAGAGGTACCATTTATAGGGTTTGATTACCAAACAAGGGGTGCGTATTATGCATGAGTAGGAGCATTTACACACACTTTCAGCACAATTTTAGGAGTTCATATTATGGATGAAGGCGTATTATACATGGGGAATTACGGTATTTAAACCTCTGTACTTTCTTGAAGCTGACATCACCAATTTTTTAAACTAGTCTATTTATCTTGCTGATCGCCATACTTTCTGTTTCTTTGCTGTTGATGGTTCGCTTAATTTAACTATCCTGTTAGGACCTGTTGTTTTGTTTCCGTGTTAGACATCAACACAGTATTATTTGCATATCTCATATTGCTAAAATTACGCCCACCCATAATAAATCCTGGTAGAGTCTGCAGTTCCCTTAAGATAGCCTCGCTGTAGAGGTTAAGTAAATCTGTGGCGAAGACTAAAGATTTACTTGTAGAAAATCTCCTTCATACTCATGTACTTTTCTTAGTATTCTAGTTATCTTCAGTTAGAACAGTTTATTGGATGTATGAGTGGTGTACTGGATAGCATCTCGTAACGCAAAAGCTGAGAGTTCGCATTCCAGCAGAGTTCTATTCATTTTTATGCAAATACCTCTGAGAAAGGTATTAACCCATTACTTTCCCCAGTTTTTGGTTAAATAGTAGAACAGAATGGTCTCTTCAGCCTTAAATGGCAACCAGTATAGGAGAAGGACAAGTCCCATTTCAAAACTGTATGTAGCCCTTATTATAGTCCACTTCAAATTAGATATATTTCTGATTCACTCAACATCAAAACATGTCGTCCGAATATGAACGCTACAAAAGCTATATATATATAAAAATCGCTCTCTGCGGATAGGCTCCGAGCATCGCATCCAGCTCACAAAACAAATTCACAAAACATAAAATAACATCTAAATGTCAAGAACAATCATGAACGTTACCGCTAAAGCAAAAACAAAACAAACTAAAAACAAACAAAAAACAAAGAACAAAAACAAAACAAAAATCGCTGAGTAATGTATCCATCCGACAGCTTAAAAGAACATTCTCAGCGACGTTTCAACACCAGACTCACAAAGAGGCATTCCGCTTTGAACCATTTTATCGGTAATACAGATAATTTTATTTTAACATATCTGGCCTTCTTTTCTTTCCGTCTCGCTGGCCGTACTTCCTTGTTTTCGGTTGTTCTCTTGCAATATGTATATGACACCTTGGCGAAGTACATACTATACAGGTAATTATAGGATCGTGGAGTTTACAATGACTCTGTGATCCCGACTACAGACGGACTTGATTGATTGATTAGATGTTATTACCTGGTTTTTCACTTACTGGATGTCAAGTATTCAATAATTTTCTAGTTGTTTGTACGGTGCCGAGCAAACAGGCCTTCTACAATATATAAAAAAACTCACTAATAAGTGTAATGTTTTCAACCAATGGACAAAATATTTTTCCTGAGACCTGAAGTAACACATTTTTAACATATTTCAGGGTTTTTCTGAGCAGTCCTTTTTTTTACAGTAAGGTTCATCCTGTACAAGACCCGAGGGCCACTTGAGGTAGAGGGTTACGTTAATATGTAGTTTATATGGATAGGAGTGGAAAATAATGGGTAACTTTAGTCTTGAACAAGTTAAGATTGTAGTGATCGGGCAGATATCCTTTTGGGAGTCCGTTCCACGGGGCAGTGGTCTGCGGGAAGAAGCTGTTCGAGTGGAACTTACTTGTCGCCGGTGGAATATGGAGGGAATGTGACTGGTTTGCTACTATGTAAATGGTATGGCGGGCCCTAGCCGTGAAGGTTAGAACTGGCAGAACCAAGGAATGTAGTTCGTCCGAGCACTTTCCATGAAAGTAGCGATAGCGCAGTGAGAGACTCGCCACATCCCGACTGTGACGACTGGAAGGTGAGGACTGGGCTGCATCCCACCCCATACAAATATGTTTATGAGCAATCTTTTGTATTAAAGATCGTGATGGGTTTCTGAAATTTTCGTAATGTATGCATCAGTAGTCTTTTTAATAATTCCCAGTGCTTCTAGTATTACTGGTATACTGTTTATAAACGTCGTATTCTTGCAATTTACTGTTATTATTATTATTGTTATTATTATTGAGTGAGAGAGAGGCATGTCAAAAAAGAGATGCGGGGATACCAAACCCAATACACCTATTCTAACACCCAGGCAAGGGGATACCAGGCACAAGCATCATAGCCCAATCTGAGCAATATGGTGACAGGTTTGGATAAAAGTAGCGCCTAACCTTGTTGTTGAGGCCCAGTTATATACACCTTCGGGACGGCTAACTCACTTTGTTCACTCTTGAGTTGGGGCACACAATTATCGAGATATGACTTCCAAGTCACCTTGGCTGACTCATTTTCAAACTTAAATAAAAGAATACTTTCTCCTCACTAAAGTCTTCTCATTCTCTTTCATTCCATGTAAACCCTTGAGTCTTAGTGGCATTTTCGCCTTGTTTGAACGTTGAAAAACTTCGAGACACCAGGCCATTAGTATTATTATTTCCAGTATTGCTGTTTAATCTATTACCAAGTTTTATTGTTTTTATTTTAAAAAGAATTACACGAGGCCTAAGTTAAAGGAATATTTTTTTGCATGATTTCAAACCCTGTGGCCGGGCCGGGCCGTGCAAGGCAGAGTATGGTAGGGCTGGGGAGGGCAAACTTGGACTCAATGGAAACGTAGTGAGCAATAACTGAGTAATGCTAAATAAGAACTAGACGAGATATCCCGAGATATGGTTAGCGTAACGGGAACAATTTCTGTCTGTAGATTAAGTAATTGTCAGTTATTGTCACGGGGGTACGCTTGTGGAGTGGATGAATAGTCTAGTGGTTTAAAGCGTTAGTTTTCAAATTTGCATAGAGATTGTAAGTTCAAACCATGGTCCGGCAGTGCAAACTTGGACTCAATAGAAACATGGTGAGTAATAACTAAACGAGATATCCCTAGACATGGTCCTCGGAACGGGAACAATTTACGCCTGTAGATTAAATAAAGGTCCTAAAGATCACCCAGATTGACAAGCACCTGATGAAGTTTGGAGGGCAAAATGGCTGAAACGTTGTGATAATAACAACAAAGATAACGATAATAGCTCTCGTCGAAAATAATGTAAAGATAATGATATGTAATAATGGAAAGATAATGATATGTAATAATGGAAAGATAATGATAACTACTTATCACAGAAATCCAGATAGAAATACTCAACCATCTCAGCCAGGAAGTCGTGCTACTCACCTCAGCTCTCATGATAAATAATCAGAGACATAAAAGCTTTTGTGATGAAAGTTTAGACTTCAAAGAATATGGAATATTACTTTCTTGATTTAGTGTCGGCGTTCGCACAAAAACTCTGCATTATACTAAGTAATTATGCTTTCAGCCTGTAGTCACTTGTTGCTTTTGCATGAAATGAATTAAAATGGACATTGAATCCGCTGTTGTCTGCGTAAATCCCGAAGAATGCCCAGGGCAGAAGTAGGGTCAGGACGCCTGTTATGAAACAGAAGTCGTGACAGAGACAAAATACGGAAGCCCAACGTTGCTCAAACATTCAGAAATTGGTTTTTGACAAAATAACCACGTGAACACATTTTCAGTGATTAAAATGTCTCGCAAGTTCTGTTGATGTAGCATTGTTGCATCAGACATCATACCCACAGCCATTAAATATTTTACGTAACTTTTAAGTTATGCAACCCACACAAATCAAGTCATATGTGGTACACTGGGCGGCGTATATAAAATGGGAATCAGCACAATTTCCACCTCATGAAGAAATGTTTATTTTGGAATTTGTGATGGAATTTAATTGACTTATGTTGTTGAATAACGAATAGAGCCTTCCGCTTTTTTTTTAGCTTTTTAATCGAATTTACCCCAAGCAAGGAATTACTGACTGTGAAATAATTAGAAAACAGAAACATTATTGAGGAGCGAGAAAAGTAGAGGAGTAATCAAGAAGACAGCAGATAATGACTGACATTGAATTTAAATTTTTGAAGATCAAAGTTGGCTGGAAATCAAGAAACCGGAAGAGGGTTCCACAAGCGAGAAGTGCGGTAACAGAAACTGTTACGCCTTTTTTCTGGAGTACAAACAATCGGAAGCCCCAATGTAGTTAGATGAATTTGTAAAATGAAGTTATAATAAGTTATAATAATAATACGAAATCAAGAGATTGCTGAAAGGTAAAGACGGTATGCTGCCATCGAATTATTCGGAACAGTGTCAGTGAATTTTGGTAATGGGTTGACAGTATAAGATTTAGCAGTCAGCTTTTATACTATTGCAGTAAGTCTGTGTGAATGGCATCACACGAAAACTTAGAAATGTATGTGATACGTAAGGCTGCGGGATATAACTTGGTATATAATGTGAAAAATCCGTTAATAACATCCAATAAGCTATGAAATAATAATAATAATAATAATAATAATGATAATAATAATAATAATAATGATAATGATGATAATAATAATAATAATAATAATAATAATAATAATAATATAATAATGATAATAATAATGATAATAATAATAATAATAATAATGATAATAATAATAATAATAATAATGATAATAATAATAATGATAATAATAATAATGATAATAATAATAATAATAATAATGATGATGATAATAATAATAATGATGATAATAATAATAATAATAATAATAATAATAATAGTAGTTAAGAGAAGAGCGCGAGTCAAGAAAAGAAAAAAAAACACAGTTTGACTAATTCCTCTTAGTAACTAATCAACTAAGAGAAAATTCCAAGATGAGCAAGATCATCATCACATTAAGCACGTTTCAGTCACATGACTTCACGCTGGCGGTGTTTAGTTTGTTTTGACGCGTTCAATACCAGGACAGACATTTTTTTCATTACAAGACAAACAACGTTTGTACAAAGACATACAGTCGAAATATTGTTTAACATTGTCAAACACAGTGTTTCTTCATTCTGCGTGGATGCTTTCGTGAAATCTACAATCTTAACCTCTTCAAGTCAAAGGTCAATCATTAGCAGTCCCCACTATTCTCATAATCTCCACTTCCTATCACCTCTTTAATTCATATCACATATTTCATTCATCTAAACAATTTTAACAGTAACCCTCTACCTTGAGTATCTATAACAATGTAACTTGTTATTGGCAGATATCGTTGTTTTTAAATTTCAAGGCGACGGAATGGTGTATGTTATTCTAATGCTTATTAATTTTCCTAGGCAGGAATATCTGTCGAGAGGCCAGGTATGACCTCGAATTGAATAGGTCAGAGCATATGCTTTTGATTCTGTTTCTGATGTTAGCCAAATATGTTTTAGTTTTGGAGCAATGGCTCTGAATGAAATGGGCTAAAATCAAAGCATAGGATTTGGTGCTTTAACCCTGACTTTAAACAATTGAAAACTGAGTTATCTTGGTGTGTGAACAGTTTGATATGTGGCACTGAGAATTATGAATAAATTCAGCTCGATTTTGAGGACACACGGATACTTGCTGAACACACAGATCGAGATTCCTTATGATCTTTTTGGATTAATAGATGCCAAATATATCCGATTGTAATTATTTTATTCACCTTCATTAAATCGTCTATATTTAACCAAAAACCGGCATTATTGCTTCTTCGGTGAGAGCTTGACCACATTTCCAGTCAGCCCAGTCGTCCATAAGAAGAAAGAAAACCTTCTTTGTCAGTAAGAATCACAACACTTGAAGAACCAAAACTGGGCGATCGACCACTTATACTGGCACCATTCCTTAAACCAGTTTGAGGACCTGTCTAACTCCATAGATGTGCGAAGACTGTGATATCAGAACAAGCGGAGTCCGAACTCATCGGCTTCACGTCGACAGAAATCGAGACTAGACCAACAGGGCCTAGGAAACGTGTACGAGAAGAGAGGTGGGTTATATGTCTCTTGAACCTTGTATTGGATGAACTTTATCTCTTTCTCTTTCCATCTTAATGTGTGCAAGCAACGTGAAGGCATGTGTTTATGCGTGTATGCATGCATCTATGTATGCATATGTGTATATTTAGTTCAGTTATTGTTACGGCGTGAGGCGTCAATAGCCTAGCGGATTAAAGAGTTAGTTTGATTACATAGTCATTGTGAGTTTAAACCCTGAGACCGGGTAGTGAAAACTTGGACTCAATGGAAACATGGTGAGCAATAACTGAGCAACGCTAAATAAGAAGTAAAACGAGATATCCCTAGACATGGTCAGCAGGGCGGGAAAATTTTCTGCCTGTGGATTAAATAAAGGGTTCGAAATTCCCCGATGGATACTCGGATCGATTAGCACCTGATGAAGGCCGGAGAGCATAACGGCAGAAACGTGATAATAACAAATAAGATGGCGAAAATAGTCCGTATGTAAATAATGTAAAGAGGTGCGCATTCCCAACCATTTTATCTCAGATGTAAATACAGGATTTCAAATATTTAGTTTAGTGCCTTTGATCGAAATTCCTCTCGTCATAGACTTCTCGAAATTGTTCATATCTGCTCAGTTTTGCATCAAAACGTAAACAAAGCAATTTTCAAAAGAAGTAATGGATTTTGTGTTTATTAATCCAACTGATTTTGTCACTTTAAGAGTTATATTTTTAGGGAATATTCTTGTTTGAGTAGACGCTCCGTTTATTTGTTAAACAGTATATCTAATCGTTTTCGTCTACCGGCCAGAATATTCGGGAGATTTTATTAAAGAAAAATATACCCTTTCAGGATTCGAACCTGCACACCCCAATTATTAGATCTGACGTGTTAAAGACCACATTTTTGTTCAATGAAATTTCACGAAGAATCAATATAGGCGAAAATCCGACGGAATGGTAAATATTTCCAAATAGTATATATATATATATGTATGTATATATATATATATATATATATATATATATATATATATATATATATATATATATATATATATATATATATATATATATATATATATATACATACATATATATATATATATATATATATATATATACATATATATATATATATACATATATATATATATATATACATATATATATATACATATATATATATATGTATATATATATATATATATATATAGATATATATATATAGAGAGAGAAACAGAGATAGATAGAGAGAGAGAGAGAGAGAGAGTGAGAGAAAGAGAGAGAGAGACAGACAGAGAGCTTATTTTTCATACTTTAGAAAATTCACCTGACCTGATAAGAGGAACACCGGGCAAGGACTGAACTATGCGTATTTCATATTCATATTCACTCCTTTAATTTCGACGAATTCTGAGCTGGACAGATAGACAAGCAGCAAATTACAGTCTTTACAAGAGTTGCTGTACGGAATACAAATCGGCACTGTTTTTAATAAGTTATGACAAAGCTAACCGCCACTTTGCACGAATATATCGACGAAGCTCATCAAACGTGATAATAGCTCGTTGGAAACTGATCTCAAGAAATGCAGGTGGATGCGCAAATAAACCTAGATGAGGGCAAAGAGGCAAGTCACCTTTGTTCGGCTGCCATGACACGGGCAAGTGGCTGTATGCAATATATGAAAATGCCTCGGTAGTTCCTGGGAATCAGTGACAAAGCCCGTTTGTGTTGTGGAGAAAAGACGAGGAAATTAGAATGCTGGGATTGGAACGACACACCGGGAAGCTGTTGATGGCGGAGAAAACGATGGCGTTCAGTTTGGAGATGAGAAAGAAACGAAAGAATGTCGGCAGGGAAGAAAGAAAGTGAATTGCTATGAGGGTTAAGAGGGAAAATAGAACAATTGCTTTAAGCTAAAAATGTGATTCATAATCAACATCACCATATGTGTGTGTGTGTGTGTGTGTGTGTGTGTGTGTGTTTGTGAATTCAGTGTTTTCTTTAGCATTGCAAAAGGAAATGCATTAATTGCATTAGCATCATAGGAAAATGCTCGCTTAAATTGAATGCAAGCTTTTAATTGAATTCGGAAAATGCTAATTAAAGACAATTTCAAATTTATCAATAAGCACAAAAGCAATTTACTAAGCGTTGCTTAGATATGGCACAAGGCCCAAAATATGGAGCAGCCCCGTAAGGAGCGAACTCACTACTAAAACACAACTGAACTAGCGAAACAAGCTTGTGAACCATTACACCACGTCGAAGTGCCCAAAGCTATAGCTGAATAGGCAAAACCCTAATTGCGTGTGCTGAGGGATGATGCAGGTAAAATTTCGATTCGGGTGCTAAAAAAATAAAATAAAATAAAATAAACAGAAAATAACCGTACGTTAATTCTTTCATAATGACATAAAAAATAAAGTGCGAAAATCTATATTCATTTTTAAAAGGCATTTTAAATTAAGCATATATTTGATGCCCATATTTATACAGAAACATGAGATTCTTAAACGGACAGCCATTTTTAAACAAAAAAAAAAATTATTCAAACATTTGAAGAATATTTTATTGTGCAATTTAAAATTGAATGTTTTGTTTTGTTTCACTGTATATCAAACTTTTCCACGTTATTTAATTCCAATAGCTGTCGAACAATAAATATATATCCATGTACGTGAGTCTAGAAGGTAGACAGAGATTTGGTTTGAACTAAAAAGAGGGTGAAGAAGCGAAAAAAGGCGCTTGGTTTGAAAATTAAAGCCTACACACAAAAAACAAAAACAAAAAGAGAAACAAAGAATAAACAAAAATTGAAAATGTAAGCGGTAAAAAAGCTTCGCAAGTAAAAACAAATCAACTTAACGTCAAATGTACACTCCAAGAAAACTAAAGCTGGACAAGCAGACTTTCCCAACTGTCAATCGATCTTTCCCTGACGTTCATTTGTGAATAAGTCCTCAAATTTTCATTAAAATCCAATCTTTATTTTATTGTTGCAAAAATTTAAAATCAGCGTGTTTTTCACTGCAAAAAGACGCCAAAATTTGCTATACTAATTTGTGGTCATTCGCTGACGCAAGAAAAACAAAATTTTAACCAAAATTTCGAATGTTTAAAAAAAGGATAAAACATAATAAAAAACATCTTTGGGTTTTTCGTCTTAATAAAAACTTAGAAATTTGGACAATAAAACTTTTTTTATTAAGTTTTTAGCATTTTTCCATCATAATACTCATTTTTTTAGCGAATCTTTATAGGTACTTATATATATATATATATATATATATATATATATATATATATATATATATATATATATATAATAAACACTTCCACCAAAATTCCGAATTACATCAAATATTTAATAAAAACACAGTGAAATTAAGTTACAGTTGTACTTGTAATTTAGAAACCACGATAAAAAAACAAAATGACAGCAATTTCAAAACTAACGTGCAGTATAATATCGTTAACAGTGAAATATGCAATTGTAGAAATAAAAATAGATATTCATTATATGGAGTTTGCAAAACTGAACCAGTAATATACAAAGCAGAAGTAATAGATACAAATGGCCAGAAAAAATATACATAGGGTGTACTAAGGTAACTTTAAAAAGAGGTGGTACAGTCATGTGTCATCTTTTAAGCTAGAAAGTTTTAGGAATTCTACTAAACTAGCCAACTCTGCATGGAAATTAAAGGAAAAAATAATGGTCCGATTGTAAACTGGAAAATTTCCAAATTAAAAAACGCAAAACCTTACATCTGCAACGTTTGTCAACAAGAAAAATTAAATATAATATCATTTTCAGACCCAAAAAAGGTTTTGAATCAGATATCTAAAATTACGACCCGTTGTATACATACTAAAATTCCTTTTGAGTTCATATGAAGTGGGATGAAAAGAAAAAATATATATTTCATTTAATCCCCCACAGACACATTTCCATTACATTTGCTTTTCCACACCTCCTCCTTACTCCCTCCTTATACCACACCTAATTTGTGCACTTATTCATTTAAACAAACTATAGCGTTCATAATTTATTTTTTTTTATTTAAAAAGAATAAAGCCTTAAGATAGCAATTGACCGAAATCACCTGAAGACATATATATATATATATATATATATATATATATATATATATATATATATATATATATATATATACTAGCAGCATGGCCCGACGTTCCCCGTGCTTGATTCAAAAATTGTACGTTTAGGTAGTTTCCTCTTACTTTTCAATGAATATGTGTAAACTGATTTGCAGTACAAACGGTAGTTACGCTCACCAAGCGTTTCATGTGACAAAACATACTGCCTCCGTTGAGATTGACTGGAAAGCCTCAAAGAGGCCTCTACCTCGGTTTCCTCCTCCCGCTTTCTCTTTGCCGCAGAGGCTCTTTTAGAACGCCTGCTAAGGTGTCCTCACCATCGTATTTTGGCACGCTTAGCAAAGCTACCGGATCGATCATTGCCACAGTAACCAGAAGAGTGCAAAGCAGAGGTTGAAGTAGACGCCCGCCGCTTCTCCCCCAAGGAGGCGCACTCAATGGAATCCTGCTCCCGTTTCCCCTTAGCCGGTGAGGCTTTTTTTAGAACGCCTGCTAAGGTTGCCTCGCCTGGGTGTTTTTGCAGCCTTTGCAGAGCTGCCGGGTTGGTCATCGCCACGGCACGCAGAAGAGTGTAAAGCAGAGGTTGAAGTAGACGCTATATGATCATCTGTAACCGGAGTTATTATGTGCTCCTCCGCAGTCGCCTGTTCTGCATGTGTAACGTTAACGGTGTTAGGGGTCTTCAGTTGCTGACGTGCGGATGTTCGTCGTGTAGGAGCAATTTGAAGGGTTGCAGAAATGCTGTGTAAGAATGCGAATAGAAATTGATGCCAAAGCTGAAGCGGTGCAACCTCGTTGTATACGAAAACTAAAAATGCAGTGGAGCGGTATGGAAAAACCTTCTCCTAGCTATGGGCCGTGCTTTCTGGCAGTACGAAAACGTCGCTGTAGGAAGAGGTTACGCAACCAAAACGTTGAAGCGTTGAAGGTTAAAAAGTAGTGAAACACTGAGGTGTACTGGGTCGCGTAGTAAAGGCAGAAGAGAAGTAACTTGCAACAGCAGTTAACTGTCTAATAGCAAAACTGAACTACGAAAAGGTAGAAATAGGTATAGAACGCTAAGATGGACTGGGCTGCGCAGTAAAGGCAGCACGCGGAGATAAAATGGGTAATGCAAACGTTTAAGCAAATAGACAGTGAAGTACTGAGGTGTACTGGGCCGCGTAGTAAAGGCAGTACACTTCAACTTATAGTGAAAACTGTAACGTGGAGGTAAAATAGGTTGGGCAAACGATTGAGTAAATAAGTAACTTGCGACAGCAGTTAACTGTCTAATGGCAAAACTGAACTACGAAAAGGTAGAAATAGGTATGGAATGCTAAGATGGACTGGGCTGTGCAGTAGAGGCAGCACGCGGAGATAAAATGGATAATGCAAACGTTTAAGCAAATAGGTAACTTGAGGTAGCAGGAAGCTGTCAATTAATCCAAGGACAGATGCGTTAATGGCAATCAAATCAAGACGTGAGTGCGGATGCAGCCGTGCTGAAGGTATTTAAAGGGAGCGTGACTTGTCATTGATTGGTGTAGCCTGGACAGTCGCCATGACTTAGACCAATGAATGAGCTCACGCAAAATGGAAGATGCTAGCGCGCATTCACGCACGCGCGCATGATTTGGCAAGCGCAAGGCTTGGCCGTAAACGGGGTCAAGCTGCCTGCTGCATATGCAGCTTAGCTCTAACGCACGTGATGCCGGCGATGAGAATGCAAGAAGCTGCAATGAAGCGTTTGCTCGTTTGTTTGTACGACAACGAAAAGCCGTTAACCGTTTGCCGACATTAGCTTTGAAATGGATTGGGAGGAAGCCCTGCTGTTTTAGCGCAAAAACTCCTCGTCAGGTCTGGGCTAGGGGAAATGGTTTAAAGAATTGGAAAATAGACTGCTGAGGGTCGAACCATTTTCACTCAGCACGTACGCGGGTTTTTTTTTTCAGTAAAGACGCGAATAAAGGAAGAGCTTATTTTGGTAAAATGCGACGATTAAAGCAAAAGTGTTGACAAAGTCGAATATGTCATTTGTGGCTCAAAGTCAGACCTGGTAGCAGGGATAAAAAAGCCGAATTTCAATGGCCCTGCACCCATTCCAGAATTTGAGGTCAAATGTTTTCTTCCACTCCACTCCACTGCACGCACTGACCGGTTTCTTCCTGCGCATAGCGTGACCTTAAATTAATCTGCATTTAGGAAATACCCAACCGGAAAAAACATTTTAAGGGTTGACCGATTGTCGATTTGCACTCTGTTTGGGGGGCGCTCAGAGTTGAAACTTCACATGGTGACTCCCAATGGCCTCCTCATAAATTCGGTCGGTTTTCGCTAAAAACCGACATGCGGTTCAGGCGCAATATGGGCGTATCGGTTTTTGGGTTTTATCGATTTTCCGCGCTGTTTAGGGGTCCGTGGTCATGAAACTTCTGGACAATACTTCTAATGGTAGACTCTAAGAGGGTGTCAAATTTGGTTGAAATGCGATCATTCCTTCTGTCAGCAGATATTTTCGATTATCGATTTTTTCGGAACCTGAGTCCGAACTAAAAAATCGGGCTCCGTCATGTATTTACGGCAGCCATTTGCAAACTTGTGATGAAAACCGCATCGAAATCGGGTGAGAAATGCAGCCTGGGCGAGGTAACAACACCCACGACGGACACACAGACAGACAACTTGAGAAATATAGATAGTAGATATATATATACATATATATATATATATATATAGATATATATATATATATATATATATATATATATATATATATATATATATATATATATATATAGATATATATATATATATGTATATATATATATATATATATATATATATATATATATATATATATATAGTCACTCGTATTCGAGGATAGCCGTCTATTAGGGCGGCTAGCTAATCCCTATTGCAGACGCTCGCTCAGGCACATTTCCCCCTCCAGACGGATATCATCAGGAAATATCAGTCGTGGTGAGACTGAGATTCGAACCCGGGTCTCATGATCAGAAAGCGAACGTTCGGCTATATATATATATATATATATATATATATATATATATATATATATATATATATATATATATAAGGTACATGCAAACTGATTATGACTCAGACAGAATGAGAGGACAGATTGTGTACGATTCATTAAATGAGACGAAGATAGAAATATCTTAAATGGCCGACAAATACCAACCAATTCTTTTCTCACTGGCACAAAATTAAAAAAAAATATTCGTCTTTCTGCTAATTATATATTTTATATTAATTATATTAAATATATTAATTATAAATATTAAATATATTAATTATATTAAACTTGACGCAAGCTTGACTATAAATCTTGTAAATCGTACGCTCATGTAAAATTTAAGATACAAACATATACTAACCATAAACTAAGTTTATTAGTATACAAAACCAAACACTGTCCGTATGTTCCTCGTGCTACTATGGCACATAGTCGCCACCAAGCTTGATGCATTCTATCGAAGCATGGTCGCATAAATTGTCCACCACGAAGAACGTGACATCAAACAACTGGAGTCAATCTTTCACCACTGTAACAGTAGCGTTATCTCTGGTGACCGTCTCTTGAATAAATGCTGTTGGGGAACGAAAGGAAAGGATGAATTGAAGGGGCTCGCTCGAGATTGTGCCAGGTTAGTCGACGAGTGCTACTGGTAACATGGAAGCCAATACTACCTGCCATATGGTGGAATCATTGGCGACTGAACCGGTTCCCTCATAAGTCTTTTCTGGCGAGGGCGGTGGCTAGATACTCAGCAAGATTAAAAGAATCACCATCAAAATCCTGAAAGACCTTCTTGTAGGGTCAACGTTCATCTAGCACAAGGGGATAGCTATAGCTATGGATGCAGTCAATGTGGTGATAACACGGCATGGCTGTGCGGAGGACTTCCTCGACTACCCCCATGTAATCAACGGCAACGTGCCAAGTTGGAAGGTTTGACCTATAGAGGGATGGGCTCAGCCCGGTCTACAGTGTCCAAGACACATTACTCACGAATGAATACCTCTGGCATTCAACCCAGATATGTGTAGGGAATTGATGATGATGGTCAGGATTGATTTGGGGAAAGGTATGAATCCGTCTCTTCCCTTTCAGCTTTTGCATGGTAGACTGGTGTCTCTAGCCTATGCTGGTAACTACGCACAGAAGGGAGGCTTTTCAATGTAGTTGCCATCAAGATTGATGTACTTGTCCCATCGGTGCACACGTACATAAATACATTTTTGACCGTGGTCTCAAGCAAGAGGAGTAAACTTTTTATCATCTAATGTAAATATTAAATAATCCAACTATTTACTTTTGTCTTAATAATAAGTCCGATAGGTCTAACAAAGTAAAACAGACACCTGCTCTAGAAAATGGCCTCCAATCAGTTGTTAACTGGGGCAAGAAATGACTTGCAAATTTTAACGCCTCCAAAACGAAACTGCTAATCTTTAAACATCATAGAGAACCATTTCTGCCTTCCATCAGCATGGCTGATGCTAACCTCCAGGAGAGAAACTCATTGCGTCTCTTTGGGCTCACGTTTTCTAATGACATGAAGTGGAACGATTATATTCAATCAATGATTAGTTCTTCTGCTAGGAAAGTTGGTTCACTGGTTTGCCAGAATCCTTCTTGCGCATTTATAAATCTACCATTCGTCTGTGAATCGAATATTTGTTCCCATATCTAGTCTGGCGCTCCGGCTCGGTATCTCGAGATTCTCGACAAAATCCAAAGGTCTGTATGATTATCGGTCCTGACCTGGTATCTCGGCTTCAATTACTTTCGCACCGCCGTGACGTGGATTCCCTGTGACTTTTCTATAAGTATTTTCATGGCGACTGTTCTGATGAACTTTCCTCCTTGGTACTTCGACCACGTCAATTTAAGCGTACTACTACTGGGTTGGTGCATAATTATCAGGCGCTTTTGTAGGCAAGTTATTTGTTAATAAAAATTGCTGTTTTGATTACTTTTTTTGATAAAAATATTTTATTTTTAAATTATAAAAATGCGTGTCGATAATCATACGCTCCGGAATAATCATTTTAAAATGTTATTGTTGAACTGTTATGTTTCTTTTTTTAATAATAAATATTGTTTTAAAAACGCTTGATAATTATGCACCAACCCAATATTTTGCCTACGAGATCTCATCATTTTAGTGTTGCACTAGCTAGATGTAACCGTAAGTTCTATGCTAATAGCTTCTTTTCTTGCACCTCGCCCACGTGTAACTCTCTTCCGATTTCTTGCTTCCCTGCCACTTACAGTCTTCAAAAATCGAAATGCAACGCCAATCGCCATCTTCTGACTTTTTTTTAATTGTCCTTTATTCTCACTAAAGTCTTCTCATTGTTTTTCACTACCAGGAACCCTCTTGCGTCTTAGTGACCTTATCGCCTTGCTGGGAGTGAAATGATTAAAAATGAATAATAATAAGATCAATGTCATCTGGGAGGCCCCAAAAGACGATAATATGAAGGAGTCAAGTCATGATTATTCGGCGGGTGCGGTAAAATATCCCAACTATATTGCTGTTGCCACTCTCTTCTCAGGCTGATCGAAGCGTTATCGCGGTGCAGGATGTTTCACTCTTGCGCAAGCCTAGTGGCTGCTTTCGACTAAAAGCTCTCGTCTTTCTGTTCACTATTTCAAAGTATCTCACAGCGTTCACTGTCTGACCACACTGTGTGAAGTCCACTTTCTGCATCCCAGAACATCAATTACTTCGCTGACTACTGAACTTTGAATATTTGGCGGATAGAAGACGATCGATGCTTTCCGGTCAGGGAATTTGCTTTATTTCATATTGGCTTTTTCTTTTCGTAATTTTAGTAATTGAAACCATAACAGCTTTATGTGTCGCTTTTAGACATTTTTTGCATCCCAGACATCTACCTTTTTGTAGAAAGGGAAATGCCAGTAATTAAAAAGTTATCTATCTATCTATCTATCTATCTATCTATCTATCTATCTATCTATCTATCTATCTATCTCAGTATATCCATATCTATCTATCTATCTATCTATCTATCTATCTATCTATCTATCTATCTATCTATCTATCTATCTCAGTATATCCAGATCTATCTATCTATCTATCTATCTATCTATCTATCTATCTATCTATCTATCTATCTATCTATCTCAGTATATCCAGATCTATCTATCTATCTATCTATCTATCTATCTATCTATCTATCTATCTCAGTATATCCAGATCTATCTATCTATCTATCTATCTATCTATCTATCTATCTATCTATCTATCTATCTATCTATCTATCTATCTCAGTATTTTCATATATATCTTTCTTTCTATCTCAGTATATTTATGTCTTCCTGTCTATCTATCTTGGCCATTTGATAATTTGTCCGTCTCTTTCTATTAATTAATATGTATATCAGAAATTGCTTGATAGCTGAGACATTTTTTACTTCCGATGAATTTAGTCAATGTCCGAGTTCTCATACAGTCCAAGATTAAAGAAGTATGCTGTTTATAAAGACAATTAGGTTGTCCTTTTCACGAGAAAGACGAATGTAACGAAATCTTTCTTCTTCGTTGCAGTTAGTAAATTTGTGTATTTGCATAAAGTGCAATACCAACACAGTACAAATATTGCTGAGTCTGTTCCTATTCTTCTATCAATCAGTCTATTTCTATCGATAAGTGCACCACACGAGAACAGTGATCGATACACACAATTGCTACACTCAGGAATACGACACACCCATGTAAATAAAAAAAAAAAAAATAAATAAAAGAAATTTTCATATTTTTTGTCTGTACATTGGGAATGAATTCTTTTCTAATAATACAAATGCACCGAACACATAAAGATACGATACAACAGATCAAAATTTAATCTGACCACATTTAGCAATATTTATTTGTCGTAATCTTAAATATCTTCGGCAGATCACAACTTCCCTATGGATGTGATGCACATGTCACCAAACACGTGCAGAAATGTCTTAACTCATAACTGTATGCAACAACCTTCTCAGATCAATGATTAAAAATGTTTCTTAATCATTTCACCCAAACAAGGCGATAAAGCCACTAAAAGGCAAAAAGTTATTGATAGTGAAAGAATCTGAGAGAACGTTATTGAGGAGAGAGGAGAATTCAAGGAAACGAAAGCGAATAAACCCTGTAGGTGTTAGAGGGGACATCTTAGAGGGGACATCCTTCTTTGTACGTCGTGCACCGGCGCCACAGAATATTTACCAAAGATACCACACCTGAAGATTTTCAATTAAAATGGCCAGTACACGCTACTCGAGGAGAAAACAATCAAGATGCTGACGTTCCACACTGCTTCAAACAAAAGTTTGCGAAGGAAACTCCCATTAATAGTGGAAAGAGTGATAACAGTCAGTGGACTTAAGAAACCGATTTTCTTGAAAAATTGTT
This sequence comes from Acanthosepion esculentum, assembly GCA_964036315.1. Classification (NCBI taxonomy): domain Eukaryota; kingdom Metazoa; phylum Mollusca; class Cephalopoda; order Sepiida; family Sepiidae; genus Acanthosepion; species Acanthosepion esculentum. The sequence goes on from OZ038488.1 coordinate 105,705,720, forward strand.
TTAATAGAAAGATTTTATAAATTTCCAACTACAGTTATCTATCTATCTATCTATCTATCTATCTATCTATCTATCTATCTATCTATCTATCTATCTATCTATCTATCTCAGTATATCCAGATCTATCTATCTATCTATCTATCTATCTATCTATCTATCTATCTATCTATCTATCTATCTATCTCTACAGTTGTTCGGTCAATGAATGCCAAATGTTTCTGTACAATGGAATGTTTAATACTACCATTAACATTTATTTAAACCTCGAAATCCTTGAATCACAAATTTCTGCAAAAATGTTCAGGTAGATAATCCCACTATTCTTGGACGATGTTTCGCCAATTTCATTTCTCAGATATCCTGTTTGTTTGTTCTGATTGCATAAAACCCCAAATGTTGTAGTGTTTAAAATCATTTTCGCGGTCTTGTATGAGATTAATTATCTTCCACTGTAGTGATTTTTTCTCACAGACGCAATGTTGCATATCTGTTATGGTCCAGGTTAGGACCAAGGAAGAACAACACGAACACAAGAGTATAAATAACGAAGATATATTACACGGAATAATAATACAAGATGTGGAAGGTGTTAGTATGACTGTCAGTCTGGTTTGGAATGAACTACTATCGGATCGACTCGATTCGACTTTCTCTTTTGAGAGCTGTAGTATACATAGTGTTAGGAAGAGTTCATTCTGTAGTTATAGGTAAGGACCCATAACAATATCTATAACTACTTTATCGCTATATCTATGGCAAATGTTCTGATGAGCTCCACTCTTTAGTACAAACAGATCTTTATTGCTCGGCCTCGCCATGCTATGGTGTCAAATCGCGACATTTTCTTCCTATTCCAACTAAAAGAAGATGACATTCTACACTTCAAATGACCTCCACACCAATACTGGAAAGAGTGATAACAGTGGACTTGAGAAACCGATTATCCTGAAAATTGTTCTAATAGAATATTATAAATTTTAACCGAAAGTAGCAATGGCTGCCCAGTCAATAAATGCCAAATATTTTCTTATAAGGAAACGGCTAATATTACCATTACTCTTAACTCACAAATGACGGGTATATATATATTCGAATACATTTCTTTTCTGCTTTTTATAGCCAAAAATATAGTTTCACTCTTCCATCTTTTTTCTTCTCGTGGAAAACAACTGGCCAGTCAGTATTGACGAAAGTTATCGCTATTGTCTGTATTTGCTGCAAACGATTTTTTGTTTGTTATACGTCTATCTTATCTTTTTACCTGTCTTTTTCCTAAATTCAAAACAACAACTTTGTTTTTCAAAGAGAGATGAAAGGCTGCTAATAATTATATTATGTGGTCCGCTGAGCATATATCGCTGGCAGAGTTTAGAATTTACAATATGTCTGTGACCAAACCGAAAACGAGGCCACTCCAGGCAGGCGCATTCTACTGGAAATGTTTAGTTAGTCACGTGATCGATAGGTGGATATCTAACTGCTAGCTAACAAGCAGGCATAAGATGCTGCCCTATAGTTATTTCTGTTCATTCTTCTGTACGCAAATTAGAATGGCCTTGGGTCGAAGAGCCCTTTTCATATATGAATAGCGGCGATCTTGAAAGACAATTGAATAGCGATAAATAAAAATGGTCAGAGGAAAATGTGAATCATCATTGTTCTGTTAATATGATTCATCTTTTATTCTTCCTTTTTGAACAATCTTGCAGTTTTCACGAGTGCATATAGTTCAGTGGTTGAACAGTCCTAAAATATGAAGATCAAATTTTCCATGATTTTTCTTCCGTTTATGGTAAGGAAATGAATATAAAAATATCACGGAAGAAAAATCATAATGTAAACATTGTTAGGCTAAGAAAAAGCCATAACGTAGGTTGGTGGGTAGGACGACATTTATAGAGACGATAGTAATATTTTAATTTAAAATAGATAATATTTAACAAAATTAATATTTTAATTTATTTTACGTATCTTTTTTATCTGCCCAATGAAAGGTCACTAATATTGTGTGTTATTGAAAGAAATGGTATGAATGTAGGAGAATATAGAAGGAAGTAAGATTATGAGGATAAGGAGGATAGATAACGATTTTGCATCAAGAGGAAGAGATTGTATTGCTCGCGGTGACATCCACATGAGTGCTTGTTCCACAAAGAAAATGGCCTTCCAAAAGCTAAGTAAAATGCAGAGAAACAAAAAAGTCGCTAGAAACAGAGTGCTGGGTTGATATGTGATATCCATCTTATATGGCAGTGTATGCCGAACAATCTCCCTACGGATGACGAGAAAACGGGAGGCAACAGAAATGTGGTTCTACAGAAGGATAATGAGAATTCCATGGACAAAAAAAGGACATCTTAAAGAAAAATGGCAACAAAAAGAACTTATGCTCATAATCAGGAAGAGGCAGCTAAAATTCCTTGGACACATTATGAGGAAGGGAAGCTTGGAAAGTTTAACTCTCACAGGGCATATTGGGAAGAGAGATAGGGCAAGATAGCGAGCCACCTACCTGACAAGATTGTGTAGCTGGAGCCTTAGCAAAAGGTGAAAAACTGCTAAGGAAATTGTGGAGCGCTATGATCGTCCATGTTCTGAAGGGACGCGGCATATAAAAGAAGAAGAAAAAACTTGGTTTAAATATGTACATGGCAATTAGTATCATAAAGAAAAAGAAAAAAGATTCCGTTAGTTTCTTGTAAACGTCGATTGAAATAATATTGTGAAAAATAGAAATAGATTTGTATGTAAAATTACCCCATCAAAGAAGACGAATATTTTGTCTTGTTTGTGTTTGATTAATAAAACCGAAATGAAACTATCGTCATACACAGAACGGTTACTGCTATTCCAATGTGGGATATTTAAAAACAACAGCGATAAAACCAAAAGCGTTGGGGAGGTGAGTGAAACCGGCTCAGCAGTACGTCTAGACTTATAGGACGGTAGCGATTACAAAATTTGTATTTAAAGTTTAGCGCCCCTACATTTTCAGCGTTTCTCTCAGTATATAATTATAAGCGACGTTTTTGTTTATATTTTCTTCCCTTCTCCTTACGTATATGTAAGTCCATCAGTATTAATATTATTTTAGTCTGAGGAAGTTCTTTCGAAGGACGTAGCATGTTATGCAAATTATTTCCCCTTTAGGCATTCAACTACTCACAGAACGGTTAGAAATATGAATTGTTACTATAAAATAAGTTTCTGTATAACAGAAAATGAGAAACAAAACCTCTTTCTTTTTACGGCACGGATAGAAAAGTTGAGAACTCTACAACAGTTTGAAAATTTAATGCGATAGAAAAACTCTTTCCAGTTATAAAATACCAGTCATAAGTATTTGAACAAAAGTTTGGCATATAATCATTTGGTTTTGAAAGTTAAAAATAGACGTCCTGAGTATGACGATAAACTACATCCGCGTCCTGGGTATGACGATAAACTATGTCCAACAGCAAGGCTTCTGATAATACTTTTTTGAAAAAATAATGTTGCCAGCTGTACGTTTTTGAAAAAAATAATGTTGCCAGCAGTACGTTTTTGAAAAAATATTGTTGCCAGCTATACGTTTTTGAAAAAATAATGTTGCCAGCTGTACGTTTTTGAAAAAATAATGTTGCCAGCTGTACGTTTTTGAAAAAATAATGTTGCCAGCTATACGTTTTTGAAAAAAATAATGTTGCTAGCTATACGTTTTTGAAAAAATAATGTTGCCAGCTGTACGTTTTTTAAAAAATAATGTTGCCAGCTATATGTTTTTGAAAAAAATAATGTTGCTAGCTATACGTTTTTGAAAAAATAATCTTGCCAGCTATACGTTTTTCAAAAAGTAATGTTGCCAGCAGTACGTTTTTGAAAAAATAATGTTGCCAGCTACACGTTTTTGAAAAAATAATGTTTCCAGCTGTTCGTTTTTGAAAAAATAATGTTGCCAGCTATTCGTTTTGATAAAATAATGTTGCTAGCTATACGTTTTTGAAAAAATAATTTTAGCTGTCTCTTCCTGATTATGAGCATAAGTTCTTTTTGTTGACATTTTTCTTTAAGATGTCCTTTTGTTGTCCATGGAATTCTCATTATGCTTCTGTAAAACCACATTTCTGTTGCCTGCCGTTTTCTCCGCATCCGTAGGGAGTTTATTTTTTCAATAATAAAAAATAATGCTGCCAGCTATACGTTTTTGAAAAAATAATGTTGCCAGCTATACGTTTTTGAAAAAATAATGTTGCCAGCTGTACGTTTTTGAAAAAATAATGTTGCCAGCTGTACGTTTTTGAAAAAAATAATGTTGCCAGCTATTCGTTTTTGAACAAATAATGTTGCCAGCTGTACGTTTTTGAAAAAATAATGTTGCCAGCTGTACGTTTTTGAAAAAAATAATGTTGCCAGCTATTCGTTTTTGAACAAATAATGTTTCCAGCTGTACGTTTTTGAAAAAATAATGTTGCCAGCTATACGTTTTTGAAAAAATAATGTTGCCAGCTATACGTTTTTGAAAAAATAATGTTGTCAGCTGTACGTTTTTGAAAAAATAATGTTGCCAGCTATACGTTTTTGAGAAGAAAAAAATATTAACATAGATTTTTGACAAAAAGAAAATATTACCAGCAAAAAAAAAAAAAAAAAATGTCGGCATTAAATGACCCATTGAGGTTGATATGCCGTAAAACAAAACAAACCAAACCTAACCTAAAAATAGGATTAATTCTTATTTTGTGGCTCATCGGCCTTTTGCGCGTTACTTAAACCCAGACAATATGTTTAGAGTGTAAGAATTTCAATGATTTACAAGTCTTACTAATTAACCCATAGCTGGGGGTAGAAAAGTCGGATTCATATCTTTCCGAAAGGTTTTTTTCATGTAAGTGGATATAAGGAACTCGACTGGAATTGGAACTCGGCTCGCCGATTTCCAATTATGAGCCGTTATCCACTACACAACCAGCAAATCTAATCTGGCATCACTTGGTATTTCCAAGCGGTCACCCATCTATGTACTGACCAGGCTCAGTGTTGCTTATTTAAAACGAGGAAAAATTACAGAGAAAGCAGTAGATTTTGTCGCAATGAACATAACAAGGCATGTCTTTAGCCATGTATAGACTTTCGGAATGCTAAACTCCAGGAATTTTTTATTGGTCATTTTCATCTTATGTTGATTGCAATGAAATTGTCCTGTTTTTTTTAACACCAAAAGCTACATGTAAAATTTCTTTGTTAAAATACACTAATGAGAAGTAAACTCTTTTGGGTACTTCTGTGGTCCTATCACTCCTACCACAGATCATTCGGCTGTGGTTTGTTTAATATTGTCTTCTTGGTCATCGGAAGCCGTTGTCATGTTTGTCTCAGCCAAAATCATGGTCACTACCCATTGCCAGGGTCACCGAAAGTAGGAAATGTTTTTGTCAGTGGGTTCGATTTGGAGATCAAGACAAAATCACCTCACATTGTGTCATAATTTAATCGACAATTTTTTCTTTAATTTTTCTCTTGGACTCACATCACTAAATAAAACTTTGTATCATTTTCGCTTTAAAGCATTATGGCCTTTTTTTGAACAATTTCAAAATTAGTTTTTTATTGCCTAAAATCTCAGGGTCCATTAAGGATTTTCTGCAAGGGGAGAACCAAAGCAAAATATTAGTTTGGAAACACTACTAGAGTCGAGCTCTCCTAAACACTGACGTCTTTCGTGTAGTAAAAACGTTAAAAATTCCCTTACTCTCTACCGTGTGACGATAGCTTCGGGGGGAGAATCTCTGACTGATGCCAAATCGATCGGGTTTTGATCCCGGCTTGAAGCAGTCGGATGTCTAGCCACACTGATGAGCTGTGATACAGCGAAACATTCTGTCTGTGGATGACTATTTATGCTCTCGAAATAATTCGATTCAGGAAGGGGTGATTTTGTAAAGAGTGGCTGATGCTGCTGCAAATGCAATGCTCTTCAACTAGAATCGACATCTTTCATATAGTAAAAACGTTAAAACATTTCTCTCAGCCGTGCGACGAATCTCTGGCTGATGCCAAATCGAAGCTTGAAACAATCGGATGTCTGGGATGTAGCGAAACCGTCTGTCTGTGGATGTCTCTCTCTCTCTCTCTCTCTCTCTCTCTCTATATATATATATATATATATATATATATATATATATATATATATATGTGTGTGTGTGTGTGTGTGTGCGTGTGTAATGCCCAGCTACTCGTTTTCAGAGCACACATTGGCTAGAGCGACTAGTCAGTCCCTGTTACAGACCCCTGCTCAGGCACATTTGTGTCTGTTCAACACCAGCGGAACCCAGCTGTGCTTATAATTGCAACGTGCTAAGAGGACTTTAGTTTCAGTTTCAGTGGCAGGGTAAAGCAGTTTGAAGAATGCCAGTACCCTCACGATGACTTCAGACTTCGTGCTAGCACAACTATGGACGTTTTTTTTACGGGACAGGGTTTTCAGGACTGTTGCACGTTGGGATTGCCTCGTCAGACCGATAATATCAGGAAATGACTTCCTTGACAAATCGTTGGTCAGATTTGAACCCGGATCACATGATCGGAAAGCAGACGTTGTAACCACTTGTCCAAGCACGCATGCTCGCACGCATCCTCGCATCTATCTATCTATCTATCTATCTATCTATCTATCTATCTATCTATCTATCTATCTATCTATCTATCTATCTACCGAAAATTAAAACTTCAACAAACAAACGATGTCTAGGGATTTGCTTGACTGGCTGAGGAAAATTTCTAATTATAATTTAAGCAGCACTTGTATTGATTAAAGAAATACTACATTATCGCGCCGATCAACGTACCATGTATCCGATGTGTGAGAATTACTATCACATTACCAAGAGCTATAAAGGAAAGAAAACTGCGAAGAGCCATGATTACCTACGTCTGGAAAAGGAACGGCACATAGAATATTATAATATATATATATATATATATATATATATATATATATATATATATATATGTTTCTTAAAATTTGAACATTTTTATTGCATTTCTTGTGATTTATATTTCAAAAGTCAATAGAAAATTGAACCAATTGTCAAAGGTCTCCGAGAATCAGAATCAGGAATTGAATTGTCACATTTTTATCAATCTTTTGACTCTGCGACAGATTGCTACCACTCCTGGTCAGGAAGGACCTGGGGACAACAGCAATTAAGAGTTGGTTCCACGCTCCTCAAAACTTCCAATCTCTCAAACAGGGGTTTTGCTGCCGGATGTAATTTATCGTCATATCCAGGACGATGCTGAGTTTGAAACATAAAAGATAAACACAATTTTCATACAGCAAGACTAACAGCTATTTGTCGATGTGCGTAACGGTAATCGTCGCAAGAAATGGAATCGGCGTGCCGTGTTTAAATGCTGTTTGATTATATTTCGTTCGTTCACTTTGCACTAATGCCCTTGGAAAATGCATGAATCAATCTTCTCCAGCTGCGGGGAAAATAGCAAGACAGACAGAGCTTTTTTGCCTTAGATAGAAGCTAGTGTATGAAAAGGAATACTCTGAATTTAAACTCTTGTAAAATAATACTGTTGACTGGGATCTTAGCTTTGATAGGTCAACCAGTTTAAAGTAACCACAGCTCCTACGGCTGCAGTACATATAATGCCCCTACGACCTTAATGAATTACGAAGTTCTTGATCTTGATGAATATTATTTAAAAGTCATTAAGTAGAGAATCTGAAATTAAGTCTAAAACAGTTTGCGCTGAATTGTTTCCGTGTTGTTGTGTAAAATCTTCTTTGCCTTTTAAGCGTTGTCTAAACAAAAAAAAAATTAAATACAAGCAAGACAGGACAAACCTTATTCTAAAATGTTGACCTCGTAATAAACTTAAATGTACTGCATACGAAACTTCTAAGATAATGATTGAAGTCATATCGAGTAATTTCTCGATAAAGTTCACTGATCAGTGAAAAGTTAGAAAATTTCTCATAGATTATTCGTTTTACGAAATTGGAATTGTTAACGTGGGAATGGAATTAATATTTATTTCTTATAGCCAAAAAGAAGCGAGTTTGAATGATTTTCTCTTTCGAGCGAGGGAATATTTTTTATGCTTGCGTTAGTACTTAATCAATTAGTAAGAAGAATTTTTGATGAGCAGTGTCTAATTTCTGGTTGAAGGAAACTGTTTGACAACGGAAATTAAAATCGGAAGATACGAACGAATATAACAGTTTGAAATCGATAAGGTTAATTTGCATTTGTTTATAATAAATTGTTTTTTCTTCTGTTACGCTTTAAAAATTGGATCGAACACGACAACCATTACTTAACCGACGTCATGTTGCCAGAGTTTCTCATCCATCTTATCTCGTAATCTTCTGCCGCTTTATTTTTTGAACTCATTTTTATTCATTAATTTCATATGCGTGACTTTATATTTAATATGTATATAACAATCCTATTCTATCGTTATTTGCTGAAGTATATATGTAAGAGTAAAGTTTTTCGATGCTGTGGGTGAATAGTTATTTTCTTATATGCGTTGGCAGCCAGCAAAATGTGGCTATTTATTCACTCCCATCACAGCAGCAGGAATTAGCCTTATGTTCACGGAGATGAAAGCATATTTGACAGGAAATAAAACGTACCCTAATAACAGGAAAAGCATGGTAAATTGTATGTTAATTTCATACAATTTACTTATATTTTTGTGTGTATTGGTGTGTGTATTTTTAGGTTACAATTGTTTTATGGTACATGTAAAAGGAAGAAATTACTCCATGTTATTACATGCCATATTACAAAGAGAAATTGGATAAGTGTTGTCCGCACCAAGGTTCGTGGTGAAGAGATTGAATTTAACGTCTTTTGGTGGAATGTCCGTATTTCCGACATGAACAATTTTTGTTGTATGCTGGGAGTATTTTTATTTTTTATTTTTATTTAATTTATTTTATACACTGTTTTTACGTTATTGTTTTATTTTATTTTAATTTTATTATTATTACTATAATTTTATTTTTGTTTTTATTTATTTATATTAATAATGTCCCTACGACACTGATATTGGATTGAACGGACGTGTTTTCTCAAAGAAAGCGATGTCGTATTTAAAAAATATCTTTAATTATCCTTTTTTATTCTTATATTTTTCTTTGTTTATTATGTAATAATTTACGATATTTAATATTAAAATACATTTTTTAAAGTCGATGTATACATTGCTTGTTTTTTGTTTCATTTTTAAAATTAATTGCTTCGAGGAGCTGCTTTCGCTGGTCCCTAGGCCTCATGAATTTAAACGTCCTACGAGGCTGGCATCCCGTTCCCATCCCTTCACCGTTGAAACTGTTAGATGTAGACGTATCTTCTACTCCAATAGCTTCGTGTCTCGCACATCTCGCCTGTGGAACTCCCTTCCCTATTACTGTTTCCCTGACAAATACAATCTCCAACTATTTAAGTGTAACGTCAATCGACATCTCCAGTTGCCTTGATCTATCCATTTCCCTTCTCCACATCCTTTCACCTTTCATTCCTATCTGCTCTCTCTCCAAATCTTCTGTAACCCCCTTGCCTTGATCGACCCACTGTCTTTCTCTTTCTCCACATCCTCTCCTATCTGCTCTTCCTCCAACCCTTCTATAACCCCTTGCGTGATAGTGGCTTCCAGCCTTGCTTGGGGTGATACGCTTAAAAAAAAAAGAAAAAAAAGTGTTTTAGTAAGTTTACTTACTTTATTAAGAATGTCTATTATCATTAGGAATTGTTATATTAGGAATATAATGCATTGCATTTATATAATTACTTATACACTGGCATGGACAATTCTATATTTATATTTAAGCGTAATCTCTCTCTTTTTTCTGAAAGAGGACAGCATTTTCGAAATTGTAGGAAATGCATTTTAAGTAGTAATGTTTATTTTGTTTATCATTGATCTTTAGTTCAGTATAAATATTTACTTGACGCCCCACTGAGTCAGGATGTTACACAAGGTCAGTTTAACGTGGGGAACGCGAGTGGAAACACTCGGGCCACTGGTCTAAGCTGGTCTTAGCTGGTCATAGCTTGTCCAAGCTGGTCAGAGCTGGTCTAAGCTAGTCATAGCCGTGATACTACCAGCACACAGGCCGGAGCACAGGTGCCGTTAGTTTAGTATAGTCGATTTCTTTATCAATCATTCATCATTTAAACGTTTTTAACAACATTTTCCAATAATTTTATTCTTTAATTCTTTTCTTAATTATTGATTGTAGTAACTTAACATTTTTATGGACGATGACGTATTTCAAATATATAGGAAAAGCGTTTCGATTCGTAACGTTATTTTATTTAATTTTTGGTTCAGTAGTGAATTTCTTCCTATATTCTCATATATTTAATGATAATTTTATACTTTTATTAGTTTTATAATTTCCTTATTTATTGATTTATTTCTATTATTGCCATTAAAGTAATAATAAGTCAAAGTGGTACATTTGACAACGAACTCTTTACCTTGATATCCAGTGTAAAATATATATGGCCGTTCCTTGTCATGGCAGAGGGCTTGCGCTTCCCAGTGATCCTAAGAGCGAAGCCGTCTGGAGTTCCACCTCCTTTAGGGCCACCCATGGCAATAAGGTCGAAGAGGAAGCACCAGACTGAAAGTGACCAAATCCTGAAGACCCCAACGGCGAAATAGGCAAAAATCGACATGATCTCAACGTCCAAACCGGCTGAAGAGGGTAGCTCCAGTTGGGGTGGCGTAACCAAGCCTGACCTTGACAGACCAAACATCCAACAGCACGATGCAATAAAGTTTGGCAGATCTCGTTTGTCTGAATACCGTTTGAGTCGCGAGGGAGGCGCAACCAAGCCTGACCTTGACAGACCAAACATCCAAGAGCACGATGCAATCAAGTTTGGCAGATCTCGTTTGTCTGAATACCGTTTGAGTCGCGAGGGAGGCGCAACCAAGCCTGACCTTGACAGACCAAACATCCAAGAGCACGATGCAATCAAGTTTGGCAGATCTCGTTTGTCTGAATGCCGTTTGAGTCGCGAGGGAGGCGCTTCTGACCAAGTCTCCGTCGCGCAGAGTTGTCCACCAAAATCAAATTCACGCGAATGACCTTTTTGATTCACAGCTATTTCCGCCACTGCCACCAGGGAGGAGAAAGGGAATAGGAAGAGAGGATGACGACCCAGAAGATCAGATGTGTGCGGCTGTCGGGAACAAAAAGTGTTCTTATTTGTTAACCACCCTTGACAACCCAGAAATGTTTAAATCTAGAGCTAACTAATGAGCTGGTGTAAATAGATGGCAGAATAATGAATTAGGAAAGAATAAGGAATTAAAAAAGAATAAGGAATTAGAAAAGATAATGAAGAGACAAAATTTACTAATAGCTAAAATACAAGAAATTCTGAAAAGCCATGTTCGCCTGACAATGTTAACTCTAAAACGTGAGTCTCCGAATTCACAGCGGTTATTTCCAACGGAGACTTGATTTTGGGGCTAATATTGACTCGTATCTGGCCAGTGATTCCCTTGTAAACAAACGTAGATTCAATAAATCTGCTATCGAAAAATGTTATTTCTGCAATACTTTAACCGAATCATCGCTCGAAAGGGTGAACTGGCTTTTAAAACAGATGCGGACTGAATAGGGATCATTTTCATTCGGAAGCCCTTTTAGTTAAGAAAGCTGAACAATTTATTTTCAAGGAGAATCTTGTAAAAATTCGCTGGAAGTAAAACGCCTAACAGTTTACCGGGAGAACAACACTAGCCACGAATTGGGAGACCGGTATATAAAGAGCTCAAAACCAGGAGTCTACCAGGAGCGGCGGCAGAGTTATTTCGTGGAATTTTCCCGCCTACAGCTAATCCTTAAATATAATACGCCACACACACACACACACACACACACACACACATATATATATATGTATGTATGTATTTCATTTGTGTGTGTGTGTATGTAACAATTGAGGTGCAGTGTGTAAAATTTTGACATAAGATACATAGAAGTCATGACTCCATTCACGTCCAAACGCAAAAAGCTACCGCGCTGACAAACTACAAATCGAGCCTCTGCTTTCCCTCTCTTTGCGAACTACGATCAAAGCGAAAGGAGTAATGGAAAGTAGCCAGGAAAGAAACAGATATACAACTGCAAAGAAAGAAAAAAATGAAAGAGAGAGAGAGAGAGAGAGAGAGAGAGAGAGAGAGAGAGAGAGAGAGAGAGAGAGAACGATAAAGAGAGGAGATAAATATGTCAGATAAACTTGTTCTAATTTCTCAGCAAATTTGACTCTCAAGAACACCCAAGGTGTGTCACAAAAGCGCGCGTACAAAAAGCTATGGTTACATGCGTGGCGCGCGCTCACGCACATACACACAATGACGATAAAATACGGATATCTTTCCTGAGATGTTTACGAATTGTACACTTCTCAGTTATTAATATTAACAATGAACTATTTTAAATTACAAAATTGTACTGAGATTAAACAAAAATTACTTACAATATAATACCTATTACTCATAATACATTCCTTTTTTACGTCAATTTTGACGGCACGGATACACTAGTGAATTGATACGGCAGGGCTACAAAAATAGACATCAATGGGCGAGAAAAGTAGTCCATTAGGCACTGTGCAAGCGACTAAGATTAAATAAACTTTGCTAACTAAATAAAAACAATGTTTATGAATATATTTGTACCAAATAAAACGTGAGGTCTGGAATAGTCATGTCCGTTCAAATAAACGGGCATTCCACCGGAAGCTTTTATAAATGCAGAACTAAATAATAGTACTGCGGAGAAAAATATTAAACAATCATATCACTGATAAAAATACTAAACAATCGTGCCGCGGATAAGAATACTAAACAATCGTACTGTGGAGAAAAATACTAAATAATCGTACTGTAGAGAAAAATATTAAATAATCGTACTGTAGATAAAAATACTAAACAATCGTACTGTAGAGAAAAATACTAAATAATCGTACTGTGGAGAAAAATATTAAATAATGGTACCGCGGATAAAAATACTAAATAATCGTACTGTGGAGAAAAATACTAAATAATCGTACCTTAGAGAAAAATATTAAATAATCGTACCGCGGATAAAAATACTAAACAATTGTATCGCGGAGAAAAATACATTTAAAATATAAGGTAACCAAAAAAGTTATTGCCATTTTTTACATCGTTGGGAAAGAAGTGATCACTGATACGCAAATGAGTGCGTCATCTGTCAGGAAAGCGGTAGAGGTGGGGAGGTCGGGGATTGCTCTTGACCACTGCAAGTGTGTTGCGGACATACATCAGTCACAGCTCAAGCAGCGTCAAGGAAACATGCCGGTGTCGAAGCAGCTCGTTCGTGGTTGTCTGATTTATGATTTTAAGGTGAGCTTGTCTGCATCCGCATCAAGTCTACGAACACGCCAGACCTTTGGCGATAATGCTGTGAGTGAACGCCGTCGCTATGCATTGGTTCAAGAAGTTCAGGTCGGGAGGTATGTCACTTTATGAATCCCGAAGTGGGTCCTGGATGATGAAGCTCTATAGGCGTCCGTAGGGGAGGACAACAGCCAAACTTACGGTAAGCTTGCTGAACGCTTCCAGGTTTCTGATGAAACAATCAGATTTCACCTGCACCGCTTAAGGAACGCGTACAAGTTGAGTAAGTGAAAATCTGAGTTTGATTTCCAGTCGGGTTCGTTACATTCACCTACGTGAAAACACCCTTGTGAAAGGTATGAATCCGTTTTTTCCAACCATCTATGGGTAAATGGCAGGGCAGACTGTTTCCTATAGTCTTGGTTGGCAATCATTCTAGAAGAAGAGAAACTTTGAATTCAAAACTCGAGAAGGATCGTTTGAAATCGGTTTTTCCAAAAAGACTGGCTAGTTCTACAAGAGCCTTCACCAATATAATCAAATCATATATGCGGATAGTTTGGCTGTTCGGTTCTATGAACTGAAATGTTGGCCCCTCATACGTTAAAAACGACTTGAGAGTCCAGTAGTATAATGTAAAATCCTTTTAAAAATTGTAGAAAAAAAATTAATAGATTTAAGTAGTATCATAAAATCTCAATTCTGTGCAAAAATAGGCTCACACGAAGTTCGAATTCAAATTTCCACATTAACATTTATTAACCAATCAGCAACGTTGTCTCAATCGCCATTCAAGCTTTCAGAAAGCAGACAACATTCTTACCGTTTGCAACAAAAATTGGGATTTACAATCTTTTCCCTCATAAAACCGAAATTAAAAATTGGAATATATATTTATTAACCAATAAAACTTCTGAGTTTACTAAATTTAACTTTTAACTTCCTGTGATCGGATTTTTTCTTATAAATAGCGTAACGTAAATTAATAGTCTTTAATCTTTCTTTAACCAGGGGATGTGAATAATACTGAATACTCAATTTTTCGCAGACTCATATTAAATTATTGAATAATAAGTTCCTTCTTGCAAATTATTTCTCGTTTTTTAAGTATTTTCATAAACCAGTTTTCACAGTTTAAATTACAGCGAGGCATAAACAAAGTGTAATTTTAGAAGCAGTAGTAGTACAGTTATTATCGTATGACTGCTGTAATTACATCATATAACGTAAATCGTGAATGATATATTTAGGCCCTTTTTCGTCTTATATGTAAATTGTGTGAATATACAATTAAATTGAAATTCCGGTTTTATTTTAATTTTATTTTCAATTTTATTTTATTCAATTTGACTTTATTTTATTTTACTCTAATCCTTTTGTTTTAAATGTGATAATTCTAATCGTAATTCCCATATCACCTTTCATCTGGTAATGGATATTTCGACTTATACTACCTTACAACTTATTATATTTAATACCATTGAAATGTCCCTACGTCCCGCACAGCTCTTATCAGATGAAGGCCTCGCCAACTCTGACATCTGAAAGTATCTCCTGTGGTTCTTGGGCAGGACGAGCGTTTTAGTTTTATCGACACTCGTCCTAGAAGTGGTATCTTCACTGAAATTACCACTTGGCGGTGAAGGATAAACAACCCTCCCCCAAACAACAAATCTCAGTGTTTACAAGCAAATACTGAACAGCTATCGCCCTCAGGCAGGAACCAATCTGGGTCTAAAAAAATTGTTACTGGAGAAAATTCTTAGAACAATAATGTTCGCCAAAACCGGATTAACTCCAACCTTAGACCTGGTAACTTAATGCCAAATCAATTAATAAAAGAAAGCAAACGAAATGGAATCGAGAATTGTATAAACAAGTCGTGATATCTTTTCCCACTGCAGGCGAAAATTCACATAAGCACATCACGTATTAGACATACCAAATATGGAGAGATATAGTAGGAATTGAAATAAGACACTATCTCACTTTCCGCAGGGACTCCATAGAAAATAAAAGGCAGAACTAGATAAGATAAAACTAAATATTACCCAAACAAAAATGAGGTAGGAGTGGAAATGACAGAGGATGGGGTAAAAACTAAAATAAATGAGATACGAAATAATAATCTCCGGAAACAAAACAGAAGAATCTAACTGCAATATAAACAATTGCACTGATTCAGATTCTGTCACTGATGAAGATGAGTCAGACGACATAAGGCTAGAATTCCTTGAAAAATAGAAATCACTGAAGAGGAACGCAACATCACTCAAATACTCAGCAGAGTAACTCCCATAAAAATGTCAGAAAGAGATCGGATTCCCAAAATTCATATGACAAAGTCCAGTAAACATATTTGTTAACGGACAGACCGCTGGTAAACATCATAGAAGTAAATAATGTCATATATGTAACAGTTTTAGCAGCTACTGGAAAACTTAATGTTAAGGCAAAGTAAAGATCCGACAACAGACAAAAAAGAACCCACTTGTAAGGCAAAATTGAGAAATCGAGGAAATCAGATGTGAGTTATCGATGCGAGATGAAATATCAAGAAATTCAAATGTTTCAACACAGAAAAGCAGGAAGATCAAACGGAAATATAAAAGTAAATTAATAAATGAAATTCCACCAATCAAGGAAATACTTAAAGAGAAACTGCAATTAAAGGAACAGAGAACAAGATGATATGAAAAGCAATGTAAGTTCTACCGACAAGATAAGATATTCCAAAGACCTTGAGAAGTTTTACAGGGAAATTGGAGAAGCATTTATAGAAGCCAAGAAGCCACCATCTATTGAAGAAGTGCAAACATTTTGGGAGAATATTTGGGATAATGTGCAAATATTTTTTGGGGGAAACCGAAAGGAATATAATCCCAGTGTAAAGTCAATCAAACAAGAACAAGAAAGAATGAAGGATAAACCTGTACAAGAATGGAAAACTATAACCAGAAATAATGTTAGGCAAGCTTAAACAAAATCCCCAAAATAAAAATCCCCAGGAAATAACAAGGTACCCAATTTTTGGCCTCATCACCTGTCATCAATACATAAAACCCTTGCGAAAACTTTATCAATGCTAATTAATAAACCCAATGAAATTCCAGAATGGATCACTGAAGGTATTACATATCTTCTACCAAAAATGGGAAACAGATGATCCAATAAATTATAAGCCATTAATACATAAGTCCACCCCATATAAATTGATTACGTCTGATAACCTGTACTTACTCTTTTCTCGATGAAAACAACACTCCACCCCTGGAACAAAAGGAATGCCAAAGATATTCATATGGTTGTAAAGATCAACTATTGATAAAAAAATGGCCCTGGAAAATTGCAGGTAAAAAGGTAGAAATCTTAGCACAGCTTGGATAGATTACTGTAAAGCTTTTTATAGTGTATTTATCTTGGGTATTTAAGGCTTTGGAAATGTACAAAGTCTCCTCGGTGATAGTAAATTTCATTAAACACAGCATGGGACTGTGGAAAACCACATTATACCTAAATCACATCAAAGTTACTGCTACTTCCGATCGCTTGAATATCCGACGAAGAATCTTTCAAGGAGACTCTCCGTCGCCCCTTCTGTGCTGCCTGTCCTTAATTCCCCTTTCGCATGAACTAAACAGTAATAACTATGGACAAAAAGTAAACAAGAAAGTATTTAATTACCTACTTTGTGGATAATATCAAACACTTTGCCAAAGACGATAATGAGTTGAAGGGTTTCCTCAATCCTGTAAAATGTTTCAATGATGGCATTGGTATGGATTTCAGATGAGATAAATGTGCAAAAGTAACATTCAAAAAATGGAGAATTACAGAAAAAAGATTAGGGAAATTAGAACAAGAAGAAGCCTATAAATACCTACGAGTTAACTAAGGAGATGGAATACAGCATAGCCAAATGAAGGAGAAAGTAAGAAAAGAATACTAATGCCGCATGTGTCTGGTGTTATAGTTGAATTAAAAAACAACAGAATATCAGTAATAAACACTTTGGCTGTCCCTGTGATGCAATTCAGTTTGAACATCCCTAACTGGACCATAACTGACATTAAACGAATGGATGACAAAACGAGAAAGCTTCTTACTTACCATCGCATATGTTATCTCAATGCTGATGTTAATCGTCTGTATGCGTCCACATCCGAAGGAAGAAGAGAATTAGTTCAGCTAGAACTGTCTTACAAAACTACAATTAATCTTCAAAGATACCTGGAAACTTCAGAAGACTGGATGATGATTTGTGTCAAAGAACATGAAAGAAATAAACTATATTCAGTAATAAAGGAAACCAACAAATTCAAACGGGAACTTCAGGTTGGCGAAGAAGTGCAACTAAACCATAATACACCGATTGCAGCGGTAAAGGACTTAAAAAATCAAAAGCAAATGCAATGGACCAAATGCAGAAACGATAATGAAGATTATACTCTGCCCGTACCAGACAAGCTGATGTAGTCAAACCCCGTACTCATCAGTGCTTACGTAGTGCAGGGTTAAAAGACGAAAGCGAAGATTTTATTCTTGCTGCACAGGACCAGAGCTTGCTAACTAGAAATTACTAAGCAGACATACTGAAAATGCATAAATATCCAGAGACAACTGACCACCTAGTATTAGGTAGAACGGTATTAGCACCAACTGAATATGAAACTCAGCATGATAGAATGGGTCAGTATCTGCACTGGACAATCTACACCTTTCACGGGAAGGAAACTGCAAAAAACTAGTATAAACACCACCCAGACTCAGTTACAGACATAGGACCTGTAGCAAATTTATGGGACTTTATAATACACACAGACAGAACAGTCAAAGCTAATCGTAATCAAAGACAGAATGTGATTTCTTATTGACATGGCAGTTTCTGCAGACTATAATGTATCTTTGAAGATCTTAAAAAAACTTTCAAAACACAAGGATCTTGAAGTGGATATCTAAAAATGTGTTGCATGAGGACATCAATATTTTCAGTTGTAGTTGGAGACCTAGGTTTGACTAGAAAATATTCCTATAGGCTCATTGAAGGGATACATGGTAGCCCATGCCTTAAAGAAATACAAAAAAAAAACTGTACTCACAAGTACAGCTCACACCTTACGAAGGGCTTCATCTGTGTAAAATTTGTGTGATTTTATGTTGTATTTTTTCTTTTTCTCTTTTTACAAAAATACTCAGTGAAAATGTCACCAGGTCGTTTCGGCTGTTAATTCTCTGGTTGGGACCCGGAAGGAAATGAGTATACATCAGAAATCAAATAAATAAATAAATAGATAGATAAATAAATAAATAAATAAATAATAATAATAATAATAATAATAATAATAAACAAAATGATTGACGTTACTCTTCCAATATTTTTCAACAGTTAAGAGAAGTGCGCGATTTAAGAAAAGATAAAGAAAAAACAGTGTTTGACAATGTTAAACAATATCTCAATCTTATCTTCAAGTTATATTTAAACATTTTTTCAAGTATTAAAAAAATAATAATAAATAAATAAATAAAATATAAAAAGTAATAATAATAATAAATAAATAAATAAATAAATTATACAATGTAATAATTATAATAAAAATATTCAATGAAATATACCAAGTTATTACTTCGTTGCATATTCTATTTAATAATAATGATAATAATAAAATACACAAAGTAGTAGTAGTAGAAGTAATAATAATAATAAAATACACAAAGTAATAATAATAATAATAATGATAGATAAAATATATTAAATAATAATAATAATAACAAATAAAATATACAAATTAATAATAATATATAAATTATTAATAATAATAATACTAAAATTCAATATTATTGAAACAACCGCTGCCATCTGCAAAACCAAAAACTGGATAGCACCAGGAATAGACCGAATAGCCAATTTATTTAGCACCCACCAAGACCCCACACAGGCAAACAATGATATAATCATAAACTCAGAAATATGTCCCAAATAACTCCCGTGCACCCGGGCATTGGTGCACTCTGAAAGGTAGCCAGGTGCGCCCCAAGTCAAAAGAAGAGAAATTATTTTTATATTTAAAAAAACTCATTACTTTTTAAAAGCTAGAAACACGAAGAACATGACTTCCCTGTCTAATTCAAGTTATTGTCATTTCATATTTTAAATTGAATGCTAAATTACGTAGTCTTTAAGAAGGAGAGGATAATCTTTTCCCTTTTGCCTTCCTCAAGTGATGTAAATCAGTCATTATCGGCCTCTCTAAAAAAATACCAGATCTTTCATAAATCCCTTTAAATGAAAAGTATACCGCTAATATTCTTTGGGAATGCTAAACCAAAATTTCATATTTTCCAATTTCATGACTAATTTTTCCTTATTAAAAGATAAAGTTGCTCCTCAAAGTTTCAGTTATTCTACAAGTTCGTCCTAAATTTAAAAAAGAGTTTGAGAAACATTGGGGTCTGCTCTTTTCATCGTGGTTCTCAAAGGATAATAACAAGTGTTCGTCAGCATTACGACCACATCATATTGAAACACCGGTTCCTGTCCGATCACCGAAGTTAAGCAAAGTCGAGCCTGGCCAGTACCTAGACAGGTGACCGCTTGGGAATACCAGGTTCTGGATATGCAGATGGTGTAACGGATAATGGCTCAGAATTGTTAATCGGAGAGCAGAGTTCGAATTCCCGTAAGAGTTGTATCAGTAAACCATTATTATCACTTCAAATATTTTCTTACAATATAAAGATATATTCTGGCTTTAAATAACCTATAAAGGGTTGATAAGCCGTAAAAACGAATCAGTCAATCAATCGATCAACAACAGTTCGTTTTTTATTCATTTCGCGCTCTCTGTTCAGATTTACCCGAACGTTTTACCTGACACCTCGCATTATAAAGTCGTATCAACGAATCTCGCTGCAATCAAAGTATTTGTCAGGACTTGAGTTTAGCGGGGAAAGCAGGGACAGAGGGACACGGTGATTAATTGTTTTCTCAACGTCTATTCAAGTATTATGACGCATTTAGTTGGCTAGTTCACGATGTCACAATAAAATACGCATGAATTATATTCCTTTGGCTAAAAACAAATGTCTTTGTATCTTCAAACAGTTGAGTCATATCCGAGCTAAATAGGTTAAATCATTGTTCAAGTCTTTGATGTCGTGGGCCATCATAACAGAATAGGAGACATTTTACTATTGATTCGACCCTCTTACTTGTTCTTCATCTCTTTCTCTCTCTCTTTCCTCCTAAAGCACAGTCACTAATGAAAATTAACTCAAAAAATATTTACAAGTAAATATTTTTTATAATAATGTTCACAAAGTCCCAGGAGCCACACGAAGCAGAGGATTACACAGTAAAAGCTTTATGGAGTATGTGGAGAAGATAATGGTTGACTCTAGACTTGAACAGGATTGTAGGGACTGGCAAACAAGAAGGGTGTTTTATTTTAATATTTTGATGCTTTACAGCGTATCTTTTGATCCTACCCATTTATGAGCCATGTTCTTTCAGGAAGAGTGCAATCATAACTCTGCACAACTTTCCATCCTTCTTCTTAGAAACGTTTATATATATATATATATATATATATATATATATATATATATATATATATATATATATATATATATATAAGTGAACATTGATATCAACACTCAGAGGCGACAGGCTGTTTCATACTAGACACAATCGTCAGGCCGCGAGTGTTGGATTTCTTTCGACTATTTATATATATGGGTCAGTGGTGCATTATGTGTAATTCATCCTGGCGGTTATTTTGGCGGGAGTGGCTTGTTTATTTATTTGGGTTAATTTATTTTACTTGTTTTTTATTTTCATTTTTTATTTTCTATATTTATTTATTCTTTTCGGTTTTCGATGTTTTATTAATGTAATAAACAAATTGGGGCGTGTGTGCTTAAGTCGCTTATTTAATAGTTTGTTTTGGTCTAGGAAGATAATTAAAGCTATTTATTCGTCCAATTTTTAGATTGCCGTACTTTATTCTGTTATTTTGGCAGGGGACAGTTTTTAATTTGTTTATTATTTTATTTATTTATTTGGATTGATTATTTTTACTTGTTTTTGCTTATTTATGTTTATTTTTATTAGTTTTAACAGGTAATTTAGCGGAAAGGATGTGTTAATTTGTTCTTTTATATATTTGGATTAATTTATACTTGTTTTTTCTTATTTATTTACTTATTTTTTATTTTGTATATTTTTATTTACTCTATTCGGTTTTTGATTTTTGAGTAACGTAGTAATTTTTTATCGTTATATAGCAGCTATAGCTATTTTTTCGTCCAATTTTTGGATTGATTGTTGCAGTCTATTCTAACGGTTATTTTGACGGGATTGGTTTGTCAATTTGTTTATTATTATTTACTTTATTTATTTGGGTTGATTATTTTTAATTGTTTTTTATGTATTTACTTTTATTTTTATTTATTCTATTTCGTCTATTCTCACGGGAGTGGTTTGTTAACTTGTTTATTATTTGTTTGTGTTAATTTATTTTACTTGTTTTTTATATTATTTTGTTTATTTTTATTTATTCATTTCAGTTTTCAATTTTTGAGTAACGTAGTAAAAATTTGTTTCATGTCTGCATTTTGTGATGAGCTCAGATCGTTTATTTAGTAATTTATTTTGATCTGGGAAGGTAATAATACCTATTTTTTCCTCCGAGCAAAGTTTGCAAGTTTTGGTTTGATTGTTGTAGGCTGGTGATCTTTTCTTTATTTTGCATGATATTTTTGGTGTGATTTGTGTTTTGTTTTTAATTTCCCAGATATACTTGGAAAGCATTGTGCTATTCGCGTATTTACTATTTGTGAAAGATGTTATGTGTGCATAGTTTGTTTCCAGGGTCCTTCAGTTACTCCTATGTATACTTTTAAAAGTATACAAAAGTTACTGCTATGTATACTTTTGTTTTTTACTTTTATACAAAAATAGTTTGAGTTTCTAGATGCCTCCTTCACTACTATATTAATTCACAATTCTTGTCATAAGTCATGAAACTCCAAGTTTGTAGAAATAAACCAAAGAAGTAGATAGGTTCCATTATCGTCCGGTTCACACTCCTCGCAGGTCTTTGAATAGGAATTTTATCCCTTGTTTCCTGTTTAGGATTGAGTTTCCTGTTCCTTCTAAATGTATTTCATTCTCTTTCACTCCACGTATCCCCTTGTTTCTTAGTGGAGTTATCACTTTGCTTGGGATGAAGTCATTAAAAAAATGAAGACAGATGACAGAGAAAAATATAATTGTAAGACTAAGAGAATATCCTTGCAAAAAGAAAGTAAGGCTAAAGCAAGAAAGTTAAATATCATCAGGGAACGTTGGAAGAAAACGGGAAAGTAATAAAAGAATTAAGATGAAAAAA
>OZ038488.1:105733494-105738494 GCA_964036315.1 Acanthosepion esculentum
TGTCTACAATCACGATACATTTGTTGTTTACATATTTTTCGCAATTGTCAATTATGGTCTGTCTATGTTCCGGTTTATCATGGCATGAAAAAATAACTTCCCCCACCTCCACCCTTTGAGCTTACTTTTCTATTTAGCGCAGATCTGACATTCGATCAAGACATACCCACATGTCTATTTTTAATTCTGGCCTTATGTTTCCCAACTTTAACTTTCGGAATAGAGGCAACACTTTCCTTTTGAAATTTCCATAAAAATCACTTAATCACTAGTATTTAGCAACCATCGCCTGAAGAAGTACAATCATTGTACTGAAACATGAAAGCTTTTGTGCAGAGATATCAAAATATGTTTTATTGTAATCTCTTATAATATATATATATATATATATATATATATATATATATATATATATATATATATATATATATATATATATATATGAAGAAATATAGTCTTAAAGTGTGCTATATTTATGGGATAAAGTGCTCAATATCAGAGATAGAGCGTGTGTAAATATAAAAGTGGACATGGAAGTCAGCACTTAGAGGCGACAGTCTGTTTCATGCTAGTGCAATCGTCAGGCTAGCATGAAACAGACTGTCGCCTCTAAGTGCTGACTTCCATGTCCACTTATATATATATATATATATATATGATAAAACATAAGGATCCGGATATATTACTAAACAGGCATAATGAACTAATTTTTAAATGCCGACATAAGAACAAACCTCAATCTAACGAAATATATTTAGAAGTAACTATATAGGAAGACTAATATTACATGATCGTTGTTTTTTGCTTTTGGAAATGTTGCTATGCACACATGAATGCGAACACATAACTGTATGTATATAACTATGTAGTTGAACATGAACATTGATACGTCTTTTAATATGTATATGTATATGCTTTTATATGGAAAGATAGGCATGCATGTGTTGTATTTGTGTATTGTGAATACATATTTGGAGTGGGCGGGTATGGATATGGATATGTATGTATATATACTTGTATGTATATAGGTGGTCTTAGGTTTTTTATTTGTAAATATATGTAGTTCTATGTATATATTGGTGTATATATGTATGTGTGTGGGTATGTGGGTACATGTATATGTGTGGATGTGTGTATATATATGTATGTGTGTGTGTGGGTGTATGTATATATGGGTACATGTGTGTCGTGCCATAGATATGGGATTGTGGGTGATCTGTGTATGTATGTATAAATATAAGAATTTGTGAGTTCGTATATATAATATGGGAGAATATGGGTAAAATATAATGTAAATACGTTTGAATATTGATATGTTTTTTGCATACACGAACATGTGGGTGTATGTATGTATATATATATATATATATTTATGTGTGTATGTGTATATATGTGTATACGTGTATATGTATATATGTGTGTGTATATGTGTATATATGTGTATATGTATATGTATATATAGCATAATGAGAAGCCACGTATACTTTCTTGATATGTATATAATATATGGATAAAATAACTGAAAAAAAATTAGGTGTTTTTTTTGAGAAAGTATTTATTTCTATGTTTTTATATGTAGTTAATATTTCAGACCACCTCGGTCCTTCCTCAGAAATTAATTGAATTACTGTATTACTGTATTTGGCAGTTTGTTTACACTTTACAGCGTTCGTCGTTAGACGCGGACGTTACGTGATGTGGAATGCAACTATGTTTGAATTTTTTAGCGTAAATCTAACGATAGTATTTTAGATGTTGTTTAAAAAGGTTTTTTTAACTATATCTAAAGAAATTTTTTAACTATTGAAATATTTATACAGATTTAAAATACCCAAGTCTTTGTTTAACCCTTGCTTATATGTGTCTAATTTTAAAATCCAGTATTTCTCTTTTTTTCTTCTTGTGTATGTTGTACTAAAACCGGAGTCTATTAATATACATTTACAGTTGTCTAATGAGTGTCCTGATTGTTTAAAGTGTTTAGCTATGGGGGAATACGGATTGTTTTGACGTATGTCTTGCTTGTGGTTGTTGAAACGAAATCTAAAATTAGTTCCAGATTCGCCAATATATCCACTATTAGGACATATTGTGCAGAATAGGTAGTAAATTATATTATTGCTATCACAGGTGAGGCGAGGTGGATGTATTTTGATTTTGGAGTTGGGTATAGAAAATTCACTATCTGTTATTAGGTGTTTGTAAACTAGACAACGAGTTTTATTACATTTATAATTTCCTGTTTGGTTTGTATTATTTAGATATTTGGTAGAGGTGAGGATAGATGATAAGTTAGGTGTTTGTTTTTTGTGTTGATGGGTGGTTTAGCGAAAATGTCTTTGATATTTTTGTTTAATTGGAGGTTCTTGTAATCATTTTTTAATTTATGAATAAGTGTGTGGGAATATTGATTATGGTTAAAAACCATGGGAATCCGATTGTTGTTTTTACTTTTCTTATGTGTATATATGTGTATGTATATGTATATATAGCTATAAGGACAATAGTCCAAATGTAAATAAATCCATATTGTTTTATGGAATAAATTAAAATTAAATGCTTTAGTTAATACTTGATGCAAAGACATTTAAAATCTACTTAAATGATAAAATCTATTAATAGCTGTGGTGGGGTGTATAACGAAGATAATGAGACAAAGTGGAAATCTATAAAAGACATTTTGCCAAAACGTCCAGAAAAACCTCAAAAAGATTATGTGAACACCGTAGAGATATTCTGCATAACAAGAATCTGAAACATGAAAGCTTTTGTGTAGCGATTTCAACATGTTTTATTATAATCTCTTATAATAAATATAATCAGATATTGCTCTACTTTGTATTGGGCTTTTTTAAAAAAGTAAATGCTACGAACAGTGGAATTTTACTTATCTGTTCTTTCTCTCATTTGTATGTATATATATATATATATATATATATATATATATATATATATATATATATATATATATATATATATATATATATATATATATATTAGTAAATGTATTTGCATTGATAATTCCAGGGAAAAACTTCTTTCCTATGGACGAAATTGAGCACTTTTTACAAAGTAAATGCAACGAACAGTGGAATGTTACTACATCTGTCCTTATTTACGAATTCAAATGTCCATTAAGGAATTGTATTCCTCAAGAATCAACTTTCGTAAATAATTATATAGGCCACACTACAAATCGTTTAACACGCAGATTAACTCTACACCTTTCTGACAATAGCTCAATTAGATCTCATTTAAATATTCATGGAGACCTACCGGACACTATTCGGAATATACTCGTCGACAACACTAATATAATAGCATCATCCACTTGCAAAAATAGGCTAAAAATAATGGAAGCCTTACTTATAAAAATAAACAAACCAACACTTAATAATATTAACTTTGAACATGGACATAATATCTTGACCGTGTTTTGAAACAAAAAAATGAATCACTCTATAAAACATACACATAACAAACTATTTCTAATTCTAACAGTTGAAATATAATCCTTGAAAATGGCTAAATGTGTGGCCGAAAGCGCTCGGATAAAAAGAACATTCGGACAATTTTTATATAATTTATCCTCTGAAAAGAAAAACTTTATTAGATCGCACGAGAAATTATATAAAAAACTAAATAAAAGCACCTTGTCAGTCGTTTTTAATGAAATATATATATATACATATATATATATATATATATATATATATATATATATATATATATATATATATATATATATATATATATATATATATATATATTAGTAAATGTATCTGCATTGATAAGATCAGGAAATGGACGAAATGGTAGACTGTATGAGGTAAATTGTTTGGATTTCATTAATTGTAATTCACACACACACACACACACACACACACACATACATATATATATATATATATATATATATATATATATATATATATATATATATATATATATATATGAAGTGAAAATTCAAGTCAACACTTAGAGGCGACTATATATATATATATATATAATCAGCCTGTTTATTTCTTTTTTCTCTGTCTGACCATTAATATCTATCTATTTCCGTTTTATACCTATCTGTCTATCAATTCAATGAAAATCATTAAGATACCCAATAATTACCCGCCTCTAACGTTTATCGTTTTTTATTTGCCGGTTTATTCGTAGCAAATGGCTATATACTCCTTGTCAGTTATAACAGAAACCAATCATATAGTGTTTGATAAGTAGATACCGACTAGTTCATTTTTATCTGCCGTATCCCCTCAGGACGTAGGCTCTCATAGTTCTCCACAATTTCCAATCCTTTGTAGCTCTTAATAAACTTTGTCTTTTTACTATTTCTCTTAAGCCCTGTTCCGCCATCCATTTACTCAAGCTCACTAAGTCAGTGTAACCCGGATATAAGAGAGTTGTCGGGACTGGATAAGAAGTATCTTATATCCGGGTTTCTCTTATATAAGGATTTGGTCTATTATATATACATTAACACTGGCTCTAATTTGGGACCAGAGAAAATCGCTCTTATATCCGGGTTTAATGTATATCCGGGTTTCTCTTATATCCGGGTTTCTCTTATATCAGGGTATCTTATATCCGGGTCTCTTATGCGTTGTTTTCCTCTGTCCCTCTTGACCTCAATCTGCTCCGTCAGTATCAGATTTTCCACGTCCTCATTATGTGCCCCAGAAATCTCAACTGTCTCTTCTAGATGTTAAGTATTAGTTTCCTTTTTGTTTCCATTTTCTCCAAAACTTCGTCGTTACTCATATGTTCAGTTCACGGTATCCTCAGCATCCTTCTGTAGGACCATATTTCTGTTGCTTTAAGTCTCCTCTTCATCTTTGAGGAGATCGTCCAGCACTCACTGCCACACTGTAGGATAGGTATCACATAACAGTTTCCTTATTTCTAGCGATTTTTTTTCTATTTATTAGTACTCTATTTTGGAAGGCGTCTCCGGCTATCCCAATTCGCCTTCGGATTTCAGTGTCACACTT
>OZ038488.1:105743494-105830994 GCA_964036315.1 Acanthosepion esculentum
GAATTAACGCAAATTTTTGGATAAGACGACGAGAGGAATATGTCCACCGAGGTAGATTGTTCTAGTTCCACGTGCCATGTCTCTTCCGGATATCTCAGTTTCAGTTATTTCCCTTTAGTGAGTCGACTCGCCAATTTTTTGTTCACCTCAACTTTAGCAGGTTACTCTTTGGGTCAATTTACTGGATTACTTCAACTCACACTTTTATTCACTGAGCCATGTGACCAATCTACCCCGGTGGACGAAAAACAGTAAAATAATTTTACTGTCTACAGTACTAATCAAAAAAAAAAAAATCACTCCACCTCCCACTATTGTTCTCTGAGTCAAATTGGTTGAATGTTTCCATAAAAGATCCGCTCTTTAGTTCATAACAAATCAGGTCTATTCAGTATAGGTCTATATTCATCATTGAAAATACTGTTGAAAGAGCAGGTTTTGTGTAGTTTATTCGCCCAGTTTTCTCTTTGTTATTTGCACGTTTTGGAGTATTCATATAAATCTTTCAAATCTTCGGCCATCTTGGGACGTAATAACAATGTCCCGTTTGTTTCTGAGCTTTAGATGATGATACATATTTTGATAAGGTTTAGTATAGGGAAGAGTCCAGTGCGAGTCGCTGTCATGGCACGGAGACACATACGTGCTCTTTTTGCTCAATTAGAGCGGTTTGAAGAGCGGTCAAATTGTGAGTCGATACGCTGGATGGCCAATTCAGAAAACTGCTGCACGTGTTGGACGTTTCCCGTTAGTGGTACTTTGATATTGGCATGAGTTGTCAAATGAACATTCCTACCCTGTAGACTAGATTCTGAACAGATAGGCCGCATGATGCCCTCAGCACAGATCGAAGTAATCGGACTCTCGGTATAGGTCTTTCGGAATCGTTTAATTTTATCAGGACTATGGGCACGCGTGGTTCGATCTAGATTCGCATTTATGACACAATATTGCACGTCTCCAGTGGTATCGCTAGAGGGTCACCAAGGGATTGAATAGCTCACTCTGAACACACAGAGAAAAACAGAGAGGGGTTACTCGCCATTGCATTTTTCTTGAGATTATATTCATTTAGAAAGAAGCCATAAAGTCGAGGAAGTTGATATTTGGAGAAAGCAAATTTGTTATTTTATAAATCCAAATTCTTTCATTGCGAGAATTATCCATGGAAACCTTAAAATTACCCCATTTCGTTTTCTTTAGTATTCGAAAAATGTTGGCTTGAGATCAATAAAGTTGCTTATTAAAATAGCTATATCACGCTCTCTATCTCTCTCCCTCTTCAATCGTCATATGCGTTTTGTTTTGGCTCGATTATTTATATATGCTGGTTAGTGGTGCATTATGGATAGGTCTATTGTATTATTCTAACGCTTATTTGGGTGGGCAGTAACGGTTATGTTTAGAATTATTCTAGACGCTACTGAGTGGAAATAATTGTGGATCCTAATGTAGTTTTGTGGCTGTTTTATAGTATTGTTTTTAAGTTTTTATTCACTATTTTATTATTTGTTGTTGATTCTTCTTATTAATTTTACTTGTGATTATGTGTGCGTCCGTAGTTTGTTTATTTAATGTATTTACTTATTTATTGATTTGGATTCATTTATTTTATTTCATTATTTATTTATATTTTTTTAACTTTTATTTTTCGATTTGCATGTAACGTAATAAAAAATTGTTTTCGTGTTTGCATTTTGAGATGAGTTCTGGTCGTTTATATAGTAATTTGTGTAAGCTACTTTCTCCTCAGGAGAGAGTTTAGAGTTTTTGCATTTATTGTTCGAGGCTGATTCTGTTTTCCTTATTTTCCATAATATTTTTGGTGTGATTTAGTTTTTGTTTTTAATTACTCATGCATGAAAGCATTGTGCTATTCGCGTATTTGCTGCTTGTAAAGAATGTTTTGTTTGCGTAGTTTCTTTGTTACCTGATCCTTTGGGGTCCTAAGTATTTATTTTTCTTTATCTGCTCATTTTACAGTGGCTTGGTATCTTATATTGTTCTGTAAGCAATTTCCGTTTAAGGGACATTCGTCCTGTGCTCTCCAGTTACAGGTGGTTTGGTTTGTGCAGGTCGTTTGTTGGTTGTTTTTCGTTGTGCTTTTTTATTATTTGTGGCATGTTCTCGGTGCAACTTTAGCAGATTTTGACTGTGTTTTTGTCGAAAATCTTCTGGAGAGTACTTGACGGAGAGGAAAGTGTTTGTATGTGAGTTTAATGAATATTTTCCTACGTTTGTTCTTAGGTTTTTGTTGTATGGCGTGTTGAAACATATGATGTTTCTTTTCCTTTTGGCTTTTTCTGTGCTGTGTATGTATGTGTTGCCAAAAATGAATTATCTTTTAGGGCTGTTTCATAATCTTTCTTGGCTTCATTGAATATATATATATATATATATATATATATATATATATATATATATATATATATATATAAAATTTGTGTATTTAGGCAGCAATAATTATAATAATTATATATATATATATAATGTATTCAGAATTTAAAAATATTTCTAACTTTCATCAACCTATACATCTTATATAATAGCACAGTCCCAAATCCTGCAAAATGGCTTATACATTAGCCGAAAGCACTCAGAACGAACGAACAATCATTTGGACAATTTGTAGACATTCTAAATCTAAAATGAAATCTCTTGTTTGCGTACAAAATATACAATGAAAAACTTAACAGAAGTACATAGTCTGTTATTTGAATCAAGCACATACCCCCATAGAACTCTAGAGTCAGGGTGCTGAAGGTAACATCAATCAACTGTGACAAATTTTATATTTGTATTAATTCTATCTATCTATCTATCTATCTATATATATATATATATATATATATATATATATATATATATATATTTACTTCTATTTCTTTTCTCTCTAAGTTTGTTTCATTTTTCCCTCTAACGCTTCTCTTAATGTCCTTCTCTTTTCTTTCTTTCTTTCTCTCTCTCTTTTTTCTATCTTGTTTCATCTCTTTTTCTCCTCTTTCTTTCTGTTTTTGCATTTTCAACTCTCTCTTTTCCTCTTTATCTTTCTTTTTTTCTTCACAGTCTTAAGTTCTCTTGCACATCATTTTCCTCGCCTGCTTTATTTCTCTCCTATCGAATTTTGTTACTTCGTTCGGTTCACCTATCTTCTTCATAGTTTTCCCTCTCCTTAAATAAATCTTTCCCTGTCGCTCTACCCATCGCTTTCTCAGTTTTTATCCCCTTCTCATCTTTTTGTCACACCCACACTACATCTACCTGTTCTTTTCCCCCTCTCTCTCCCTTCCTCCCCCTCTCTCTCTCTTATTTCAGTGCATACGTGTCAGATTGGAATGTTCATTCCTCCGTCTTCTTTTCAGAAATTTCTTTGTCGTCGTCTTCCTTTACTTATTGGCTTGCTTGCGAATCAAGATAATTACTGATGCTAATTGAAGATAGATTTTGAGCTCTCATCATGATCTCTGCTCTTGATGACGGATCAATTGACCAAAAGATGTCATTGCTCTGAAACCGATCGGATATCGTATCGTTCCGATCAAATTACAGTCGATTGGCTGAAATCGAATCAGATTGAAATTTTGAACCAAGGAAAAAAGCAAACATAGGTTATTAGATAAAATAGTAGGAATAAATAAGAAAGAATATGGCGAAGAAATTACTGAAATGTAGACAAAGAAATGAACGAGATATAGATAGAGAAAGAATAAGAGAAACAGGAGAGGGAAAGTAAGAGAGGGCTAGGGGAGTGAGAAAGTGAGGGGAAGTTACAAAGAAAGTGATAAAGAAAAAGAGAAAGAGAAAAAGAAAGGAAGATGAATAAAAGAACAGAGAGCACGATGCGAAGGAAAAGAGAGGAAGAGAGAGCTGGAATGGTAGGAATAGAAAGAAAGGGGAGAAAGAGAGAGAGGAGGAGGATAGAAAGAACGGGGAGAGAGAGAGACAGGAGAATTAAAAAGAAAAGTATTAGAGAGAGAGAAACAGAATAAATTGAAAGAAAGCAAGAGATGGAAACGCGTATGCACACACACACACACACACACACACACA
This sequence comes from Acanthosepion esculentum, assembly GCA_964036315.1. Taxonomy (NCBI): domain Eukaryota; kingdom Metazoa; phylum Mollusca; class Cephalopoda; order Sepiida; family Sepiidae; genus Acanthosepion; species Acanthosepion esculentum. The sequence goes on from OZ038488.1 coordinate 105,747,545, forward strand.
CACACACACACACACACACATATATATATATATATATATATATATATATATATATATATATATGTAGATAGATGTATAGATTGTAAAAATTTAATAAAACAAATACTAAGAGACAGAAACACATTCAACACATTACTGGATAGAAAAAGGTTCAAAATTATTAATATAAATGGAAATAATTTCCAATCTCATATATATATATATATATATATATATATATATATATATATATATATATATATATATATGAGATAGTCTGAATCTTGGGTTTAAGCATGAAACAGACTGTCGTCTCTTGGTGTTGACCTCAGTGTCCACTTTAATATAGTATGCTCTATCTCTGATGTTTGGCACACATAAATATAGCATACCTTGAAACTATATTTTATCATAATATGTAGGCATAGAATCAGGTTCAAACTTATATAAGAATATAGATCTAACCTTATTACTTAATAACTATCAAAAAACAACAGCCACCCACAGAACTGATGCAAACCCCTCTGATTAAATTTTTACTTTAATATCTTCCTCTTAAAGAATTTCGGGTACAGCTCGGTATTCCTAATGATATAACCAAACCTTAATGGTGTAAATGCATGGTATATATATATATATATATATATATATATATATATATATATATATATATATATATATATATATATATGTGTGTGTGTATGTGTATGTGTGCATATATGTGTATATCAATAATTATATGTAGGCGTATGTAGGTATGTGTGTCAGTGGGTATGTGGGTATGTATGTGTGCTGTACGACATGATTTATTCCATTGGGTGTCTCGGTATACTTACAGGTTTTGGGGAATCTATATTTTAGATAATTTATTCTAACTTTAAATTGTCTTGTCTTGAAATCCCCCACCACTTAATAATATAATCCACTAGCAGGAACCTAAATTCATTTGCATGCAACTAAAGGCTTTGGCCCATATCCTTGTCCCCAACCTAACCTTCTTATCAAAACGAGGCGTCTTCTGAAATAGCGCGTACGACTGCTGTCTAAACTAAATTGAAAACCCCCATTCCGAGACCGTCAGTATAGGGCTGAGGAGGACTGGCATAGGTTGCGCTAGCCTGAAATAGACTATAGCCACATGAGGTAATTTTGGATTTTTTTCCTGTATAACACACACACGCACACACACATACACATATATATATACATATATATGTATATATATATGAATTTCTCATCTATGCACGTTTGACTGCAGACCAATGAAAATTCTTTGTTAAAAATTTAATTATTGACGTCCCTTCACTTCAAACGATTTTTCTGTTTTCCAGTCAGAGTTTGAATCTAAATTGTTCAATGTATTCTGAAATCTCTTGGCGTCCATAAGTAATTATCAATATTCAGTTTAAGGTAACTACAGGAGAAAGCATAAGAGCATGACAAGATTTTATTTATTTATTACTTTCGTCGAGCTCACTAAGGCCTTTTTATATCGTTTCGAGGGATGCTCTTTGGGCCGTCTTTAGGGAGATGAGTGTTCTTGAAACGATGCTCAGTGTCATGATGTCTTTCCATCAGCGTATGATGGCCTCAGTTAGATTCAATGGAGAGGTGTCCGACCCATTTATTGTCTCTAATGGAACAAAACAAGGTTGTGTGCTTGCACCTTTCTTATTGGTTTTTCTATTTTTCTGCCATGCTGGAAGCAGCATTTGAGAATGTTAAAGAAGGAGTGAGATTTGAGTTGTGGGTTGTTCAACCAACAGCGCTTCAAAACAAGAAGACGATTGTACAAACTTTTGGCGACCTACTCTTTAAAGACGATTGCGCACTTGTAGTCCATATCGTTGAGGATATGCGATAGATTATTAACACACACACACACACACACACACATATATATATATATATATATATATATATATATATATATATGGGCGCGTAGCCGAGTGGTTAGAATGTTCGCTTTCTGACTATGAGACTCAGCATGGTCGATTTATAACAACGTCACATTTCTGGAATACGAATATCGGTCATTTTGTGATTTCGAGGAATAATTATTAGAATGAAATAACTTGTCTTTCTAAAAAGGCAGTTTTCAGTCTGACACAGGAAAGAAAAAGGCTTGTCTAGCTAGTTGCAAACACAGTGACTTGGAGATAAAGAGTTTCTTAGAAGAGTTCCCACAAATCTAGGCTTACAGCACCTGATATTCCCAAGCGGTCAACCGTCTAGGTACAAGCCGGGATCAACTTCGGTGATCCTACGGGAACCTGTGTTTCAACGTTATATGGCTATAAGCCAAACTTGACGTATGTAAATAAAAGCAAAGTACACTCTTGAAAAAAATTAATATTATTGATTTGAAACCATATTTATATTTATGAACTGGATCCTCATTGCTAAAATGATAAAAGATCAATATTTTTCGATTCTTGCAAATGATATGGGTAAAGGGATGTTTAATGAATTCTAATCTACAGACATTATTCCGAAACTTTGTATCCTCAGATTTGTAAGCGCATCAGTTAATATTTTAACATGAAATCCAAGTTGGCTGACTTGCTTATATACCACTGACTTGAGTAATAGTTACGAGAGAATAGCTGTCATTCTTGACACACATCACTGGACATAATATTTTGACTAATATGCAAGACAAATTACGACTTGTTAAATAAAAGGTTTGCTTTTGAGCGTGTCGAATGTTTAAAAATATGATGTTTTTATATGAAGTATACAGATTTTGTATTATACAAGCACTTTATTTTCTAATTTGTATCTTTTACTTTAATAACTTGGATTTCTGAAAAGTCAAACAGGTGACAATAAATGAAAGAGATTGCGACTATACAAAAAATTGAAGAGAAAATGAAACATTCAGAAAAAAACCACCAGTAATTGTAAAATCATTTCGGACGAGCAAACTCTTTCTCCAAAATTACCCGCCACACACACACACACACACACACACACACACACACACACACACACACACACACACACACACACACAAAACAGACACACACACACAAAACAGACACACACACGCGCACACACACGCACACACACACAAAACAAACACACACACACGCACACACACGCACGCACACACACACACACAAAACAGACACACACACACACACACACACACACACACACACACACACACACACACACACACACACACAAAACAGACACACCCCTCCCGAAAAACAAAGAAGAACACAACACATACACATAAATCATAAATCAGACCCCAAAAGTAAAACGAAACAAAATATCCAGACACGCACCCCTAACAAAAAAATCCACATAGTCATACACGATTAAGTTAAACTCCAAACGACAATCACACACATACACACACACGCGCGCGCACGGACACAGATCATAAAACAAGATAAAAATATGCACACACATATAGTCACAATCACACATACACACACACGCTCTCTTTCTCTCTCACACACACACACACACACACAGAAGCGAATATTCAAGAAAGAAAAGACAATTATATCAAGTAATAAAATAAGCAAATAAAAACAAAATTGATTAATCGAAAGAAAACTCACAGACACAGAATCGGTAAATGGTTTTGTCCTTTAGTCTTTTGAAAAAAAAACAACATCTTTTTAATTGGAAAAGAGAAGAAAGTCAGACTGAGGAGAATCGAGAAGCAAAAACCAAATCTTATTGACGCGGTCGTCTGCTTCTTTATACCAAACGACATTTGCTTATACAATCCTTACCTGTATTCTTGTTTTTTGTTGTTGTTTTCTTTTCAAGAAAGTTAGGACTTCTCCAACGCTGCCAACTCTGTCAGAAAACATCGGTGTTATTTACTAGCTGAGTTTTGGCACAAGGTCAAATTTCCTGAAAAATTATTGTTATAAGGGGAATTTCAAAGAATGCCGAATGTTTCCTTATACGGAAACGGGTAATTTCCACTTTAACATTACCATTACTCTGATCATCCGATATACAAATCATTGGGATTTCGGCCATATCACGTTGAAACACCGATCTCTGTACAATAATCAAAATTAAGCAACATTGAATCTGGTCAGTACCTAGATGGGTGACCGCTTGGGAATACCAGGTGCTGTAAGCTGGGAATAATGACCCGGAAATGTTTATCTTATATCCGAATTCCAATTCCAATTGGGTTCATTATCTTCACTTAAGCACGAATACCCTTGGGAAAGGTATGAATCCACCTGTTCTCCTCCCAGCTATGGGATAATTAACAAAACTTATATCATTAAATCATTATTTGATAGTTTAAAATTGCATACGTATTATTCTGAATAAAAATTAAAAAATATATGTGGCTTTTCGAATAAAAATGAAAAAAAATACCATACCTGTTTTTACGAATAAAAATAAAAAAAATTTATACTTGGCTTTTCGAATAAGAATTTAAAAAAAATCAATACATGACATTTCGAATAAAAAATACTATACCTGTTTTTTCGAATAAAAGTAAAATAATTCTATATCTGACTTTTCGAATAAAAATTAAAAAAAATATATACCTAGTTTTTCGTATAAAAGTTAAAAAATCAATACATATTCAAATAAAAATACTATATATTCAAATAAAAAATACTATATATTTTTTTCGAATAAAAAAAATCTATCCTGATTTTGCGAATAAAAATTAAAAAAAATTTATAACTGGCTTTTCAAATAAAAAAATACTATACCTGTTTTTTTCTGATAAAAATATAAAAGAATCGATACCTGGCTTTTTTAATGAATATTTAAAAAATGTATACCTGGCTTTTCGAATAAAAATTTAAAATAATCCATACATGACTTTTCGAATAAAAAATACTATACCTGTTTTTTCGAATAAAAAAAAAATATATATATATATATACCTGGCTTTTCAAATAAAAATTAAAAAAAATCAATACATCGCTTTTCGAATTAAAAATATACTACACCTGGCTTTTCGAATAAAAATTAAAAGAAACAAATACATGGCTTTTCGAATAAAAAATACTATACCTGTTTTTTCGAATAAAAAAAAAATATATATATACCTGGCTTTTCGAATAAAAATTAAAAAAAATCAATACATCGCTTTTCGAATTAAAAATATACTACACCTGGCTTTTCGAATAAAAATTAAAAGAAACAAATACATGGCTTTTCGAATAAAAAATACTATACCTGTTTTTTTTTAATAATAATAAGAAAAAATAATTGTTTGTCTACTCATTTTCGAGCTCATCCGACTAATTAAGGTGGCGAGGCAAGTCCTGTTGCACGTGCCTGCTCAGGCACATATGTATTTGTTCAATACTCACAGTGCCCACCTGCGGTTTATACTGCAACTATGCTGAGCTGATCTTAGTTACAGTTTCTAGAAGAGAGAGAGAGAGAGAGAGAGAGAGAGAGAGAGAGAGAGAGAGAGAGAGAGAGAGAGAGAGGGGGGGAGAGTGAGAGAGCGCATAAGCTGTCGTGATCAACAGATGAACAAGGCCAGTACAATCAAACCCTCGGTCACGATGACTTGTGACACCGTGTTAACACAACCATCGACGACCGCTATAAAGTTCCGTCTATCCAGTTTCATAATGCCTGGGTCAATAAGTGGTACGGCTTTCAACCATTTTCCAAACGTGCCGCACTCTGGAATCAGGCCAATAACATCACCTCCTTGACAAATCAAAACGATAACACTAAGAAGTCTATCCCTGATAAATCGACCATGGTGAGATTTGAACCCGGGTCTCATGATAGGAAAGCGGACGTAAATAAATTAGATAATAATATCCCGTTTTATTAAATTTAATAAGGTTCTGCTCAATGAGCATTGGCACTGAAATGTTGGAAATTGGCGGGTTTAAGTCATCACATTTTATTTATCAATCTCCTTTTACCTTTCTTGACAACCATTTTACGGTTGCTTGTAGCTAGTTCAACAGTTAAATGGTGAGTGGTGAGACCTAATTGCCAATCTGGTAATATGCTTAAATTCATGCAGTCGAGGCTCCAAGAAAGTAAGCTTGTGGAATCTTCCACAACAGCCATTTAACCCCTGCTAGGAATTGCACTATTCCTACTGTGGTAACCACCACCACCACCACCATCATACATACAAAATATATAACACGCATTCATTAGTTAATCACCTTCAATCTAGCTTGCTGATTGGTCAGTTTCGATCAATCAAATCACCCCCACGCGACAGATCTATTTTGGCGCCAACTCAGTCAGAGCCTGTCACTTGGTACAACATACTATAAAAACCAAACACGTGTGTTTCTCGCTCTCTACTTCTCAACTCTCTCGTTCCCTTCGTCACTCTCGCGTCTCAACTCCGCTGCCAAGATGTGACCCTTAAAGAACTCCCGTCTTGACTAATGCAGTCAGACGTAAAAGAACTTCACAACATTTCATGCAAGTATAATTCTGAACTCTTACCAACATTGTACAATACACAATTCCAAACATGCAACAATTCATTCTTCTTCAGTTTAATAATCAATTTATTCTTTATGAGCTTATGTACAAATATTACCTAGTCTAAGAGACATAACTCCGTCTAACCGTTTCAGTTCACATGCATGTACATCAAATACTTAATAAATTCAATTGTTATGTTTTCAACCCTACGTTCAGTTTTGTATTTTATACCATGTGCTATTTTACGTCAAATATAAATTGCATTGTGACCACCACATTGGATAGCGACCTCCAGTATAATGGCATGATCCTTTCCACACCTCTCCTAGACAAAATAAAATAAGTGTGGCAGGACCCGCAACATGCACGTCCACATCATATTTGGAAACCTCACCGTTCAAGGACACTGCTACAAGCTCATTAGAACAATGAAAATATTTATAAACAAGACAGAGAGAAGCAACATCAGAGCGGTGGAAAAGTGACTGAAGTCGAGATGCCAGATCAAGACCAATTACATGACAGACACTTCTTTGGATTTTGTCCATAATCTCAGACAGCCAACCAGATATGGCAGCAATGGATAGTAGATTTATAAATGTGCAGGGTGGATTCTGGCAAGAAAGATTGTCTAGCGAAACATAGTGAACCAACTTTCCCAGCAGCAGATCTAGCAATTGATTCAATATAATCACTCCACTTTATGTCAGTAGAAAACGTGAGACTGTTAAGGCGCGAACAATTGCTTGCATGGAGGTTAGCATCAGCCATGATGATGGATGGCAGAAAAGCTTCTCTATCCTCATTAAATGAAAGCAATTTTGTTTTGGAGGCATTCAAATTTACTAGCCATTTATTGCCTCAATTAACTACTTATTGGAGGTCCTGTTGGAGAGCAGCTGCCAGTTTTATTTTGTCGGGCCTCTCGGACTTACTATTATGACAGCAGTAAATAGTTGTGTCACCAGCATAAATACCTAGTTGGAAACTGGTGACATCAGGAAGGGCGCTGATGAAGATAAGAAACAACGTGGGTCCAAGGATAGAGGCCGGTGTGGGGTCCCAGAATTAATGTGAACGATCTAGAAGCACACGTCAGTACGACATTCATTACACTATTTATCTATCTATATTTCATTGTTCAGACTGTTGTTCTCATCTTTATTTTCATATTCACAACGTTTCGACCGTTCTTCTTCAAGTGATTGGAATTTCGACCTGAACCCTTTATTTTGTCCACCGGGATAGATTTTTCTAGTTCCACGTGCCATGCCTCTTCCGGGTGTCTCAGTTATCTCCCTTTAACTCAACTCTCCAAGTTTTTGTTCACCACTGTAGTAGCCAGTTATCGAACTCACAACTCTTTGGGTCAAGTCACTGGGTCTAACCAACGCTTTTAGCCACTGGGCTACGATGCCCCGAGGACAACAGTCCGAACATTCTAAATGATGTAAATAATTACTCCACTTGTTAACAACCATTGTATTAAGCCAAATATTCGTCCAGATACACCATAGCCCTTGAACTGGTAGAGAAGGCCAGCATGCCAAAGGCTGTCGAATGCCTTCGAGATATCTAAAGCCACAGGTCGAACCTCGCCGTTCTTATCTAAAGCCTAATATTCAAGGTCAGTAACAACCGTTAACACATTGGCAGTAGATTTAAAGAAACGGAAGTTATATTGTTTATCCGAAAGAAGGCCGCGTAAAGTGAGATGTTTAATCAATTCAGCATTGATTAGAGATGCTAGTACTTTGCCAAAAAGTATTAAAAGACTAATAGTGCGATAATTCTAGATGCCAGAAGGTTCACCAAAGGTCTTAAAGACAGGAACTAGAGAGGAGAATTTTCAATAAGTAAACAGCAAGGCATTTATTGTAGAGTTTGAAGACAGTAGGGCCCTGTTCAGGAGCACATTTCCTTTGGACATTAGCAGGGATATCGTAAAATCTGCAAGTCATGTGCGGAACTTTGGAGATTATAGCAGGAACCATGGACGGAATTATATGCATATCATTCAGCAGAGATTCCCTTCTAGGAGTAAAATCAGGCAGATCCTGATGAATGGAGTTGGAAGATAATTTCCGAGCAAAACATCCTGCTTCATCAGTAGTAGACGACATTACTTCAAACTGATTGAAGAGACGAGGGAGTGAGGATTTACACTTGTTCAGATCAATGTTACAGAACCGCCAGTATTCTTTAGAAATCAATTTGAGAGAGGCTATACTGAGTCTCATTCTATAAGCGACTTTGCTTGGTTGAGGACACAATTGCATTCATTACGAGTGGATAAAAAGAAGCGTTTGTTATGATTGGAACTGTCACATTGGTTTGGCAGGAAGAATGGGACATTTTATCAAGATATGGCAAAAGAAAAAGGAAACTAAATGGTAATGCGAATATTAACCGTTTACAGAAAGCATTCGGCACTTATTGGCCGAACATTCACTATCAATGGAAATTTCTATTAAAACAGTTTTTTCAGGAGAATTGACTTCTCATGTCTACTGTTATGGCTCTTTGTTGTATTGATGAGAGTTTCCTTCCTAACCTTTTATTTGAAGTAGTGTGGAAAATCAACATCTTCATTGTACAGTGATGTTCGATAAAAGTGACTCACCTGATTTGTTTTACTAAATGTTCTCTTCTCCGATGAATCGAAAGTTGAGCGAAATTCAAAGGATAAGCGATCTGAAATCCGAAGAAGAAGCTTTAAAAGCTCTTTGAATTTAGCAGTAAGTACTGTCAAGCATCCGTTCAGTATAATGTTACGGCGATGATTTTTTTTTCATGGAACTGGTTTCTTAAAACCTATTGAAAATTCCCTCAGAAGCGAGCAGTACAGGAGAATTTTAGAGTCTTGTCTGACCCCTTCTGCTGAAAGGGTGCAAATCGACTCTACCAAGCTCATTTTTATGCAGGATAATGCTCCCTGTCACAAATCAAAATTGATGAAGGAATACTTTGATGAGAGCAGGTGAGTGTTATGACATGGCCGCCCCAATCTCCTGACCTCAACCCCATAGAAAACTTATACTCAGGACTAAAGGTCTTTCTAAATGATTCTTTAGCTCCAGTCTATAAAGTATGATGAAGAGATTTCTTCTTTAAGACCATGAGGATACATTCGCTTGAATCCATTTCTAATGTTAGCGTTTCATCTAAAATTCAAAATGAAACTATTCTGTAACTCTGAGTTCTAAATTTTTTAATTTATTTTTAGACATAACTAAATGAAATATAAACATTACTATAAAACACTATAAAAATATAGTAGTATGCACGTTACCACCGCCTTAAATCAAAGACATTATTAATCAATGAGGTATTCGGACGGCACCTCTCTCCATAAACATTGATTTTGAGCTTGTTTATGGCGACGCTGTGTCTGACCTAGAGAAATAAAAAGTCGCTGATGTAGAAAGAAAAGGACTGAGAAGGAAAGATCTTCTGGATTATTTTCAACGAACCAGAAGAACGGAATTTCAAATTCACTATTATATGAAATGATAAATGAACAAGTCTGACTACTTAAATATAAACCAGGTTGCCGGTTGGTGAGTCATTATTCATTCAAGTCTTGTCAGGCGATAGGGACAATTATATTAATTATTATTTTCATTTGAGAGCTAGAAGAAGATTCCGAAACACCAAAGTGGTCAGCCAGAAATCTGGATAACATAAGCGAAACAAAAACTGAAAATTTGTTCTTCTGAAACGGACTTCAAAGAGGATGGAGGCCAGACCTTCGTTCTTCGCTACTGCAATAATTCTTTATTCAGTATTCCTCATCAACAAGATTCTTCATCACTACTACAAATGACCTCGACTCCTGATTGGTCAGAACATCAAGAACTAAGTGCGAATTTTCTTTGTATGCCCTTACCAAGGACATTTTTGGTGCCACTTCAGCGTGTGATCTGCATGCCGAATGTGATCGACAACTCTGACCCACCAAAGCGTGTGATCTACATGCTGAATGCGATCTGAGAAAGTACGCTACATTAATATTTATAATAAGAAAATATAAGAATGAATGAAAAAAGAAACGAAGTAGAAAGTTTATATACCATCGCCCGAAGAGGAACCATTATAGTGCTGAAGCATGAAAGTTTTTGTTTAGTGTTGTAAAATGTTTTTATTGTAATCTATTAAAATAAAAATATTATAATAATATTTTGCTCTTCGTTGTATTGAGCACTTTTAAAAAAAAAAGTAAATGCTAAGAACTGTGGATTCTTACTCCATATGTTCTTTCTCTGATTTATGATAAATATTTTAATAATACAGTGTAACCCGGATATAAGAGACCCTGATATAAGAGAAACCCGGATATAAGAGAGAGTTTCTCTGTCCCCAAATTAGAGCCTGTGTTAATGTATATATAGTAGACCAAACCCGGATATAAGAGAAACCCGGATATAAGAGAGATCTTATCTGGTCCCAAATTAGAGCCTGTTAATGTATATATAATAGACCAAACCCGGATATAAGAGAAACCGGATATAAGAGAACCCCCCGGATATAAGAAACCTCATCTCCGGCCCCGGCAACTCTCTTATATCCGGTTTTCTCTTATATCAGGATTTGGTCTATTATATATACATTAACACAGGCTCTAATTTGGGACCAGAGAAAATCTCTCTTATATCAGGGTCTCTTATATCGGGGTCTCTTATATCCTGGTATCTTATATCAGGGTCTCTTATATCCGGATTACACTGTAATATTTTAATAATATTTTTATTTAAAAATATTTTACATTACTCTATAAAAATTTCTGTTTCGGAACTAAAATTATTTCGTCACCAGGCGATGTTAGGTAACTTATGATGAAACTGATTTAGTAGTTTTGTAGTGTGGAGTTCGAGCGGTTTGTGTACTATGTGGCGGTTACATACCGTGAGCGGCCATTTGACCGGGGCAAGACTTCTATTTTTAGAACACTTTTAACACGCCATCTCATCTACTAAATTGTGTAAGACTGATAGTGGTAGAATAAATATAAATACTATCCCTGTCTGTACACAGTTTGAATATAATTACGACATACAATAAATAAATTTTGAGCATTTGATCGCGTAAGTTTTAAACAAATAAATTCCCAAATGTTTATCTTAATCCCACCACGGTCAGGTCATATTTATCGCAGATCCATCATAAAATTTTGAAATGAATCAAACTTCCTATCATATGTATCATACATTTTTATGTTGTTTTCTTTATTTTTAAAGTGTAGATCACACACTTCAGTAGAATTGTGGCTGGAGATCAGATTCTTAAATGTCGATTGAACGCTAAAGTGGTAGCCATTTTAAAAAAAAAAATTTACCAAGGACATTTTTTAACTTTATCAAAATGTTTAAGTGAAAGCCTTACTTTTACATAAACATCTTAATCTACCCAGCTTAATTTTTATCGGGCGCTCAATATAACCATCTTTCCTTTCCACTTAAAATCTATTGTAAATATAAAAATTCTTTCGGTTCAATTTCCGACTGAGTAAGAGTTCTTTCTTGTGCGCCTAATAAGTCATGTATTTTTAAATTTCTTTTCTATATGCTATTATCCAAAGTAAATAACCATTTTTCTTTAGGCGCTGATCGACAATGTATTTAAATCACGAACTGATTCTCAATAAATCTTTTTTTTTCACTCACGAAGTCAATTATTAGAACATTCTACTCATTTCTCTGATTGATTCGCGGCACCACCCGGTGAAGACCGGAGATTGTACTACCGAAATAAATATTGCAAAAATAAAGATATTCGCTCAAAGGAGTTATCAGATCGTTCATCAATTAATCTCATTTCTATTATTTTCACGTTTATTTTATTTCGCCTGATAGTCCGACCTTTCACCGTTTTCGCTACCAATAATCATTAACCGCTCAGAACGCAGACCCCCTACCAGTCACAATGTTGAATAAGCAAGGACTGTTGGCTCGCATTTACTTCGCACTTGTTGCAGAAGGAAGGCCATCAGCAAACTTATCGATTTCCTCTGTTAAGAAAGCGAAGATTTCGGCGTCAGAAAGGCCAGTAGGAAGTCGGTCTGGCGCCAGAGTGTCTGCTGTTTGAGATCACAAAGAAATGGGCAAACGACATTAGCCTTTTTTGATTTCTTGTATATATATATATATATATATATATATATATATATATATATATATATATATATATATATATCTACACACACACACACACACATATATATATATATATATATATATATACACACAATATTTATTTATTTTTTCATTTATTATCATAGTTTGTTTTTCCCTTCTCACGGTTTTGCTCAAATATAAATGTAGGGAAATATTGATGTGGATATTGTCATGGCTGAAAATAATTGTAGCAGCTTCTTTCTATCATTTTTTAATGCCATGTTCCCTTAAGGTCATAAACGATCATGACTTTTGACACATTTCTTTTATTTATTACTGTTTTATTTTATTTTATCATTTCAACCCAAGCAAGGCTATAATCCTGCTAAAACGTAAGAGATTACAAGGAGAACCAGACGAATTTAGTGATGAGAAAGGACAATAAAAGAACGGGGTTTTCAGGAAAACAGAAAACGGTGATGGCTTCATTTAATTTTTTTTTAATATTATCTGTAAATTTACAAGCCTTCTTAGGGATGATAGTGAAGAGAAGTGGATTTGAATTCGAAATTATCCTTTGCTAGACAGGCTCGCACCCAAACTTTGAGAGTACAGTCTATTCAGCTGCTAAAGCCATAGCTGAGCAAAGAGGAGAGTGCAAAAGTGAACACTACAGACTAACCAGGGATTTGAACTCGGCAATTATTCCACAACCATTCTTGCTATGATTAACAGAAAAAATAAGGTAGTAGTTATAGGAGTGAGCTTTGCTGTTATTCCAGCTCAATCAATCGTGTTAGCCTTTAAGAACTATTTTGTTACAATGTCTTCCAATAGGACGAAGCGCACGGAGATGGTTCTCACAAACGCAACGCATAAAAAATATTACAACTTGTTTATTCTCTGTATTAATCAAGTGGACCCCTATTTCAAAATACAAATAATGTTGGGATAAAAAGGCGTCGCAAGTAGGGAGAGAGAAGTTTAGTATTTTTGTATGTACACGTGTTTGTGTGAACACTTTAACATTGCTTTCCAAATTCGTGCTTATTTACGTCTGTGTTTATTTATGAAGTTATCCGTGGGAACTCTGTTGTTTTTCTTCTTGAGTATTATATGGTGGAGTAATGGTTAGCGGCTCGAATTGAGGAATCAGGGAGCCGAGTTCGAATTCCAGTCGAATCCATTTACATTCAATTACGTGCTAATGCCCTATGGAAAGGTATTAATCCTCTTCTCCCTCCAGTAATTAGCAGGACAGACTGTGTTCTATAGCCTTGAATGGCTACTGGTCTAGGAGAAGGACAACTCTGAATTCAAAACCTGCGGAGGGTCGTTTCAAAAAGTGTGGTTGGTTGTATAGAAAGCCTTCAACATTTAATCAAATCATATGTGCTGGTGTCTGGGCGGCGGTTCCTAAGAACTGAGCTGCTTGACCGTCATACGTTGAATACGACGGGAGAGTCCACTCTCTCTCTATATCTCTATCTATCTATCTATATATAGTGTATATTTTGGTAACATGTTTTTGACATTAGCACAATGTCGTCATCAGGGTGTTGTTGAAAGTACTCGGAAGAAATGAATATGTATCAACATGGTAATTTTCTTTCTCCCTTTAATAAGGATACTAAGAAGACTGTCCGTGAATATGAGAGGATTCTACTGAAAATAACTAAACTTGTCTAAATTATTCAATAAGACATATCTTCATATATATATATATATATATATATATATATATATATATATATATATATATATATATATATATATATATATATATATATATATATATATATATATATATATATATATGATGGACTCTCCCGTCGATTTTGATGTACGAGGATCCAACAACCTCATTCAGATTTTATGTCTGTGTTGTATGTAACGAGTCTAACGAGTGACCTGCATACAAGTCCACATATTGTGCAACAGTAAGAATCTCGGAACATAGCCACAGGAGTATTCGTTGGCGGTTTTCACTGCCTTAACCGGGTATAGAACTCACACTCTTTGGGTCCTGTCACTGGATCTAACTAACGCCTTTATCCACTGTGCAATACCCGGTTAAAGCAGTGGAGAATGTTCAGAGGGAAATTAACAGGAGATAACTGATAACTGACTTCCATTAAACATTGCACGTGGAACTAGAACAGTATATCCCAGTGAGCGAAATAAAAGGTTCAGTTCGATATTCCAACCACCTGAAGAAGGCCGGAGCGTACAACGGCCGAAACGTTATAATAAATATGGCAACAAAGATGAGGACAATAGTCCGAATAATGTAAATAAGGTTATTCTTTAGTTTGTCTTTATACCTGAGCCACGGCCGTTCAACAGTCTTTGTCCACAGTCAATCTGGCTTTACATGAGGACCTTAGGTATTCTGTCGTCATTATCCTTGATGCATGACCAGGCTAGCGAAATTGTGACTGCATCAGGAACGTATCAATACCACCATATATATGTACAGAGTGCGATGGATAAATTGTCATCTAAATTACGCAGAAATGAAAATAACACTGACATCTCATTTCAACATATATTTACCAAAATTACACAAAAATATCTTGAAATACCAAAGAGTAAATTTATTCAACCATGGCCTCCGAACGACTTCAGAATCTCCTGCAACTCTTCTGGACTGTCTCCTTGTTTAAATTTAAATTTAATATAGAGTCTTCAAGCGGCCACCCTCTCAACCCAGGTGAGCACTACCTTTTCAAGGCACTTGATGGATGCCTCTGTGTTGAGTCTGTGGGGAGATGATCACTACACACACCATGATGTTGACTAGATATATAATCTAACTCTTTCCGAATCCTCTACACTGTCTTCAGATTGACACCCAAACACTCTGAAATGTTCGTATTGGAGCTTCTGGCGCGAATGCCAAGCAGTACAGAATGCCGTTTCCAAATTTCTGGAGTAGTAAAATGCGTTATGGTACACTTCTTGCGGGTGGTACCCAACTGAACCTACTGTAATGTGCAGTCGACAAAATCCAAAACGCGCATGTGCAAAATTAAAAATAGAAAATGGTGACAATTTACCCACTGCATTCTGTATATATACAGTGTGTCCCCACAAAAAAATGACATCATTTAAAATGTGAATATCTAAGTAACTTCATGTCCCAGGTAAACGAAATTGAATAGGCTTCGTGTTGAACAATAAAAGATTTATTTATCAAAATTCGTACAAGATATTTAAAGTGATGTAGATTTTATAGGTAAGAGCTTCAAAAATGTTCAATATGCTCGCCACCTGCGACACAACACACGCCAAGTCGGTAGTCCAGCTCCTGCAAAACACGCTGTAGCATGTTTTGCGTAACATTCTCCAGCACCTCACTGATTCTCTGTTTAGGTTTCTCTAGGCTTGTAGGAAGATGAGGGATATAGACCTGTCCTTTCACGTAGCCCCATAGAAAGAAATCACAAGGTGTCAAGTCAGGTGAACGGGATGGCCATTTCAACAGCACATTGTCATTATCCCTGTCACGCCCGATCCATCTTCCTGGTAATTTCTCATTGAGATAAGTCCACACAAGTCACCTTAGTTTTTCTTCGTTTGTTAAATTTGAGATCATCTGAGCGGGAATTGGCTATGTTATTAGACTACAAAATAATGTCAATTTGGTGGGAGGAAACCCTATATATATATATATATATATATATATATATATATATATATAGCTAGAGGCAAGCGGACGTCTAGCCACACTGATGAGCTGTGATACAGCGAAACAGTCTGTCTGTGGATGACAATAATATTGGCTCCTGAAAAATTAATTTCGGTTGAGCTCTGTGGGAGTGAAGCGTGTGTTTGTAAACAATGACTATTAAAGCTAATATAGCAAGACTCTTCGGCAGAATTGAGTCACTGTCAGTCACTGTGTGTTTATCTAAATCTAAAAATAAATACGCTAAAATTCACCTTCATCCCTGCCGTACGCCGACGGCTTAGTGGTAGAATTTCCGACTGACGCCAATTCAGTCGGGTTTCGATCCTAGCTAGAGGCAACTGGACGTCTAGCCACACAGATGAGCTGTGATACAGCGAAACAGTCTGTCTGTGGATGACAATAATATATATATATATATATATATATAAGAAGGAATATAGTCTTAAGGTGTGCTATATTTATGTGATAAAGTGCTCAATATCAGAGATAGAGCGTGTGTAAATATAAAAGTGTACATTGAAGTCAACACTTAGAAGCGACAGTCTGTTTCATGCAACCTGGCCTGACGATTGCGTCTAGCATGAAACAGACTGTCGACTCTAAGTGTTGACGTCAATGTTCACTTATATATATATATATATATATATATATATATATATATATATATTAACTGACGTCATTTTCAGTTAACAATATGAAAATAGCGTTTCCTACATTCCAAGTGCTAAGAACACTCTGTTTTTTGTTTTTATTAATTTTCTTTGATTAAATTCATTTCGTTTCTTGCTTTGAAAAAGTCCGCATTGGACGAAACGCGTCAGCAATTATTGTTTTCTTATTGTCATTTATTTACAAATATTGTCTTCTCTAAAAGTTAAATTTGAGAAATTTTCATATATATATATATATATATATATATATATATATATATATATATATATATATATATATATATAATGATTGATTGATGTGTTTATTTTTTACTGCCTATCCCCCATTTCCAGGTTATTGAAACCCGAAAATATTTTTTAGATTTTAAGAATTTTTGGAAGATGATAATTTACTGATACAAGTCATATTAATAGCTGGGAAGGAGAAGCGGTGGATTCATGCCTTTCCCGTGAATATAATTAATCCGACTGGAATTGGAACTCGGCTCCCCGTCTTCCAATTCTGAGCCGTTTACCATTTTAACACTCGCACGTCCATGCTTACAGTCTCTGGTATTCACCCATCTAGGTACTGACCAGGTTCAATGTTGCTTTATGGCTTTAAAGGCTCGACGTTGCTTTACTGCGTATCAACATGATATGGCCTTAAATCATATATATATATATATATATATATATATATATATATATGTAGATAGATAGGATATAAAATATTGGAAACGCTGACCTTTATGCTACTACGATTTCAACCGAAATGCTTTTAACAGACAGTTGGTCTACTGTCTGATGAAATTATTTTCATAGAAACCGTGGTCGCATAGAGGTCAATATTTTATATCTTAAATTGCCCTATATTTTTCTTTCTCGAAAATTGTATTGGGCACTCGTTCCTTTTGGCAGATATCACTTTTTCCATAAATTGAATTTATATTAATAAATATACATATTATCCCTTACCGTTTGAACCACTCGAAGTTAGTTTTATGAAAAAGGCAGTCGCAGACCGTTACGTAAATTTAATTAAAAAATATATCTGTTTACGCAATGCTGTCGCAGTTTAGTATTAAATATACTGTGATTATAGTTTTTAAAAATTATATTAAAAAAAACATAAAAAAAATAAAGTTTCTTAAAATATTATATTTGTCAGTTAAAATAACTGCGATTAGCATACGAACGTAAAAGATTTGTATTTATTTATAATTATTATTTTTATTTAATTTTAATGTAGTGGATCATCGGTTATTTAATAAAAGGGAGCTTACTTAATCTTATTAAAATTAGTAATATTAAAAATAAAATTAAACAGTAATTATTAAAAATAAATTATAATATGTAAGAAACTGTAGCATACACTAAAAACTAAACCGTGCTTAGTATTAAAGATTAATCTGGATCTCCGTGTTTCAGTAGATATTTATTTTTATGCCTACACGTAACCATCAGTTCATTTCTCTTGTTTAATAATCCCGGGTCATTTAAGTGTTTTAAAATAATCAATTTTCTAACCAAACATAGGTTACATTTATTTCCTTTACCGTTATACGATTTTACCCTTGCTATAATACTTCACTTACTTGAAGGGGAGTTGAGGGTAATTTTCAATTGCTAGAAATAATTTAGAGAAAACAACGCTGTTTATATATTTAATATTAGCGAAAGTCATTCGGCGATAGTAGAAGCGAAACTTCCAAGGATTTTCGGTAGAACCAAAATAAATTCTAACATCGATACCGGAACGTATGCCCACTCAATATACAATATTATCGGTCATATATTGACCGTTTAATGGACAGATCGTATTCTTCCGACAGTTGCATACATGCAACTGTCGGAAGAATACGATCTGTCCATTAATTGTTTAGAAAAATTTACGTTGTCTTAGTGGGAAAGATGTTTATTTAATAATTGCTGAGATATAGATCTATCGCTGTTACTAACGCAGCTATAACTGATTTTAATATTATTTTTGTTAAAAATCTTTTTTAACGTTGGTGAATGGCTAAAATGCTTATGGATTAATTTTATGAAAATTTTTTCCGATATTAGTTTGGACATTATTGTTAAAGGTGGATTGAACCATATTCCGGTGTTTCTGTTTTTTTCTTACGGTCTTTGTCTTTTTCCGATTACTCTAAACGTACTTTATGATTTAGTTCCAATGCCTTTATATTTAAGACATTTTTTTTTAGATATAATAATGGTTTAGTGATGAAAGTCTTACTAATTAACCCATAGCTGGGAAGATAAGAGATGGATTCATACGTTTTCCAAGGATATTTGCGCGTAAGTGAATATAAAGTACTTAAAAGGAATTAGAATTCGGCTCTCCGATTAACAATTTGAGCCGTTATCCATTACATCATCCACACATTCCAGCTTACAGTACCTGGTATTCACAAGTGGCCACCCATTTGGCCCGACGTTGCTTAACTTCGGTGATCTTACGAGAATGTTCTAACGTGATGTGAACGTAAGCTAGAAAGAAAGAGAGAGAGAGAGAGAGAGAGAGAGAAAAGTAAAATATATATTGTAAGTTTATCGAAGAGGTAAGTCGATCGGGAGGAAAGTTTATTGAAGTAGAAAGAGCGAGAATATATAAAAAAATTATGTAAGTTACAGGAGGAGTAGAATTTTTAGAATACTAATATTCACCCTTTGTATTAATACAAGGCTTAAGAGACACTCAAGGTAGAAGCTTAAAAGGATAATGATGAATAAAGAGTGTGATATGAATGAAAGAGGGGGTGGCAGGAACTGAAGTTTACGATGCTTCTAATGCATTGATGTCACTGTGAGTTCAAGCCTTCGGTTGCGTAGTGCAGATTTAGATCCAGTGAAAACAGCGAAAAATAACCGAACAGTACTAAATAAGAACACGGCCTACGGCCACAGCATGTTGAAACACCGGTTCCCGTACAATAACTGACGTGAAGCAACATCGAGCCTGGTCAGTACCTAGTGAGTGACCACTTGGGGATACCAGCAGTTATAAGCCTGGACGTGTGAATAGTATAAGGTTAACGGCACAGAATTATAAATCAGGGAGCCGAGATCCAATTCTAATCGGATTGCTTGGATGTGTAGGTGGTTAATGGATAATGGTTCAAAAATGTTAATTAGAGAGCCGAGTTCAATTCCAGTTGGCTTTGTTATATTCACTTACGCGCAAATACCCTGAGGAAAGGTATGAATTCACTTCTCCCCGACCGCCAGTTGTAAGTTATTTTTTAGAGACTTACATCAATAAACCATTATTATCTTCCCCTTACAAAAAAAAGTAAATCTTAAAATCTATAATATTTTCTGGCTTAAGATAACCTGTTAATGACAAGATACTCACTAAAAACCCACATTAAATAAAATACCATTTGCCACTAAAGAAATTATCCTCGAAGTGTGTATAAAATATTTAATATGCGTGAAAAAATCTCTACAATATTGATGAATTCTTTTTGGTGCGGTCTCGCTCATTTTAACAGTTACACATAATGTGAATGTGAAATATTTTAAACTTTCAACGTTCTAAAGAATACCAGGATGTAGTTGACAGAAGATTGCCTACCACACGGACACAACATGGTCCTTGAAAGCGACTGAGACAGTCGAAACTACTGCAACAAAAAACACAGCAAGAGTGAATTTTGGAGATTTTATCGACAATTTCGATCCCAGTATAAATGTTATTTGTAAATTGTAAAAATAAAATAAAAAAAAATTAAACAGAAGATTGCTTACCATACGGGCAACACATGGTCCTTGAAAGTTACTGAGACTATTGCAACAAAAACAGAACAAAAGTGAATTTTGGAGTGTTTATCTACAATTTCGATCCTAATATAGATTTTATTTGTAAATTAAAAAAATAAAATAAATTGGCAGATGTCATCGGTAGATAATTTAATCATAGCTATTTTAATGAATACATTCTGCCTAAATATAGCTTTTATACACACACACACACACACACACACACACACACACACACACACACACACAGAGTCATAATTAATTAGGAAATCGAGGACTTCAGAAAGGCATGGTAATATTTTATTTCGCAAAATCAGACTTCGATTTCCCTTCGTCAGACTTGGCGGTTTAAAACAATGAAAGGATTCCATTCATTGTTTGAAATCGTCTGATCTGATGAAGAGAAATCGAAATCTGGATTTTACTTCGCAAAATATTACCATTGTTTTCTGAAGTCACTGAATTTTTAATTAATTATCATTTGCTCTGTTATTACATTGAGCTGTCTGGATTTACATCCTCCATGGAATTATCCGGACGGATTACCAATTAACTTTATTATATATATATATTAAAATAAAGAGAAAGAACAGTAAGATTTATAATCCGATCTTCTCATTAATTATTTTTATTTAAAAAACAGTACTCAATACAATTCTGCAGAGCATAAGTATTATAAATTCACTAATTTAAAAATATCGTTCCATCGCTACACAGGATGTTTCAAAAGCAGAAACTAAAAACTTCAAATTTAAAATTTAAATTTAAACAGTATAATAAAAAGAGATGATGATAAAAATTATGTAACTACAGAAATCCACAAAACTGTCCTCTTAATAATAAATGTCGCATTGAATCATTAGTATACCAATGCAATATCTCATCTATTGAGGATCCAGACAAGGTAAAAGTCTACATTGGAGGCATAAGACATTAATTCAAAAAGCGTTTTAACCAACATGAACATTCTTTTAGAATAAATAAATACCGAAATCAGACGTCCCTATCAAAATATTTCTGGCACTTAAAAGAAACCAATAAAAAACCTATTGTGAAATGGAAATTAATAAAAAAAAGCTAGAATATGTAGGTCATTAAATGACCTATGTCCTTTGTAAATACATGAGAAATTATACATTACTAGGTTTATAAAAAAAAAAATTTAATCAAAGAAATGAAATAGCTACTCTTTGCCGACATTCTCAAAGATTTTCCTTAATGTTAAAAAAAGTTGAAAAATGAAACAAACATATTTATATTTGATATTTTAATAATAATTTTTAAATAATAAAGTAATTCTAATATATTTGTTTGTTTTAAAAGAAGTATAATCTATTAGTAATTAGAATAAGAAATAATATTTTAAAATTGTATTTTAATACGACGTACTCATATTCAAACAACACTTTTGAAAAAAAATCTTTATGTATACAATTATAAATTTAACGGAAAAAGAGCCGAAAAAAATTTTTCTCATTGAAAAAAAAACACCAAACGACATGCGAAAAACGGATGTCATCATTTATTGAACAAGCACCCCTACCCTCCCTTAACTTGACCTCATTTTGAAAGTAACTCATATTTTGATACAATATTTTTCAGTGAAAATGGATACCCTACCACCCCTTGTTAAAATCATTGGATTTCCCCTTATCCTTAGAAATTAATATTAAAAATGTATGTGCTTATAAAACTCAGTAAATTGTGTGTGTGTGTGTGTGTGTGTGTGTGTGTGTGTGTGTGTGCGTGCGTGCGTGCGTGCGTGTGTGTGAGAGATACAGGTAATAAATCCGTTGGGACATAATACAAATGATTCCTAGTAATATCAAATATTAAAACTGATCCACAAAAAGAGCTCAATTTATTTATTATAACAGAGCATATAAATTACACAACAAAATCCCAAATTACCTCACATGAGTATGTGTTTATTTCAACCAACGCGAAGTACCTTAGTCTCATTCAACTCCGGTGTATAGACTGTGTTCAGTGTCGGAATTAGAAATTTAAAATTTAACTTTGACAAGACTAGATATTCCAACGCTTAAAGGACGGGACGAGAGCAATGCACTTTCGTAGATTAAATAAAAAGTTTAGTTCTAAATTACTTGAAATATAGCTGGTTTGACAAATACTCGACGAAGGCCGGAGAGAACAACGGCCGAAACGTTGTGACAATAACAGACCAATAATCCGAATCCAAATAATACAAATGACGACTTCCCAGATTATTAAATTTCTGTATTGATACAAATAATACTCTGTATATGTTCTGATGAGTTACATTCCTTAGTTCCGCCAGCCCTGATAAAAAGAGCTAAAACCCACCATGCCATGTACACTTGAGCGTATCAAACCCTTCTCTTTGTATTTCCTTTAGTAAGATGGAAGGTCTATTCGGACAGATTCTTGCCAAGAACCGCTGTTTCGTGGGACCTACTCCCGAGTGGATGCTCTCCCGATTAGTATAATTTTAATCTCTTTAAGCCTTATCCTCAGAAACCGCAATTGTTACCCCCTCCTCTTACATGCAACAACCACAATCAGTAACCTTCTATCTTGAGTGGCTCAGGGGCCTTGTACTGGGAGAACAATTAGTAAAAAACATGTAATCTTTTGTAAAAACCTACATGAATTCAAAATGTAGACTGATTAATATTTTGTGTGTGTGTGTGTGTGTGTGTGAGAGAGAGAGAGAGAGAGAGAAAGAGAGAGAGAGAGAGAGTGTGTGTGTGCGCGCGCGCGCACGCGCGTCTATTTCGCCAGGAGGGAGACATGTAAATTCTTCATTTCTGTGTAGTGGATTCTGCTGACGTAAAAGGAACAGAATTTTGTATTGTTTTAAACTAGGCAAATGCAATAATTTACTTATATTCCAACTCTTTCTTCTATGTACCCTGACCCGGGGTGGTAGCACCTGTTGGGGTCCCAGCTATGAGAAAATAGTGAACTTCCAGGTCTTTTCCAGCACATTGAAACAATGATGTTGCCAACTACACTTTTTTGAAACAATGATGTTGCCAGTTTTTGAAACAATGAAGTTGCCAGTTTTTGAAAGAATGATGTTGCCAGCTATACGTTTTTGATATATTTAGTAAATACTGGATCTGGCATTAAATAACCCATAGTGGTTGATATGCCATAAAACCCCAAACAACCAAACCAGCTTCTATGTACCACGTACATTTATGACCTGGGCGATTATAGCTCTCCACAACTTTCTTGTATGGCTCTTACAATTTTTCTATTTTTACTAAGGCCTCCACTCTCCCTGTTCCGCTATCCATTCACACAAGGTCGTCAGGTAAGTGGCTCGCTGCTTTTTCCTTATCTCACTTGCCCTCAATAGGCCCCGTGAGGTTTAAGTTTTCGAAACCTTCCTTCCTCATTCTGTGTCCAAAGAATTTCATCTGTCTCTTCCTGACTTTTGGTATAAGTGTTCTTTCTGTTGCCATTTTCTTTAAG
Organism: Acanthosepion esculentum; assembly: GCA_964036315.1. NCBI lineage: Eukaryota > Metazoa > Mollusca > Cephalopoda > Sepiida > Sepiidae > Acanthosepion > Acanthosepion esculentum. Next base: position 105,771,640 of record OZ038488.1, read on the forward strand.
ATATCCTTTTTGTTTACTCTCTTCGTCCATGGAATTCTCATTATCCTTCTGTAGAACCATTTTTGTTGCTTCTAGTTTTTTCCTTATGTTTAGGGAAATTTTACCATATAAAAGGATGTATACCACATTAAAAGATACAAGATTATTTCTCATTTTAAGATTGCTGGATAATATTTTTCTAATTGCATTGTATCTATAAAATATCAAAGACTTAAATATATCCATCACCTTGTGGCGGCACGGATAAGCTTTATTCGCATGTGTGACAGTGGTATGGTGTAGATCGCAAATGGGCCTGAGTGAAAGTCTATGCGTCAAGATGTCTTAGGGTACAAAAAAGTATAAACTAATGATTTAGTACCGGAGCAGCTGCAGGTATCACCGAAAGATAACACCGTATGCCGTCAAACCGCCTTGGAGTCTCAACTGCGGATTTCTGTATGGTTTATTAGTCAAACTTCTTTCACTTGAAGATACTGGAAACGTAGTGGGGGATTTGAATTTAGAGTTTATTTTCTTCTAGATTTGCTGTCACCCAAAGCAAAATGAATCTGCAGTGTTGTTTAACCCATAGCTGGAGGGAGATGGATCCATTCCCTTTTCAAGGTAATTTTTGCAAAGTACACTAAACAGATTCTGTCAGAATATGAACTCAGTACGGCGATTTCATTTTCTGCTCTGTTACCTGTTACGCCTCACACACATCCAACAGTAGAATTGCATAAAAATAATAAATTAGTATAAATAATAATAAATAAATAAAAATAATACATTAGTTTACATAATAATAATAATAATAATAAATTAGTATAAATAATGAATAAATAAAAATAATACATTCGTATGAATAATAATAATAATAATAATAAATTAGTATAAATAATAATGAATAAATAAAAATAATATATTAGTATAAATAATAATAATATTAAATTAGTATAAATAATAATGAATAAATAAAAATAATATATTAGTATAAATAATAACAATAATAATAATAATAAATTAGTATAAATAATAATGAATAAATAAAATTAATACATTAGTATAAATAATAATAATAATAAATAATACATTAGTATAAATAATAATAATAATAAATTAGTATAAATAATAATGAATAAATAAAAATAATACATTAGTATAAATAATAATATATTAGTGTAAATAATAATAATAATAAATTAGTATAAATAATGATGAATAAATAAATAGTAAATAAAATAAAATATAAATAAATAAATACAAAAGAAGAGAAAACAACTGGATAACTAAATTGCACACAGCAATTTGCTTCAACAAACCAGAAGCCAAGAAAGTATAAAACCTTAAGCAGAAAGAAGTGACTTTGGAAAATCAATAACCTCCACAATATTGTAATCATCGGATTCACATGATGGAAGATATTGTAAACCAATTTATTTAATACACACGCACGAATTCACGCATACACGAGAAGCTATTATCTGATTGGGAAGAGGCGTTCAGTAACCAAGCAGAGAAACATTCAGGATTTAACCTTATAGAAAATCTTCTTCCAACATTAGGATGCCAGATTAAACTGTCTGCTGGGAGAGCAAACAATTAACAACGACATACGCACAAGATGCACGCACGGATAGACGAAACTTTTGTACAATAATTCTTTCCCCGCCATTTTTTAAAGAGAGCTTTGTCCAATTAACCTTTTCGTTTCTATTTCGCTTTCTTCAGATGTGTGTTGCATTCGGCAAATTTCGAATGGAAAATATTTTATGGTCATCGGAGGTATGTTGCTCCTGTTTCGGCACTAATTAAATTGACTGGTTCGCTCGTAAAAGGCAGGGAAGAATTTTTGTAGCTTTAGCTTTATTAGGCCTTCTTTTAGCTACGGCAGGTGGTAGAATCGAAAAATATTGATTGTTTCTATCAGTTTAAAAAGGGGGCAATGTCTATAATATAAATACAGTGTCAAATCGAATCCTGACTTTTTACAGAATTATTTGTACTTTGTTTTCATTTATAAATGTCAAGTTTGAAACTGTGTTATTGAAAACAGCTCTCTAACCACTGCACCTGAATGTGACAGACAGACAGACAGATAGATAGATAGATAGATAGATAGATAGATGAAAACAGCTCCCTAACCACTGCACCTCAATGAGACTGACAGACCGACAGATAGATAGATAGACAGATAGATGAAGACAGCTTTCTAATCACTTAAACGCAATAAGACAGACAGCTAGATATATAGATTGCTAGATAGTTAGACAGACTGACAGACAGACAGAGAGATAGATAGATAGATAGATACATTAAAACATTTCTGTAACCACTGAACCGCAATGAGACCGACAGGCAGAGAGATATATAGATTGATAGATAGTTAGACAGATAGAGAGACAGACAGATAGATAGATAGATAGATAGATGAAAACAGCTCCCTAACCACTGCACCTAAATGAGACTGACAGACAGACAGATAGATAGATAAATAGACAAATAGAAGAAAACAGCTTTCTAATCACATAACTGCAATAAGACAGACAGCCAGATATATAGATTGCAAGATAGTTAGACAGACAGACAGATAGATAGATAGATAGATAGATAGATAGATAAATTAAAACAGTTCTGTAACCACTGAACCGCAATGAGACAGACAGACAGATATATATATAGATTGATAGATAGTTAGATAGATAGATAGATGAAAACAGCTTTCTAACCATTGAACGGGAATGAGACAGACAGACAGTCAGATATATAGATTTCTAGATAGACAGACAGACAGACAGATCGATAGATAGATGAAAACAACTAAACACTGTATCACACTGAGGCAAACATCCACATAGATAGATGAAAACAGCGCTGTAACCACAGAACCGCAATGAGATAGACAGACAGACAGATATAAAGATTGATAGATAGTTAGACAGACAGACAGATAGATAAATAGATAGATGGAAACAGCTCCCTAACCACTGCACCTCAATGAGACAGACACATAGATAGATAGATCGATAGATAGATCGATAGATAGATCGATAGATAGATGAAAACAGCTTTCTAACCATTGAACCACAATGAGAAAGACAGCCACATAGATAGATAGATGAAAAGTGCTGCCTAACCACAGAACCACAACGAGACAGATAGATAGATAGATAGAAAATGATGAAAACAGCTCTCTATCGACTGCACCTTGAAAAAGACACCTATAACCCGAATAAGATGAATCACTAAGACAATAAAAGATGTAAAAATTACGAAATATGAGACGTACTTAGAGAATGACGATTTTCACTAACAGGAATAGAACCGAATATTCACCGTTGCGTACATTCATATGTCAGCGAGATTTGCATTTTGACGTGGTCAGAAAACTCATGATTGAATTAGAAACTGCCCAACGCGGCTACAGACCTTTATTTATTCAACTTGGAGGGAAGCGACGCAATCTCTGATCTGAGCGGTTCATTTATGCAATATACTGTGAATATGCGACCCTTTTCTCCCCTCAAACCGTACAGTTTTGATATGGCGTGGCCAGACAAACACAAGACATTTTAGCCGTGTATAACATTTCATTAAATCTTTTCTAAGGCCTCAAGGAGCTTCTAGACGTCCTGAGCTCCAAAATAAACAATGTTCAACATGGTGATCACGATGTTTGGTTATTTTCGAACTGTTTCTCAGATTGAAGACAAACTAACGAACGAATATAACAGAATATTCGACGTCGTGTATAAATAAAATAAAACGTATATGAAGAGAAAAAAACTGAGGAAAACAATGTACTCTCAGATGGCTTTATAGATTCATAAACAAACAAGATAAACAGAAAAAAAAATTAACGGACTGAATTATCAATATGTCCGCTAATGTAATTTCTTCTGGAACATACATTATATTAAATTCTGCTGTGTTTTCGCGCCCAATATAATCCAATGTTATTTGACAGCCAATCAAGAAGTCTGTATTTGAAATCGTTCAGGGAAACGTCAACTTAGACAAATAAAAGAATAACTAAGATAATAATAAACATTGCAAAGAATTTTATTCGCTTGGCACATTTAATGTTGAACTCTATAGCATTTTCATTCTTTTTCACTATGTACCTTTTCCCTTCAGGACGTAGGTGATCAATTGTTCTCCACAATTTCCTGTCCTTCGTAGGTCTTAAGAAATATTGTATTTTTGCTATTGTTCCGTCATTCATTTACTTAAGCTTACTAAGGAAGTCATGCGTTGTTTTCTTCGGTCCTCTTGCCTTCAATCTGTCCTGTGAGTATCAGATTTTCCAAGTCCTAATTCTGTCCTGTGAGTATCAGATTTTCCAAGTCCTAATTCTGTCCTGTGAGTATCAGATTTTCCAAGTCCTAATTCTATCCTGTGAGTATCAGATTTTCTTTCTCCTCTTTCCTTATTATATGCCCTAGAAATTACAGTTCTCTCTTCCTGATGTTTAGTTTCCTTTTTGTTTTTATTTTCTCTAAAACATCATCGTTGCTCACGTCTTCGGTCCATGGTAACCTTCTGTAGAACCACATTTCTGTTGATCCAAGTCTCTACTTAAGCTCCGAGGAGATTGTCCAGCATTCACTGTCATATAGGAGGACTGATATTACGTAGTTCAGTACTCTTTTTTTTGTTTCTAACAGGATTTTCATGTTTCTTAATACTCTGCTTAGCTTTTGGAAGACAACTTCGGCTATCCTAATGAATCTTCGGATTTCAGTGTTGCACTTTCCATCCTCTATTAAAACACTTCCCTGATATTTAAAGTTTTGAATTTGTTTGATTAGTTGGATGAAAATAATAGTCTTGAATTATCCTTGTGTGTGGTAATGAATTCTGAACAACATATAGAGTGTGCCGTTACATTAAAAAAAGATCAAATTCACCCCACGACACCAAGACACAAGGGGTTACTGGGTGTGAAAGTATTAGAAAGCAGAAACATTATTTAAGATTGATAACAATAGGAAAGTAATCAGGTGAACAGTAGATAGCGATTGATACTGCATTTAATTTTTTGAAAATCAACGTTGACTGGAAAACATGGAGCCGGAAGAGAGTCCCACAAGCGAGAAGTCCGAGAAAAGAAACTGTTAACATAGAACTTACGGTTACATCTAGCCAATTCAACTATTAAAATGATGAGACCTTGTTGCAAATCTAGACTTTCTTTCTTTTTATATGCCATGTCCCTTCAGGACGTAGGCGATTATGTCTCTCCACTTCTTCCTATCCGTTGTAGCTTTCAATAAGTTTTGTCCCTATGCTACTTCCCTCAGGACATGTTCTGTCATCCACTTGATTAAACCCGCCAGGTATGTCATGCGTTGCTTTCCCTTGTCCCTCTTTCTCTCTATTCGACTTGTGAGTATCAGATTCTCCAAGCCCTCCTTTGTCATTACGTGTCTGATGTTAAGTATAAGCTTCCTCCTTGTTTGCATTCTCTCCAAAACCTCATCGTTGCTCACTCGTTCGGTCCATAATATCCGTAAATCTAGGCACCATAGCGAAGAACTCATTCAAACAATTACGATGAAAGTATTTATAGAAAAGGCACAGGAAGCAAATTTACGTTGGTAGAAAAGTGACTGAAGTCGAGACACCAGTTTAGGACCAATAATATTGCTGATTCTTTGGATTTTATCAAGAATACCTAAATATACAACAGGAACACTGAATTATTAAATGTAGTCTTTGCACTTCATGTCAGCCGAGAAGGCGTACGAGTCACTCTTCTGGTGGTTAGCATCAGCCATTCTGATGGAAGGCAGTAATGCCTCTCTCAAATGATTAATAAAGAGCAGTTTTGTTTTGGAAACGTTAGAATTAAAAAGCCATAACAGATTTAATATACATATTTCAACGTAAATTCTTTTTTCCTAATGAATTTTAACGTAATTATTATTAATATTATTATTATTTTTTAATGAATTTTATGTAATTTTTTTTTATTTCCTTTCTGACGTTAATTTAATTTTTGTCGTAATTTTGTGTTTATTTTGTTTTATACCTTTAATATTTCAGAAATATATACTTCAACGTAAATATCCAACTGATTTTAGTTTAAATCTATTTGACTTGAATATAAATCATAATTTATTTAAATTATTACTTAAAAAAAATATTATATCTCTTGAAAAATGTATTTTATGTATATACAAGGTAACCAAAAAAGTTCAGTCCGCATCCAGCACCTTCTGCCAACGTGTCTCCAGCTGTTCAATGCCCATGCGGTGGAACTCGGGGGGTGGGGGGCGGTTGACGCAAAGGAGTCCGTGAGGGCATTGCGCAAGTCTGCTTCATTGGTGAAGGATTACTCACGAAGATGATTATCCAGGGAGTGGATGGCGCAAGGTCAGGTGAATAAGGTGGATAGCACAAAGTCTCCCAACAAGTTTCTGTATGGTATCCCTGACCACTCGCGCGACATGCGGCCTGGCGTTGTCATGGAGGAAAAGCACACCTTTGAGATTCACCAGTGCTCGCCCCTTCTGGCGCAATGCCTGTTGCACACGTTTCAATTGCTGCGAGTATAGGTCTCCAGTGACAGTTTGGCTCGTTGGTAGCAGTTCCTAAGTAGCATAGGCGGTCTTGCGGTGTGAGGGACAGCATCCGGAGGAGACAACCAATGTCTGGAACGCTTTGGAGTTTCGTACAGAACCCACTTTTCATCACTGGTAAGCACTCGATTGAATAAGGATGCGGTACGGTGGCGAGAAAGCAGCGATACGCAGGCTGCCACTCGTTGTCCCTAGTGGACCTCCAACAGCGTTTGTGGAACCTACTTGCTCAGTTTGTACGTCTTACCTAGGCGGTGCAGGTGAAGTCTAACTGTTTCATCGGAAACGTTGAACTGTCTTGGAAGTTCACCACACGTTAGACTACTGTCCTCTTCAATGGCCGCCTTCAGGACTCCGTCATTCAAGACCTGTGGTCGTCCACTGTGAGGATCATCATGGAGAGACAAATCTCCTGACTTGAATTTTCGAAACCAATGCCTTGCAGTACGTTCATGCACAGCACTATCCCCAAACGCTTGACATATGCGGCGACTTGATGCAGCTGCTGATAAGCCCACTTTGAAGTCGTAAAGCAAACAGACCCGAACGAGATCTCTAGACTCGTTCATCCTTCTCACAGCTGTCCGGCTTATAACTGATGGCCGGGCGGGGTGCGCGTGTTTTTTTTATAACGTCTGATGTTCCTACTTCCGGCTGTCCGAAATTGAAAACAATTGCTACACGCATTTCGTATATATTTCAACTTCATTCAATAACTAATCAAAAAACGGACAGAACCTTGTATATATAGTAATTTGCTCATTACCGCAAATTATATTTTAAATTAATGATATTTTAATTTTAAAGACATCTTATTAAGTAATTATACCATTGAAAAGTGACCGATTGGTTATTCTTATTATTGCTATTGTAGTTGCCATCATTGCTGTTTCAAGGTTTGTTTTTTTAATCTGTTTCTCTTAACAGCGTCTCTGTTTGAAATAACAAAAGCGTTTCCTCCTCGTAGCAGTCATTGAAGCAAACTGCTGAAACTTACAAGACAGATACTGCTGATAGGATGAAGAAATGAAACAAAATGCAATAAAAATAATAATGACGATGATAATAATTTTATTGTAGTAATAGTAATAATGATAATAATATTATATTTGTATATATGTGGATGTATCTGTCTATATTTCTGAGATGAGGTATTATGTACACTATTTACATTGTTCGGACTATCATCCTCATCTTTGTTGCCATATTTATCACAACGTTTCGGCCGTTGTACTTCAGGTGGTTGGAATGTCGAACTGAACCCTTTATTTCGCTCGCTGGGGTCGACTGTTTTAGTTCCACGTGCCATGTCTAATGGATGTCAGTTATCAGTTATCACCTGTTAATTCCTCTCTCCAAGTTCTCCACCACCTTAACCAGGTATTGAACTCACACTCTTTGGGTCCTGTCACTGGATCTAACTAACGCCTTTATCCACTGTGCCATGTGTCCTTGAAGAAGACCGGAGCGTACAACGGCCGAAACGTTGTGATAAATATGGCAACAAAGATGATGATGATGATGATAATCCGAACAATGTAAATATATGTATATGTATATGTATATGCACTTGTACGTATATATATATATATATATATATATATATATATATATATATATATATATATATATATATATATATATATGCGTATATAAAGCTACAAATTAAATTTTGGATTAATATTTTAATTTTGGAGACACGTTACTAAGTTATACTATTTGTTGTTATATACCTAATGTGTAATGAATGTATCGGTACCTATTAGTTTTATTAATTTTTGACGCAATTTTACCTGATTCGGGCAGAGCATTGGTCTCTTTATTAGAGTTTAGACTCTTATTACTCACTAGACTAGCCGTGTGAAAGGAATTGTCTGTTTGAAGGAAGTTGAAATAAAAATACTTACTAAATAAACAACTCGTATTTTTTTAATCTTATTCACTTAGAAATGTTTTTTTAAAAAAATCAGATTAACTTAAAAGTAATTATTTTTAATACGCCAAGAAATATTTTAAAATCATATTCACTTGAAAATATTTGCTTTTTTAATATGGCAAAAACTATTTTTTGTTTTAATGTTTAAAATATTGTTTGTTTAATGAAAGCTGACATAACGCAATCACAGAGAGATGAAAAGAGAGGGAGAGAGAGATGTAAAGAGAGAGAGATGTAAAGAGAGAGAGATGTAAAGAGAGAGAGAGATGGAAAGAGAGAGAGATGGAAAGAGAGAGATGGAAAGAGAGAGATGGAAAGAGAGAGATGAAAAGTGAAAGAGTTGGAGAGAAACTTAAATTATGCGCCCGACGGCCGACTTATGCACGATTCACAGACTTTTAGTATTTTATATATATATATATATATATATATATATATATATATATATATATATATATATATAGTTTACGAAAAACTAGGTAATTCGTATGGGTAGACCCAAGGAGGATAAAATCCAGAGAGCTCAATGTAAATCAGAGCTAATAATTTAAATAAAAACAGACTACTTTAAGGTTCCATATAATAAATTATTTCAACACAGCCCTTTGTGTGTGTGTGTGTGTGTGTGTGTGTGTGTGTGTGTGTTTAGGCAACAAATTCACTTTTAGACATGTCTGATTGAATATATTACAGACATTATATCTGCTAATTTTTAACGAAATCCTTTCATAATACCTTACGCGTATTGATGTTAAAGGATGAGAGAAATGTGCTATAGCTGTTTAAATTAGTACAAAACTATATGTTGTTCATTAGTATGAGTATTTATATAATGATGTTCGTTGTTATCCATTACCGTAATTTTTTCATTATGCTTTTAAATGCAAAACGGTTGACAATGTGCCAAGCGTCCATTAGAACTTGAAAAAATGAGCCATTATGGAATTTTCCATGTTATACATACATACATACATATATATATATATATATATATATATATATATATATATATATATATATATATATATAAATAGATAGATAGATATATATATAGATAGATAGATAGATAGATAGATAATAGGAAGAAGAAAGAGAAACTAAGAGGAATGCAATAGTAGTAGTGATGGTAGTGGTGGTAATGGTGGTGGAGATTGTGGTGATAGTGACTTCTCGATTATTTTTTAATGTTCTTTTGTTATTTATTTATTAGTAATTTAGTAAGCTATAAAATACAAACACTTATAATAAACCTTTCTTTAAATATTATTAGTAACTATATATTAATTGTATCTATGGGTAAAGCATATTCGTGTAATAACAAGACTAAGGAGATTTGAATATAGTTTCATATTATTGAAAATAAGAGAGAAAAAGTCAAAGAAAATTCCGTTGAAAATTGAAGTCATGTCGGAGTCTGGTGAAGCACGTCGTGTCTCCTCGCTTATAAACGAAGATTTTACCGTTGCTGTTCATCATAGAAATAGTAAAAAAAAAATTAAAAAAAATTAATAAATAATTAAATAGAAACAGCCTGGGCCCCCTGAACGTGATGTACCACCATGGCATAAATAGCCTGGCCCCCTGAACGTGATGTACCACCATGGCATAAATAGCCTGGCCCCCTGAACGTGATGTTCCATCATGGCATGGATATGCTCTGGCGCTTACGAACCAGCCACCACGTATGGCTAAGTACAAACTAACTATATGCTGACACAACGAAAAATATTGATAAACCGATCCCCAATGAGGAACCAGACTGGGATCGAAAAGTCTGCGACTGGAACTAACTCTACCCAACGAGAACTAGAGGAAAACCACGCCGAGAACAGTCCTCACAGAGGCCCTCTATGGTCATTAAAAGAAAATCCCACAAAAAGAAGAATAAATAAATGGTATACGGAAGAGTATATTGAAGTAATGATAGCCTTTTACACCGCCCCGATAAATTCGACAACGATAACAACAACCAAAGCTTCCTATAATATTTGTCGAGAAAAACATCCTTCAAACAGACTGAACATCGATGCCAAAAAACTAGCCAGTGTCAGGCGTGACATCATCAGGAAAAAAGAATACCTGAAATAGAACTCGAAAGCATCCGAGAAAACATCGTAAATAGATTAAACGTTAACATCGTGGGGCTAATTGCCAACAACCCAGAGGAGACACATAGAGAGGAATAAATCGAAACCAGTTGTAATAATCCCTCTGAGACACACAAGCAAACAGAGGAAGATAATGACAAATATGAGAGAGAAATAGATATGACAAAAAAAATCCGATATAAATTGGAGAATGTAAAGGAAATGTCTTTCGGGGAAAGGCCGACAATTCCAAAAGAAAGAAAGAACCATCAAGTGAAGGAAATCATCAACCTTGCTAACAAAGCAATTAGAAAAATAAGGGACGAAATGGAAAGACCGATGAACCTGACAGAAATTAATCTTCTTATATACGCAGCCTAGGTAATGATCTCTGAAACAATAAGTGAAAAAGTAAAAGCACAACGTAAACGAAATATAAAAATGGAAAGAAAAAATAGAAACCGAAATAAATAAACTACGAGGACAATTGGCAGTTCTAAGTGAAGTAGACAAGGGCTCTAAAATGAAAGAAAGAAAAGGGAGACAACTGAAACCAAGCTTTGATATAAAGAATAAGAATGACGTACCAAACAAAAGTTAAAGAGAAGCTAAAACAAACAAATTCAAGCGAAGGCACAAAGAATCAGGCGTTACGAAAAAAAACAAAACAAAAAAAAACAGATTCTTCTGGTAAAACAAGATCTTTGAAGAAGATGCCAAAAACTATATCGAGAACTTGGAAAAAATAAAATAAAGATAAATGACCTAGGTAATATCTAGGAAGTCGAGGAGGTCTGGTGTAAGATGTGGGAAAACTGCAAAATGCACAATGACATCTACATGGATCAAGCGACAACAGGAACAACACACATATATAGAGTGCCAAAAATGAACGGATGCCAATATTACTGAAACAATCCCTCCATCTGCAGAAACAAAAACTGGAAAGCACCACGAACAGACCGAATAGCCAATTTTGGGATAAAAAAAATATTTAGCACCTACCAAGACCTCGCACGGGAATACAATGATATAAACATAAACCCAGAAAAATGCCCCAAATAACTCACATGGGGAGTAACATACCTACTCCCCAAAACAGAAGAGACGCAGAACCTGAAAAACTATAGGCCCATCACCTGCCTACCAACAATCTACAAGATCCTCACTTTTGTCATAACCGAGGGGACATACAAATTCATTGAGAAAAACAATTTACTCCCAGCAGAACAGAAGGGGTGTAAAAGAGGAAGTTACGGTTGTAAGGATCAACTAATTATCAACAAAACAATATTGGAAGAGGTGAAAACAAGGGAAAGAAACCTATCGATAGCAGGGATCAACTACAGAAAGGTGTTCGACAGTGTTCTACATTCATGGATAAAGAAGTGCCTAAAAATATACAGAGTATGCCTCACAACAGTCAAATTCATAACAGAAAAGCATGGAAACTAGAAGACTACACGAAATCCAAACCATACAAACGGGTCATTAACATCGAGACCAATCAACATCAAACGCGGCATCTTCCAAGGAGATTTATTGTTACCACTACTCTTCTGCCTTGCATTAGTGTCACTCAGCGGCTTATTGAACAACAATAGATAAGAATACAAGTTAGAGAATGGCAAACTGAATCACCTATTTTATATTGATGATCTTTAAACGTTTGCCAAGGATGACAACCAGCAGAAAAACCTACTCAACATTGTCAAAATCTTTAGCGAAGACATTAAGATAGAGTTCAGAATCGACAAATGCGCCAAAGCCAGCTTCAGACTAACGAAAGCTATGAATTTAGACCTTGATATCAGTAACAAGATTAAGGAACTATACCAAGATGGTACATACAAATACTTAGGAATTAATGAAGGCGACAGAATACAACATTCAATTATGAAGAAAAAGATGCGAAAAGAATATTATAGAAGAGTACGTTTGATACTAGAAAGCGAAGGAAATGAGGGGGGGGCAATAAAATAAAGGCTTTCATCACATTAGCTATACTCGTAGTAACATACAGCTTCAACATTATTATATGCATACAGCTTCAACATTATTAAATGGAAGTTGAATGACATTAAATGATTGGACACCAAGATCAGAAAAACGCTTACCCAAAGAGGATGCATTACCCAAAATCAGATGTTGATAGGCTGTATGTACCAAGAGCTTTAGGAGCTTGAGTTCTAATTTAACTTGAATTAGCTCTAAAAACTACAACAATCGGATTGGAAGCCTGCCTCCCAAAAACCAATGACCCTTTCCTACAAATATTAACACACCAAATACCAAATCCACTCCATCAACAAAGAAGTTGCACTCTTCAAGAAACAGTTTAATATACCCGAAATCCTACCAACAAAAAACGAAGCAAATGCTATCTACGCCAAACGAATAATAAAAAAAGCAAAACAACTTGGCCAAATGAAATTACAAAAAAGCTGGGAGGACAGAGCGTTGCATGGCAAATGCCTAAAACGAACGAAAGAAGCAGATGTGTATCAACAGAAAACACATCAGTGGCTGAGGAGCAACGGGCTGAAAACTGAGACAGAAGGCCTAATTATTGCAACTCAGGACCAAAGCCTCGCGACCAGATCCTGTCACTGTTACATGATCAAGGATGGAACTAACCTGAAATGCAGGATCTGCGGAAAATATGATGAAAATGTCGATCTTATTATCTTGTCCGGAACTGGCAAAAAATGACTATACCTAGAGACATAACATGATAGCGACATATGTGCACTGGAAGATATATAAGAAGCACAAAATCGAAAGCACTGAGAGATGGTATGAATACCAAGCGGACACAGTCACCAAAAATAACGATGTAACTATCCTCTGGGACATGCCAATTCAAACTTACAGGGAAATAAAAGCCAACAGACCTGATATTATCATAAAAGAAAAGAAATTCATGAAGTGTACGCTTATTGACATAGCAGTACCATCTGAAAGTAAAATCTGAAAATTATCGAGAAATTGTCCAAATAAAAAGTCCGGAAGATCGAGATTAGCAGGATGTGGAGAATAAAGACTGAGACTGTATCAATAGTAATCGGAGCTTTGGGCTTCGTGAGAAAAGGAATGGACCATTTTACTAACAGTATCCCAGGTTACACCAACAAACAAGAAAATTGCCCTACTAGGAACATCCCATATACTAAGAAAAGTGCTATCAATGAAATGATAATTTTCCAATAGCGTCTAAGGACCATAGTTTGGACCTGACTTTATAGGATACAAAGCAGGAAACATAACACACAAACAACAACAACAAAAACAACAACAACAATAATAATAATAATAATAATAATATGTGTGCGTTTTTTTACTCACTAAAACACTGAATACTTAACCCCAGCAAAAACCAATAAATATATATGTTGTATATAGGTTTATTATATGGTACATTATTCTAACTTACTACATAGTACTTGTATAGTGTAAAAAAGGAAAATTATCCGTCCAGGCCAATCCAGGAGGTCTTTTGGTCTTGGTTGGCACCCAGTCTAAGAGAAGAAAATCTCTGAATTCTAAACCGTGGAGAAAGCAACGAGAAAATAATTCCCCTATTTTCCCCCCAAATACACAGGGATTCACGGCTAATAAAGAAACGGAATCTCTGGAGAAATATGATCACCTACGGCCGGAAGGCACACGGCGTTAAACAAATTTAACTTTCAGGATTAAATCTGTCATGTTATGAATCCTTCTTCTGTGTATTCAGAGATTTGTTTAAGGCTTGTGTACAATATACAGGATGTGTGCGTAGTGGTTATCAGTGGAATCGGCGTGACAAGTTCAAACTCAGACTGAGTCAGTTGCGTTCACCTTTGCACGAATACCTTTGGGAAATATATGAATCAATCTATTCTCTCTTCATCTATGTGTTAAACAGTAGAGTAGACTAGGCCTTTGTTTTATAGATAATCTAAGAGAGGGAAAACTCTGAATTCAAAATCAGTGAGGTTGGCATCTTCATCCCGTAAGAATCTGTTTGTTAATGAAGCGATAGTAGCTCCACCTAGTGTGGTGAGTCTGTGGCCATATCGCCCCCCGCAGAGTAATGACACTAAGGAGGATATATTTTGCTGTGCGTTTTTTTCGTTACAGTTCAGGGCGTATGCTTTTTAAAGTAAAATATCGAGTAAATGAACTTGAAAAACAAAGTCAACACATTTTCATGATTCATACATGAAAGACGAAATAAGAAACTTTGGGTAGAGAAATTTGATCTGATAAAGTTTTAAGCAAAGTATGAAACGATCGTGACTCAGACGAAAGCCAAGATAACATTGAACAAATCAGATATGAATCTATACAGGTCTGTCATGTTATAGCAATAGAATCAGTTGCCGAACCCTGCATATAAATTGTTAAGAACGGATGCCATATGTTAGCATAGAGAAGCTATGGAGCCTGTTAATTTCTATCAAGGATATGAGGAGAGAAAATCAAAATGCTCCTTTACCATATTAATTGTTGTGGTCCTGACCGGAAGTAGAAAGTGAGAGAATTCTGGGACTGCAAAAATATCTTGAAAACACGGGGGGGGGATATATTACCATATTTTCCGGCTTACAAAACACACATTTTTCCTAAAAAAAATACCCTGAAAAATACGTGTGTATATTCCAAGACGAATGTAAGGCAACGCCCAGCTCAAGTAAGCTTGGACGGTCACCTAGTTGACTTGACTGATAGGGACGTGGATTTATATGTTGAGTCATTACACTATAATGTTAGCTATCTATCTAATTCAGCCTTTTATATGATGTAACCTCAGTAATTAGCTGTATTTCCAAGACTATAAACTTTCCTGGAGCTGAGCCACAAGCTTAAACATGCTCTGTTTCCGGGAGCCTTTCTGCTCTTGACTAGTATGTCATTGCCATACAAAGAAAATCGGACAAGTGATTAATGTAAACAATATGTGGCACCAGTATGTGAGGGACGCCTGGTTAATGTGTTGTTGTATGAAAATGACTTTTTTTTTCCTTATAAATTTTTTCCAGTATTAGCCGCAGCGTCTTATAAGCCGGAAAATACGGTAATTATTCAAGGACTACTAAATCTCAACTGACCCAACTCCTAGATTATTTTGGGGGGTTGGGTTTAAAAACTTATTTATTACTTGCTCTTGATTAACCGTTTCCTTATAAGGAAACCTGAAGTATTCGTTAGCCGATCTGAAATTCCTAAAATATCTCTATTAAAATGATTTTTCAGGTAAATCGGTTTGTCAAGTCCACTAATTGTTATTGCTCTCTCCAGTATTTATATAGGCTTCCTTCCTAAACTATTGTTTAAAGTATAGTGTAACCTCGGTTATCGATGCCTTCATTTATCGTACGATTCGGTTATCGTTCACTTTTTTTCCGGCGGAAATCTCGGAAATTGTCTATCTCCTCGTTTACCGAGAGAAGAAAATCCGTCTGTTACAAACCTTTACATTTCTGTTCACTTGCTCCAAACCAAGCTCCCACACAAAACAATACGCGGCCTTTGTCACTCGCTAAGAGAGCATCTTCCCTAGTATTAGTCCCAAATTTTTCGTTTTAGATAGTGTTCTTTTTATTTACCTTTACTGTTAAGTAAGCCATCATGTGTCTAAAGAAAGTTCTGAGTGTGCCTTTGGGGAAGTCTCTGCGCTTGAATGTGGAGTAGTCGGTGGAAACCACAGGGAAGAGCTGACTATTGAAGAATTCCAAAACTTTCAGCTGGAGCAGCAACAAACAAATCGCTTTAGATGAAAAAAAAGGAGAGAGTGGAGAATGTGCCTTCTTCAGTGGTTAAGAACATTTGTTCAAAATAGAGTGAGGTGCAAAGTTTTATTAAAAAATATCACCCTAACAAAGCTGTTGCAAGCCTTGTCGTAAACATAATTATGTGACAATGCCTTGTCACATTTCAGGAACATTTTAAAGCGGGGACAATAACAAGACCCTCCGCACAGGTTTTTAGTGAGAGAGAGATCCAGTCAATCTCAAGAAGGTTCTAGTGACACAAAGAGACAGACAAGGGAAATAACCCCAGAAAAAGCCTTACGTGAAGTCTTTACTGAGAGGGGTATTCCCCTTCGAAGCAATAACACCCGTTCTCTCTCCACTTTCCACATCGTCTTAAATACATCAACAAGAGTCTTCAATAAAAGCAAGGCGAAGTTAAATATTGATTTATTCTATTTATTTGTCAGTTACATTTATTTCTTATTATTTTCCGCGTGTAAAACGATAGTTATTCTGTAGAAAATGTATTTTTTGTTAATATTTTTGGTTGTGTGGAACGGATTAATTGGGTTTACATTATTTATGGGAATATTGTGGTAAACCCTCCTACAGAAAAATGAATTTAAAAAAAAAAATACACTGTTTTTTATGGAAAAATTTTAAACATTTCGTACTTAAGGTTACTAATTTTATAATCTAAAAGGTCATGTAGACAAACAGTTATAATCCGAACATTTTATTGAGAAAATGACATTTTTTATGAAATGAGGCGTTTTACACTTGATCAAAATTATAAGACCAGAGACAAAAATCCTACGAAATTGTACGAAAACATTCAACAACCAAATTAATAATGAGTTCTACCTCCACTGGTTTTGATGGCTTCAAAAATTCTTTGGGGCTTGCTAGAAATTAGTGTTTCCATTAAGCTGCGAGAATATTGCTCCAGCTTCTGAAGATAATTTCATTTTTTGTTGAATATTGTTTGCCATTTCGATAAACATCTCTTGCCATCCATCCCCAAACATTTTCAATTAGGTTCAAGTCCGGTGATCATGCATGATGTCTCAAGAGATGGACCCCATTTTCTTGTAGAAAGGTCAAGGCCCGGCATGCAGCGTGGATTGCAGCATTATCCTGTTGGAATAACCATCCATCCCTACACAAATGATGGCCATCCGTCACCAACGATGCTTTTTGTAGCATGCCAACATAACCGCTGTATGACGACCCTGCACCACCTGGAACTCCATCATCTCTCTGTAAGAAAAGGCACCTCATACCATTAGGAACCTTCCACCACCATGATGTGTGGAGAAAATTTCAGGAGGCATGATTTTGTTATGCCAATATCGTTGGAAACAATCAGGACCATCTAGATTAATTTTTTTCTCATCAGAAAACAGGACTTTCTTCCACTTCTCAATGTCCCATGCTTGGTATTCACGACCAAACCTTAAACGGTTCACTTTGTGACGTGGAAGCAGCCGAGGAATTTGTTTGCGCTTTTTATTTACCATGCCTTTTTGTCGTAAGTGTCGTCTGATGGTTACTGGACTACAATCAGCATTTGTGGCTGCCTTAATTTGACAAGAAGAAAGTCCACTAGCTTTCACAACAACCCATCTTATTCACCTACTCAATGCCAGAGAAATTTTGGGGGCCAACCAGTAGACTTTGCGTTTCCATAATTCACAATGTCCTTTAGAAAGTTGCAAATCACAGTTTTACTGTGATTTACCTTAGCTGCGATCACCCGCTGTGACAAACATTGATTATGGAAATCTAGAATTCGAGCACGCTCAACTTCGGTAAGTTTGCTTGCTTTAGGCATGGTGACACCTTTACGCAGTGATTGCTAATCTCTAACTGAACTAAAACATTGGAATTACACTAGATCTAACAATTTATATCCCCTGGTCTTATAATTTTGATCAAGTGTAAAACGCCTCATTTTATAAAATGTCCATTTCTGAATAAATTGATCGGATTATAACTTTTTGTCTACATAACCTTTTAGATTATAGAATTAGTAACCTTAAGTAAGAAAAAGTTTATAATGTATCCATGACAAACAGTCTCTTATAAAAATCTTTCAAGTGGTCTTAAAATTTTGATCAGGAGTGTACCAGGTGTAGTTTTCGGCGCGCCCGGTCTCAAGCGAATGTGACACAAGATCAGTTCAAAGTGGGTTTAACGGTAATACCGTGCAAAAAATTGCTCAACACCCTCGGCACTTCCCCTTTTGGGAACACCTCAAGCACCAGACGATAAACCCAGCCCCTTCCCGAAGGAGAGGTAGTCTGGAGGGATGTCCGTTCGGGGGCTTGAGCCTTATATTATTTTCAGTTTCTCCGGCGGAAGTAAACGTTATCGGGGAAGTACAATGTTTTTCTAAGCATAGATCACATGTTACACAAGGCCGGAAATTAGGAACACCTAGTGAGAATCGAACTCACCACTCATTAGTAATTGATATAGCGAGACAAGCTTGCTAACCAAGCTTGTCTCGCTATATCAATTACTAATGAGTGGTGAGTTCGATTCTCACTAGGTGTTCCTAATTTCCGGCCTTGTGTAACATGTGATCTATGCTTAGAAAAACATTGTACTTCCCCGATAACGTTTACTTCCGCCGGAGAAACTGAAAATAATATAAGGCTCAAGCCCCCGAACGGACATCCCTCCAGACTACCTCTCCTTCGGGAAGGGGCTGGGTTTATCGTCTGGTGCTTGAGGTGTTCCCAAAAGGGGAAGTGCCGAGGGTGTTGAGCAATTTTTTGCACGGTATTACCGTTAAACCCACTTTGAACTGATCTTGTGTCACATTCGCTTGAGACCGGGCGCGCCGAAAACTACACCTGGTACACTCCTGATCAAAATTTTAAGACCACTTGAAAGATTTTTATAAGAGACTGTTTGTCATGGATACATTATAAACTTTTTCTTACTTAAGGTTACTAATTCTATAATCTAAAAGGTTATGTAGACAAAAAGTTATAATCCGATCAATTTATTCAGAAATGGACATTTTATAAAATGAGGCGTTTTACATTACACTTTGTTGAAGTGCTCCTTATTTTATATCAGAAGGTATAAATAGATCTAATTTAACTTATACCCCGGGTATAAAACATCCTAGACTAGCATAACTTCGAGCTGGGAGGATGCTCTGACCTATTACACCAGTAATTATTGTTTATAACTCGCTTTTTAAAAAATTTAATTCTGTGTTTACTTCCTCCTGCTCCAACTTGCTTAGTTTCTAATTTTCTTACGAATCTGCAGAAGCAATATAATTTTTTAGAAACCACAGAGACGAAAATATCTTCTTCGCTCGTTTTTTTCTCTATCTGGAATTCTAATGCCCGTGCGTTGTGCCGTAAGGAAAACTTAATTAATTCAAAGTATTTTGTTTGTCGATTTTACAATAAATGTTTATTTTCTTGTGCACTGATGAAGAAAAGCATTAATTTTATTTTGTTAGTGTGCAACATATATGTGACGGGTTATATGACTGTAATGGCCTCCCACGCAAAGTATGATTCGCTTAAACAAATAAACGACTATTGACTCTAGCTACTTTCCTGCAAACCGAATACGTCTTATTTATTTCTTCCATATATTTCTCTTTAAATTGAAACTATAATCAAAGCATCCGCAAAATAATTGTATTATAGAAAAATGCTCGCTTTTATGCAAATGTGGCGCGTTGTTTAATCTGATTGAAAATGTATCATAGTTGAAACCGGAAGTAGCTAATAAAAGACAATTTTCAAATTCTTAAAAAGCATAGATGTCGCACAGGTTACAATATAATTGAATTACGAGGCGAATTTTATGGCTTTTCCTTCTGGTTATTTAAAAAAAAATAGATTAGTTTGTCCGTAATTCTATATAAATACGCATTACAAAAAAAAAATCTTGTCAAAGTTTATTTATTTTTCAAATGTTTTAATGCTATGTCTATTTGGGACATAATCGATTTAGAGTTTCTTTATTTAATTATCTGTAAATTGGCATACTATCTCGGAAATAACTGTGAATTATCATACCTTTTCGGAAACATCTGTGAATTGCCATACCTTCTTGGAAACATCCATGAATTGCCATACCTTCTTGGAATACATCTGTGAATTGCCATACCTTCTTGGAATACATCTGTGAATTGCCATACCTTCTTGGAATACATCTGTGAATTGCCATACCTTCTCGGTAACATGTGTGAATTGCCATACCTTCTTGGGGTGATTTCCAGTTGTCTTCTTCACGGTTTATTATTCCATCTCTTAAAATGCTGCGGACCCAGGCTAAAGTCTACCATGCCATTTCTTCCCTAGAAGAAGAGATGGATTCATGCCTTTCCTTTTTGTGTGAAAGCGAACTTTGCTCTCCGATCCTATTTTCCTCGGCGATTATCCTAATGGTAAGCACGCATTCTTTTTGTAACCCATATTCCTAAAAAAAAAAAAAAATGAAAAAAACGTTTCGTCCAACAATTGTCACAGCAACAAATGTAGTACGGACAGATTTGTTGAGGAACGGTAAACATTTTGGATAATACTGTCATAACAAAAATTCGTTCTGGTAAAATTCTACAACTTGCCGTTCTGTGATTAATGCCAACCTTCGCTTTATCCGAACATAAAGACAAAAAAAGGAGATCAAACAAAGAACAAGGTTTTCCCCTGTCTTCTTTCAGGGGATATCCAATAAGGACAAAGAACCAAACGAGATGTATTTCTAAGCATCCGCGTATGTTCTTGTTTTGTTTGTTCCGATCCAAAATGGCTTTGATTGGTTTAAAAAGAATTGATGTCAGTACACTGACATAATCTTGATTTGTCTATTAGCTTTTTGGACACGTTATTATATTCTGTTTAGCATCCAACTGCATCCCCGCGAAAGCCGCCAATAAAAGTTGAGAAAATCCCCTCATGTAAATGAATATGAATTTTTTCTGAATTGAATATTTCCTATGAATTTAAGAAGATCTGAGAAATCAGACTACTGTCCGGATTATAATTAAACATTGGCAATATTTTATAGTTGGCTGAAGGAACGCGAGTTATATACAATAATTACTGGTGTAATAGGTCAATAAAATTATATTGCTTCTGCAGATTCGTAAGAAAATTAGAAACTAAGCAAGTTGGAGCAGGAGGAAGTAAACATAGAATTAAATTTTTTAAAAAGCGAGTTATAAACAATAATTACTGGTGTAATAGGTCAGAGCATCCTCCCAGCTCGAAGTTATGCTAGTCCAGATTGTTTTATACCCGGGGTATAAGTTAAATTAGATCTATTTATAACTTCTGATATAAAATAAGGAGGACTTCAACAAAGTGTAATGGTTAGCAAGCTTGTCTCGCTATATCAATTACTACTGAGTGGTGAGTTCGATTCTCACTAGGTGTTCCTAATTTCCGGCCTTGTGTAACATGTGATCTATGCTTAGGAAAACATTGTACTTCTCCGATAACGTTTACTTCCGCCGGAGAAACTGAAAATAATATAAGGCTCAAGCCCCCGAACGGACATCCCTCCAGACTACCTCTCCTTCGGGAAAGGGCTGGGTTTATCGTCTGGTGCTTGAGGTGTTCCCAAAAGGGGAAGTGCCGAGAGTGTTGAGCAATTTTTTGCACGGTATTACCGTTAAACCCACTTTGAACTGATCTTGTGTCACATTCGGTTGAGACCGGGCGCGCCGAAAACTACACCTGGTACACTCCTGATCAAAATTTTAAGACCACTTGAAAGATTTTTATAAGAGACTGTTTGTCATGGATACATTATAAACTTTTTCTTACTTAAGGTTACTAATTCTATAATCTAAAAGGTTATGTAGACAAAAAGTTATAATCCGATCAATTTATTCAGAAATGGACATTTTATAAAATGAGGCGTTTTACACTTGATCAAAATTATAAGACCAGGGGATATAAATTGTTAGATCTAGTGTAATTCTAATGTTTTAGTTCAGTTAGAGATTAGCAATCACTGCGTAAAGGTGTCACCATGCCTAAAGCAAGCAAACTTACCGAAGTTGAGGATGCTCGAATTCTAGATTTCCATAATCAATGTTTGTCACAGCGGGTGATCGCAGCTAAGGTAAATCACAGTAAAACTGTGATTTGCAACATTCTAAAGGACAGTGTGAATTATGGAAACGCTAAGTCTACTGGTAGGCCCCAAAATTTTCTCTGGCATTGAGTAGGTGAATAAGATGGGTTGTTGTGAAAGCTAGTGGACTTCTTGTCAAATTAAGGCAGCCACAGATGCTGATTGTAGTCCAGTAACCATCAGACGACACTTACGACAAAAAGGCATGGTAAATAAAAAGCGCAAACAAATTCCTCGACTGCTTCCACGTCACAAAGAGAACCGTTTAAGGTTTGGTCGTGAATACCAAACATGGGACATTGAGAACTGGCGCTTGAGGTGTTCCCAAAAGGGGAAGTGCCGAGAATGTTGAGCAATTTTTTGCACGGTATTACCGTTAAACCCACTTTGAACTGATCCTGTGTCACATTCGGTTGAGACCGGGCGCGCTGAAAACTACACCTGGTATAAAATTCAATACCTCGAAAACCAATATCTGTCTATATTTCTGAGATGAGGTATTATGTACACTGTTTACATTATTCGGACTATTGTCCTCATCTTTGTCGCCATATTTATTACAACGTTTCGGCCGTTGTACGCTCCGGCCTTCTTCAGGTGGTTGCAATGTCAGTCAAAATTCTTGACGAGCTCGTCTTTTAACACATACGCATTTGTTTGTAAATTGAACAAATGTTGATAGTCAAAAAGATCCAATGTTCTGTCAGTTCAAGTGTCTATTGTTTACTATGATGAAAATTGACACCTTTAAGAATTGTTTTTTTTTCTGCCTACTCTGCTGAACTAATGTTTCGTCGTGAGTTGAGTATGGATACTGTTACATATACCTGGATTAATTTTCAGTTTCTCATCTCATCACAAAAGACAACTTTCAGGTGAACCTGGTCAATTTAAACTAGACATTGATTTTCCTTTCCTTTGTTAGCAAACAGGATTGATGGATTGATTTTTTACGGTTTATCAACACTTTCTAGGTTATTTAAAGCCGATACATATTTTGCATTGTCAGAATAATACGTTTTGCTAGTGAGCATTGCATTAACAATTTTTTTGGATAGAACAATGTTATTTTTCAGATACAAGTCCTACTATTTAACCCATAGTTGTGGGAGAAGCGATGGATTTATACCTTCCCCAAGAGTATTTGCGCATGAGTGAATTTAAAGAACTCGACTGGAATTCAAACTCTGCTCTTTGATTTTTCATTCTGAGCCAATATCCATTACACCAACCGCACATCCACTAGTAAGTAAGATCATAGATTTAATATTTTCAAGTGGAATTCCAAATACTAATCCTATATAACACTGGTTCATTGAACTTTTTGATTAACCAACAGTCCTGTTTCTGGAGTATGAATGCATTTAATTTTCATAGCAACGAAATATCTCATGAGTAAAATAGAGGAAATCAGTTTCAAGACTAATAAATATATATAAATTATTCTATAGATAATTCTATATATTTGTTTCTATAGATGTCTCTATGTGTTTATTTGATTTATGGGTGCCAAAATATTGCGTTTAACAGGAACACTGACTTGCTACTGCCTAAGCAATTACGAAACCACATAGGAAAAAAGCGAGATCGATAAATGGATTGAAACAGGTTTATGTGAGGTGACTGATTTAGTTATGAGAGGCGGTTAGTTACTTTTTGGACTTGTTTGTAGTTTCTGTTGTACATCGTGAAGGACAAACTTCTATGAACTTTGTTTAAATAAACACCAGTAAATACTAGAGAAATAGGTCCTGCAAAGTAAATACATACTTTTCTGAATTGATTTACTTTTTCATTTTTACTGATAATTCATCCAATACAATACCCAAGTGCTACTGAAAGTATAGAGTATAAAATTACTAAGATGCAAAGGCAATAAAGCCACTAAGGTGCAACGGCTTACTGAGAGTGAAAGAATATAAGAAAATGAACAAAATTATTAAGGAGGGAGAACAATAAAAAAACAGGAATTGAAACGACAAAAGATAATGATTGACATTGCATTGCGTTCAAATTTAAATGAAAAGCAAGAGGTTGGAAGAGAGTTCCACAAGTGAGAAGAGCGAGAGAAGAAACTGTTATCATAGAACTTACGGCTACATTATTATCAATTTACAGTTGAGCTGACTAAATGTAACCGTAAGTTCTATGCGAACAGTTTCTGTTCGCATTTCTCGCTCGTTGAACTCTCTTCCGGCTCCATGCTTTCCAGCCAACTTTAATCTTCAAACATTTTAATGCAATGTCAATCGCTATCAACCGTCCTCCTGATTAATCTATTCTCGCTCATTAATGTTTTTGTTCCTAATTCTTCCACACCCTGTAGCCCTTTGTGTCTTAGTGGCTTTACTGCCTTGCATGGTGTGATACCGCTTAACAGCAAATAAATAAATAAATAATCAACACGCAATAAATAATCGTCAGACGCTCTTTTTTATATCATCAATATTTATAGAACTTGTACTGAATAAATGTAAGACCCAAACATTTGCTAATCGCGTGACCTCGTAATATACATTCACTTCCAACTTTTATCATATTTTTCATGCAATTAAACAAACTAATAGGCCAAAGTATACAATCCTAAATTATGCAAATTATTTCGAGAATGTAACACACACACACACACACACACACACACACACACACACACACACACACACACACACACACAGAGACATCGACACAATAAAATTGATAAATACATACAGACATACTAATGCAGTAACATGAACACGTGATGCTTATCCAACCAATGAAAATAAAATAGCATAGAATTTAAAAATTGTAACAACGCTGCATTATTTCAAGTTACCAAAAATTCAGATGAAACTAAATGAATAGCGAAACATTAAATACAAGTGGACATTGAACTCAACACCCAGCGGTGGCAGTCTGTTTCATGCTTAAACGCAATCTTCAGGTCATATATATTCTGAAATAGACAAGACAGTCCTCAGATTTAAGCCCAATTGAGAATCTGTGGCGTTATTTGAAAATTCAAATCCGAACGAGAGCTCCAGCAAACATCTCGGATCTAAATACCATACGCAATGAAGAATAGAGCAAAATACCAACTAAAATTTGCAAATTATTAATTGAGAACTAAAATAAGCGGTTGGTTGCTGTAGAAGTGAATAATGGCTATTCTACAAAGTATTAAATGAAGATTATGTATTCTTTTTTGTATTGTACGAATACTTTTTTCACCCATTAAAATGGAATCTATTTCTATTAAATCAATTTTTTTTCTGTTTTCTATGCATATTTAGTTATTATGCATCTGTGTACAGTTAATTATTTGTATCATTATTTATTAGTTGGAAATACAATAAATTAAAAATTTGTATGTGTACGAATATTTGTCTCCCCACTGTATATATACAGGGTGTCCATAATGCAAAAAATATATTACAAACGAAACTGATGGTTTATTCTATGTACCCAGTAGTTATCAAAAGTTTTTAATCACATTGCATTTGTGTATTTCAGGTATCTTGTTGATGAAAGAGGTATTGTTAAATGAAACTCCTAGCATTTCAAGACCTTGGACTGAATAGGATGTTCCAATTCCCTTGTCACCAGATATCGCAAAAATTTGGAATATTTTCTATGGTGTTATGTTCAAGATATCGTGTATCGAACAAAGATACGGAGAATCACTGATCTAAAGCAAAAGATCACTGATGCCGTTGAATCTTGATGAGGCTATGCTATTGCGAATGCACCTGCTCACTACGCCCTGAACTTCCATTTGTTCCTGTCTGAGAACAACATCGCCATACAGGAACAACCTTCCTATGCACCTGATCTTTCTGCGTGTAACTTTTTTCATTTCCCCAAGCTCAATACGTTGGACGACTCGGCTAGACGGTCGAACTCTCTGCCTCTGAGGCAGAGGAGAACTCTCTGCCCAAAGGCAGAGAGGAACCCGGACGAGGTTCCGCCGAAGGGCAGAGCCTCGTCCGGGGAGGTTGACCAACCCGATCCCGCTTATACGGGATCTACGGGTTATTTTTTGGCCGAGCCTACGGGCTCGGGTACCCCACTTTAAACCCGGCCTTGTGCCACATCTGTCCCTCGTGGGGAGGACACTAAATACTTCAAGCTCAAGGGGATCATCAAGGAAACTCGCTCTGAAGGTGTGGAGGCCACCAAGAGGGCCGTAACAACGGATATTAGAATCCTTCCAGCAGTGCATAGAAGCGTGGCAGAGAAGGGTGGAAAATTGCATTAGACACGGGGGGGGGGGGCGGTTACTTTGAAGGGGGAACCATGTAGTTTGATGTTTGGAATTGAAATACGCTGTTTGTGACACTAGCCTCGTTACTTTTCAGACAGACGACGTGTACACACACACACACACACACACACACACACACACACACATATATATATATATATATAAAGTTGGTTGGAAATCATGGAGCCGGAAGTGAGTTCCACAAGTGAGAAGTGCAAGGAAAGAAACTGTTAGCATAGATCTTACGGCTACATCTAACCAGCAGAACTGTAAATTGCTGAGATCTCGAAGCGAGTCTAGTAATATATATATATATATATATATATATATATATATATATATATATATATATATATACTTAGTTGGATTCATGTGAGTTTGTGACCCTGTGTTTCACGCTATTTGCGATCGTCAGAAAAACTGAGTAATTTTTAAATTTTGGATTTGTATATGGTTATTTTACACACACACACACACACACACACACACACACACACACACACATATATGAATATACTCAAATGGATAAATATAAATAAATGTACGTGCATATATATTACTATATAAGAATATATATATATATAGTCAAACCTAATGAGCCAGACAAACCTACCAAGGTTTCACTTAGGCAGATCGTCAGGTTTCACTTAGGACGGTCTGCCTAAGTGAAACCTTGGTAGGTTTGTCTGGCTCATTAGGTTTGACTAGGTTTGCTCTACGTTTGTATCGAGCTCTTTAGTTAGTTGTTTACTCGTATCGGGGTTTTTTCTTTGGGCCTTGAACCTGTATCTGTGTGATTATTTTCGACAGACTTCCATGTTCCTGGCTCTTTCTTTTTTAAAACCTTTTTTCCCTTCGTGATTGATTTGGCTATTGTTAAATCAAGAGTTGGAAGGTTTTTCGACACGAGTATAGTTACCTATATTTATATATATATATATATATATATATATATATATATATATATATATATATATATATATATATATATATATATTCTTTTACAGTAGAAGATTCTTCATCCCTTTCCTATGTATTACATAGTGTCGAAAGAATTACTGAATATTCGGTTCATTTAAAGAATAGCAAATTAAATCATTTTATTGAAATCATTTCAATAAAGTCATGAAGAAAATTACACACAGTTTACAGGAGCAAGTATTTTCTCGCCAAAGTGTAAACAAGGCTATTGCTTGTCCTGAATATAAATACGTTGAAAAACTTTGAATTCAGATCTCTATTAAAATCTGTTGGAAAGAAGTAATGACGTCTCAAACAAGTTCTCCTATAAAATCTGAATTCACATGATAAACTGATACTGCCGACAATGTGGCAACAAATGTCCCTTTGAGTTTAAGCGAAAAGAATGCTTTTGACATGAATAAAAGTTTCACGTTAGTAAATAGTACATTGTTCATTCTGAGTCGTACACGCACCTGTCTATGGATTGGCGCAAAACAAAAGGCCAAAAATATTACAGTACATAAAAAGTATATTTTCATTTTTCAATCATCGGAAACCATTCAAGTGAACTTGTATATTTTTTCTATATTTGCTATTTTTCGAGAATCCTGCTTTTTAAAGAATTATAATTGAAAACCAGGGCCAATCGAGTACCGTCTTGGTGTGTTTCGGGCAACTAATGGCATCCATATTGAGGTGTATTAATTTTTGTTAAATAAACTTCAATATCTATTCCTCATTTTGTAAAAGATTCCGCATATTCCTTTGTTCATTTGGTTTTTGGAATATTTTTTTTAAATTGTAAAGAGAGTTTATGTACACGCTGTCTATATATATATATATATATATATATATATATATATATATATATATATATATATATATATGTATATATAAAGTATGTGGTGCAGTTCAATTTATATTATATGAATCATTCATACAAAAAGTAGATTTTTAAAGTTAATGATATAAATGGCGAAAAACTTCTTCGCAAACAATTTAAATTAAAGTTGCCTTAACCTACGAAAAAAAGACCTTAGACAACTTGAAGTTGTTAAAAACAAGGATTATAACATTCGCAGAGTGATTCGTAGGTTAGTGCAATTTTTATAATTGTTTGCGAAGAAGTTTTTCGCCATATCATTAACTTTACAAATCTACTTTTTGTATGAATGATTCATGTAATATATATATATACATATACATATATATATATATATATATATATATATATATATATATATATATATATATATATATATATATATATATATATGTCGACTTAAATAAACACAATTTTTTGTTCATTTTTTTCTTTTAAAGACCTAGTTTACCTTTCGGCCAACACTTCCTCAGGGACCGATCGTTGGCAGAATTAATGGATTTGGACTGCAGAGATGCGGCATTTGGAGATAAAGTTGGAACACGTCTAAAACATTTTACGATTAAAATAAATACGTAAATTTAAAGATAAGTTTTAAATGAACCAACAGAAGAGTGTCAGTTAGAAAAAGAATTGCTCACTGACCTCCAAATAAGTAAAGGGCCCTCAAAAAGTTTTCCTTTTTCTTGCAAAGAGATGGCTGCTGCAGTTTGAGACAAACGGCTTCTAATATTTGTAGATGGTCCTTAGATCTTCCCATATGCAAAATAGAGAATAAATCGGTCGTGCAACACGCCGAGAAACTCTCAGTCTCTAGTAGGTACTGCTCAATTGCCGAGTCGTGTACAGACTGTGATGCATGAGTATGATTATTTGAATGTAACCTCACAAACTTTGGAAGGTGTTGGTCCAATCTTGTTTCCAATGTAAAACGAGTCCGTCCATGTACTCAGCTTCGAACTGACACACTTGAACTTATAGATTAATGAACTCTTACTTAGAGAAGACAGATGGTCTTTGGTAAAGGAAGGAAACACTGGACAGGTACCAAAAACAACACGTAATTTGGCCGAAAAAACGGTAGAAGAGACCGACTTCAAACTATGTCGGTTAGAATTGTACACTTTCAGCCAAGCCAAGGCGATTTAAGATAAATCGGACACAGACTAGGCTCAAATGCAGGAGAACTACTGAAATCTTGTAACTTGAGTTCCATTGTACGATTAATAATGTTGGCTGGATAAACATTATCATTATAATAGAACGTATTTTGTTTAACTCTTTGTGTAGGATAGCAGGAGAACAAATCATTAAGACCCGATGAACTAAAGTTTTGATTAAATTAATTTTCCTGGTACGAGGGACAAAAGATTTCCAACTAGCGTTAAGGCCAGTAAAAGTTGCCTTATAGTAAAGGCCAGTAATATATATATATATATATATATATATATAAAAAGAAGAAATATAGTTTAAGGTATGCTATTTTTATACGATAAAGTGTTCAATATCAGAGAGAGAGAGAGAGAGAGAGAGAGAGAGAGAGAGAGAGAGAGAGAGAGAGAGAGAGAGAGAGAGAGAACGTGTGTAAATATGAAAAAGAACATTGAATTCAACACTCAGAGGCGACAGGCTGTTTCATGCTAAACACAATCATCAGGCCTGATTGCGTTTACCATGAAACAGTCTGTTTCCTCTGAGTGTTGCCTTCAATGTTCACTTATATATATATATATATATATATATATATATATATATATATATATATATATATATATATATAATAAAAAAAGGCTCAAACACTAATATTCCATGGAATATTAGTGTTTAAGCCTTTTTTATTATATCCTTACTCTGTCCTGGACATTGAGTTCTACCTGGATCCTATCCTTTTGGAAATTTACATATATATATATATATATATATATATATATAGATAGATAGATAGATAGATAGATAGATAATATTAGTGGTCAATATATATATATATATATATATATATATATATATATATATATATATATATATATATATATATATATATATATATATATATATATACATCTGTATATATTCTTTTAATCGAGTTCACTCCAAGCAAGGCAGTAAAGCCATTAAGACATATTGGGTTACTGGGTGTGGAAGAATTAAAAAGCAGAAACCTTTCTAAGGCGCGAGAACATAAGAAGAGTAATCAGGAAGACAGTAGATAGCGATTGACATTGCATTTACATTTTTGAAGATTAAACCTGACTGGAAAACAGCGAGCCGGAATAGAGTTCCTCAAGTGGGAAGTGCAAGAGAAGAAACTGTTAGCATAGAACTTACGGTTACATATAGCCAACTCAATTGTAAATTGATGAGACCTCGACGCCCGTCTAGTACTGCGCTTAAATTCATAAGGTCTAGCTACCACAGCGAGGAGCTCCTCCGAATAATTACCATGAAAATATTCATAAAAACGGTACAAAATGGCAACTTTACACCGGTGGAAATGAGACTGAACCCGAGATGCCCATGATACTGCTTATTCTTCTTTTGATTTTAATAAGGATCTCTAGATATCTAACGGGAGCATTGGACCATATGTGGCAGCAATGTTCTAAGCGTGGGCGAATGGTAGACTTATAGATACGTAAGATAGATTCTGGAGAGAGAAATTATCAAGCACGACATACTGAAGCAACTTACCTAGCATCTGGCCTAGCAATGTATTCAATATAGTCATTCCACATCGTGTCAGCCAAGAATATTATAACGAGAAAGCGCAATGGGTCACTCTCATGGAGATTAGTCTCAGCCATGCTGATTGGTGACAGATGGGATCTTTTAGGTGATTAATAGAGAGAAGTTTTGTCTTAGGGTCGTTATAATTAACAAGCTATTCTTTGCTTCAGGTAGCAATAAACTGTAGGTCATTTTTTAGATCACCTGCCAAATTAACGTTAGCAAACTGATCAGACTTATTATCTGACTTATTATAAATGGTTGTATCATCAGCATAGATACCAAGTTGAGAAACTGATGTCATCAGGAAGGTCATTGATGAAGATTAGGAACAAAGTAGGTCTCAAATGTTTAGATAGATGCTTTTAACACCCCCACACACAAACACACACAAACACACACACACACACACACAAACACACACACACACATACACACACACACACACACACACACACACACAAACACACACACACACACACATATGCGAGGTCTGTCAGAAAAGTAACTGGGCTGTGTGTTCTGTGTTAGCTATGAGCGAAAGAGCGATAAGCGGATTGTGTTATCATCTAATATGATATCTTGGGAGTATATAACTGGAATCTTAGCTTTCTACAACCGTTTCATAATTTTTTACATGCTTTTATGGAAGGACATATCGTGGCTGCTTCAACATGACAATACACCTACTCAGAATGCCCTGAGCATCCGGCAGTACCTGTCCAAGATGAATATCGCCGTATTGGAACAACCTCCCTATTCATCTGATCTTGCTCCGTGAAACGTTTTTCTTTTGCCCCAAGTTCAAGGTGATAATCAAGGAGACCCGTTCTGAAGGTGTAAACATATATATATATATATATATATATATATATATATATATATATATATATATATATATATATATATATATATATATATATTTAGTTGGATTGAGTTTGTGACTCTATTTGCGATCATCAGACAAATTGATCAATTTTTAAATTTTGGATTTATATATGGTTGCGTATAAATATAAAATTAAAAAATTAATCAGTTTCCCTGACTATCGCAAATAGCGTGAAACCCATGGTCACAAACTCTCATCAATCCAACTAAATATGTTAGCTCTATCACTGATATTGAGCGCTTTCCAATAAGTACCGCGCATATATGATATATAAATAATATATACGTTATATACGAAAGATTGTATATATATATATATATATATATATATATATATATATATATATACATACACATTTTATATATATATATAGATATAAAATGTGTGTGTATATATATATATATATATATATATATATACATACACATTTTATATGTATGTATATATATATATATATATATACATATACTAAAATTTATAAATATAAATATACGTATATATATATATTGCTATATAAGAATATATATAGATATATATATTACTACACAAGAATATATATATATATATATATATATATATATATATATATATATATATATTTATATAAAATATATTCTTTTATCTTTCGTATGTATTATATACAGTATCGAAAGAATCTATAAAACATTACTGAATATTCGGTTCATTTAAAGAATAGACAATTAAATTATTTTATTGAAATCATTTCAATAAAATTTTGAAGAAAATTACACACAGTTTACAGGTGCAAGTATTTTCTCGTCAAATTGTAAACAACGCTATTAGAATATTGCTTTTTGAGATTGTCCTGAATATAAAGACATTGAAATACTTTGAATTCAGATCTCTATTAAAATCTGTTGGAAAGAAATAATGACGTCTCAAACAAGTTCTCCTATAAAATCTGAATTCACATGATAAACTGATACTGCCGACAATGTGGCAACAAATGTCCCTTTGAGTTTAAGCGAAAAGAATGCTTTTGACATGAATAAAATTTTCACGTTAGTAAATAGTACATTGTTCATTCTGAGTCGTACACGCACCTGTCTATGGATTGGCGCAAAACAAAAGGCCAAAAATATTACAGTACATAAAAAGTATATTTTCACTTTTCAATCATCGGAAACCATTCAAGTGAACTTGTATATTTTTTCTACATTTGGTATTGTGGTGATAAAGAAGGAACTCTCTAACCCCTTTCTCTACTTCTCGGGAACAAGTTGTTCCCCTTTGATTTTGTACCCGTTTGATCGGCCATTTTACTGCGATCACCTCTCTATGAGGATCTAGTTGAATAAAGCTTCTTTAAGCGAACCTGACTCTGAATTCCTCAATCACTTCTCTGACTCTGAATTCCTCAATCATTTCTCATTACAATTTATTCGACTAAGATCTGCAACATGGAAAAATACCTTAAGCCGGAACGCCTGGATGTAAATCCCTCAAAATTAGACGCAGCAGACACCTGGCGACACTGGAAAAAATCCTTCCATATTTTTCTCGGAGCAGTCTGCGGAACTCAACAACCGACCCCAGTAACGGATGAACATAAGTTGAGTCTACTTATAAATCTCGTCTCTCCGACCATTTATAAATACATCTCGGACATTAGCGACTACGAATCAGCCATGAACGTTCTGGAGGAAGTTTTCGTGCAGCCCAAGAATATTATCTTCTGCCGACACCTGTTGGCGACTCGCAAACAACGCGCCGATGAAAATGTAGACGAGTATCTACAATCTTTAAAGGGACTGGCGAAAGACTGTGACTTCAGGGCTGTTACGGCCATTCAGGCGAGAGATGAATACGTCCGAGACGCCTTTATAAATGGAATTACATCCGACCCTATCAGACAGAGGCTCCTAGAGAACAAAATTCTGGACCTACATACAGCGTACGAACAAGCCCGAACATTAGAAATGGCTCAGAAGCAACTAGCTTCGTACGCTCGACCGGACTCTCTCACCGCTTCGATCTCTACTACTAGGTCTGAAGAAACGGATAATGGTCAGCTCCAACAGCACGCGCATGACGAACTACCCACTGTAGCCGCCCTCTCCGGACAGAAATGTTTCTTCTGTGGAAACCAGAGGCACGATAGGTCCAGATGCCCAGCCAGGAACTCAACTTGCAGACACTGTAAGAAGAGGGGACATTTCGCTCATGTCTGCAGGTCTCCTACTGCAGCGGCTATCAACTACGGTGAGTCTTTTCTTGCTTCATTTACTTCTCCAAACTTCTCCGGGACACTCTCTCGTTCGTCCATGTGTGGTGAAATCAAAGGCGAGCCTGTTAGAATACTCATTGATACTGGAAGCTCGGAAAATTTTATTCATCCTGATAAAATTAAAAAACTTGGATTGGCTGTCACGCCTAGTTCTGACAGAATTTTGATGGCTAGCAGTTCTCATTCGTCCACTACTCTTGGACACTGTGTAGTATCTCTCCGCCTGAGTGGTAGGGAGTACAGGGATGTCAAACTATCGGTGATGGCCGATCTATGCTGTGACGTCATTCTCGGACTTAGCTTCCTATCCGAACATTCTTCCTTAGAAATACCTTTCGGAGGGCCGCTTCCACCCCTCACCGTTTGTAAATTGACCGCCATTAAAAATGTCCCCTACCCCTCTCTGTTTGCAAATCTAACCCCAGATTGTCATCCAATAGCGGTTAAATCCAGGAGACATAGCCTACCTGACACGAAATTCATTCAGTCAGAAATATCCCGTATGCTAAAGGAAGGAATTATAGAGCTTTCTCATTCCCCGTGGCGAGCCCAAGCGCTTGTAGTATCTCCTGAAAATCACAAGAAGAGACTTGTTGTAGATTACTCCCAGACCATAAACCGGTTCACTCTACTAGATGCTTATCCTCTTCCTCGGATAGAAGACATGGTAAACGAGATTGCCAGTTATCAAGTATTTAGTACTCTTGATTTAACCAGTGCCTATCACCAGGTCTCTATCAAGCCTGAAGAGCGTAAATACACTGCGTTCGAAGCGGCGGGATCTCTATACCAATTCTGCCGAATCCCGTTTGGAGTAACTAATGGCGTCGCAAGTTTCCAACGAGTCATGGATGATATCATCAGGCGAGAAGACCTCAAAGGAACCTACGCCTATATTGACAACGTCACCACTTGTGGAAGAAATCAGGCTGAACATGACTACAATTTGAATAAGTTCATGAAGAGTGTAGAAAAGTACGGTTTGACGCTGAACAAAAACAAGTGTCATTATTCACTCTCTTCAGTAGACTTGCTCGGGTATACGATAAGCAAGGGTTCTGTAAAACCCGACTCAGATAGACTCAAAGGATTGATGGACTTACCAGTACCCCAAGATCTTCCTTCTCTTCGACGAGCAATGGGTATGTTCTCCCACTATTCTCGGTGGATCTCGAATTTTTCGGAGAAAGTACATCCCCTAACCAGAGTCACCAGCTATCCTCTCACTAAGGAACAATCAGATGCCTTCAAATACCTGAAGCAAGAGATTGCTAAATCATCCCTGGTAGCCATAGACTCTTCTCTCCCTCTCGAAATCGAAACCGATGCTTCGGAACATGCTATTGCTGCGTCACTCATCCAAAACTGTCGGCCTGTAGCTTTCTTTTCAAGAACTCTAACTCCTGCCGAGCAAAAGCACTCGTCAGTCGAAAAGGAGGCATATGCTATTGTAGAAGCAATCCGAAAATGGCGGCACTTACTGCTCGGGAAGCATTTTAAACTGATAACAGACCAAAAATCCGTCTCCTTCATGTTCAATCCTAAGAGTAAGAGCAAGATAAAAAACGAGAAGATCACCAGATGGAAATTAGAACTTGCCTGTTTCAGTTACGATATAGCATATCGCCCCGGAAAACAAAATGCAGCTGCGGACGCCTTATCCCGGATTTGCTCTTCTACCATCTCGGCAGACAAGTTACACACCTTGCACAACGATTTATGTCATCCAGGAGTAACCCGAATGCTGCATTTTGTCAGAAGCAAAAATATGCCGTACTCTGTAGAAGATGTAAGAGCAGTAGTCAGAGCGTGCCAAATCTGTTCGGAGATGAAACCGAGGTTTATTAGAAAGGCACCCCAAACACTCATAAAAGCGAGTCAACCCTTTGAAAGATTGAGTGTAGACTTCAAGGGACCATTACCTTCAAATTCTCGAAATCGCTTCTTATTAACAGTGGTAGACGAATACTCACGTTTCCCTTTTGCATTCCCTTGTGCCGATGTTACCGCTGCTACCGTCAAGAAACACTTGACCAATCTATTTTCTATTTTTGGAAATCCCTCTTTTGTACACACTGATCGCGGTACTGCTTTCATGTCAGAGGAACTAAAGGGATTTCTGCATTCTCGAGGCATTGCTACCAGTCGAACTACTGCCTTTAACCCTCAAGGCAATGGGCAAGTAGAGAGATACAATGGCATCATCTGGCAAACCGTGGGCCTAGCTCTGCGAACAAGAAATCTCTCTATTGTTAATTGGGAAAAGGTGCTGGACGTAGCCCTTCACTGCATTCGCTCGTTACTTTCCACTCCCATCAACTGTACTCCACATGAACGCCTATTTGATTTCCAAAGGAAATCAGCTACGGGTGATTCCATACCTACTTGGTTAACAACATCCAAGTTAGCTCTCCTGAAGCGCCACGTACGTGGAAACAAATATGAGCCCCTGGTAGAGACCGTCGAAATACTGGAAGTCAATCCAAACTATGCCCATGTGCGCTTCAATAACGGACGAGAAACAACAGTGTCTTTGCGTCATATGGCTCCGTTGGGAGATGGAATGGAGAGTCTAAATACAGAACCCGATCCTATGCCAGGGGACCCGCAGGAGCTGGAGGCTCCTAACCAGTCTAACCATGAAGTGGAGAGTTCAAATACCGAACATGACTCTATGTCAGGGGACCCACAGCAACTAGAGGCTCCTAACCTGTCAAACACTCCTCCTCGCTCTCCACTCTTGGAAAATTACCAGAGGACCCAGCGGGAAGATGCTAATAAATTGAATCTTCGACGTTCTACTAGGATCCGTCAAAGACCACCGTTTTTAGCCGAAAACTATCAGCTTTGAATTTTTTCTCTTTTCTTTTTTTCAGTTTGAGCGAAGACGTTCTTTATCAAAGGTACCTTTCCGAGAGTCCACTGAACCCTTCCTCTCTAGATGACCTTATGGCCTTGAACTTCCCTGGGCGGCGGAGAATGTGGTGATAAAGAAGGAACTCTCTAACCCCTTTCTCTACTTCTCGGGAACAAGTTGTTCCCCTTTGATTTTGTACCCGTTTGATCGGCCATTTTACCTAGACCACCTCTCTGTGAGGATCTAGTTGAATAAAGCTTCTTTAAGCGAACCTGACTCTGAATTCCTCAATCACTTCTCATTACAGGTATATTTCAAGAATTGGAGTTCTGGTAATCTGTTGGTAGTCGGTTTCTCCTCAAAATTGCGTTTTAAAGAATTATAATTGAAACCAAGGCCAGTGCATACTACCCCCGAACCCCGAGCAGTGCTTCGTGACTCTCACTGTCTTATCAACATTTGCTTTTTTTTCCTACCTACATTTATATACGTTACAAATTAAACAAAGTACGACCAACAAGTAAAAATGAAACATTTTTGCGCATTTTGACGTCATTCTAGGTCTTTTTTCGGACAAATTCATGAATTTGTTTCGCTCGTAAATACAGTTCATCAGGACAGACGTGATCAATTTATATGTGTTGGCCAGACATATTATTGGCCTGTAAATTTTGGTATCATCTGTTTCACATCTTTTTTGGTAGGAGATATGTAATACCTTCAGTGATTCATTCTGGATTTTATTGGGGTCATTAATTAGTATTGATAAAGTTTTTTCAATAGTTTTATGGATTGATAGAGTCAAAGATTGGGTAGCTTGTCATTTCATGGGGATATTCATTTTTGGGATTTTGTTAGATAAACGGCATTTTACTATGATTTTTTTTCTACTTGTATGCATTCCCTTTTATACATAGCCTGAATAAGACACATACAGTGTCGAAACATTGTTAAAAACTGTGTCTTCTTTTTTTTCTTTATCTTTACTGGAAATCTCACTCCTTGACGTGATGCAAAGTATTGGAAGAGTTCGGCAATTATTATTATTATTATTATTATTATTATTATTATTATTATTATTATTGTTGTTGTTGCTGTTCTTTGTTGTTGTTTTTTAGCGTTACAACACATTGTAGGTGAGTGATGTAAAATTCCGGCTATATTACGACTGACACATAAAATCGCGTTATGGCGTTTCTTAGAAACGGAACTCTGTCGAAAGTCGTAGACCTCCATGTATATATATATATATATATATATATATATATATATATATATATATATATATATATATATATATATTGAACGATAAAAATTATTAAAAAAATCAATTAAAATCTTCAGACATACTGGGTTGTAGATTAATATTCTTATGCTTTTATTATTATTATTTCATTTATATTCCTCCAAGAAAGGGAGAATTACAAAAGTACGACGCACTCCCAATAGAATAAGGTTTTTTCACAAAGATTAGGGAACTGGAACAAGAAGAAGCCTGTAAATACCTAGGTGTCAGCGAAGGAGATGGAATACAGCATACCCAAATGAAGGAGAAAATAAGAAAAGAATACTACAGTCACGTGTGTCCGTTGTTAAATACGAAGTTGAATTCACAAACAACATTTTAGCTGTCACAGTGGTGCAATATAGTTTCAACATCCTTAATTGAACCATAGCTGAGATTAAGCGAATGGATTTTAAAACAAAAACCTTCTCCTTTTTCACCACATGAATCATCTTAAGGCTGTGCGTGTCCAGATCCAAATGAGGTAGAGGATTAGTTCAACTAGAACTGTCTTACAAAATCTTTTAAAGATACCTGGAAACTACAGAAAACTGGATGATGATCTGTGTAAAAGAAGATGAAAGAAATAAGAAACTTTATTCAGTAATAAACGAAGCCAACGAATTCAAAAATGGAATTTCAAGTGAATGATGAAGTGCAAATAAACCATAACAAAAACTCCTGCAGATAACCTAAAAACGAAAGAAAAAGCAAATGCAATTTACCAAATGCAGTCAATATTCTGCCCGTATCAAAGAAGCTGATGTAGACGGACGCCTCACCCATCACGTAGGTCACTTAGTGCAATGTTAAAAGCTTAAACCGAAGGTTTAATTCTTGTTGTATAGGACCAATGCTTGCCAACTAGGAATTACCAAGAACACATACTGAAAAATTGTGTTAACTCGAAATGCAAATTCTGTGATAAATATTCAGAAACAATTGATCATCTTGTATCAAGTTTCACAGTGTTAGCATCCACTGAATATAAAACTCGGCATGATAGAGTGAGCCAATATCTGCACTGGAAAATATGCAACTTTTACGGGAAGGAAACTGCAAAAAACTGCTGTGAATATCACCCAAATTACAGGGATAGGACTTGTAACAATTTTATGTGACTTTACAACACAGGCAGAACAATAGAAACTAATGGTGATCAAAGGCCACAAAACAGCTTTCTTATTGACATGGCATTTCCTGTATATTGTAATGTATACATTTTTGAATTGGACATAGTCCGACAATTTATTAAAGACATTTTTGATATGTTTAACGTTCTTTTTATAGATACAAGTATTTAAGCAAATGCTCTGTTTTATAATAAACAGTATTAAATAATATTTACCGGCCTGAATGTCCGAGAAATTTTCATAGAAAATTTTCGTTCTCCGACAGGGATCGAACCTGTATCCTATACGGAACATTTCGCGTGACGTGCCTTAACCTTTCGGCCACAGAGAAGCGTCTGGTTAGCAAGGTCGATTTTACTATCTTTAAACTTAAATCTTCCATGAATCTCTTCTATTCATATCTGCTCTTAGTGTGTCAAATGTAAACAAATGACGTCATACATTTTTTAATTGGACATAGTCCGACAATTTATTAAAGACATTTTTGATATGTTTATTATAAACAGAGCATTTACTTAAAATACTTGTATCTATAAAAAGAACGTTAAACATATCAAAAATGTCTTTAATAAATTGTAATGTATCTTTGAAGACCTTCAGAAAAAAACTATCAAAATACAAGGATCCTGAAGTGGAAATATCAAAAATGTGGCGCATGAGGATATCAATAATTCCAGTTTCAGTTGAAAAAGGTTCCGATAGACTTATTGAAAGGATTCCTGGTAGCTCATGGCTTAAAGCAATGCAAAACATTGTACTCCCAAGTACAGCTCACACATTACAAAGAGGTTTATCTATTTAAAGTGTGTGTAATCTCATTTCTTTAGATGTTCAGTGGAAAACGTCACAAGCAATTTTTTACCTTAGGTCTCTGGTTGGAACCCGGAAGGAAATGTGTATACAACAGAAATGAAAGGCAATAATAATATCGGGGAGACATACATAGTCTTTAGATGCGCAAGCGAAATATATTTTCGAGTGATAGTCTGTAACAAACATAAATACTTTTAATACACCTTAATATTTTTACAAAGCGAAACGTAAAAGGAATATTTTCCTGTGAAATCAGGTTTTAGAACAGATTGTTTTAAGGAGAATATTTCACTCAAAAGCGTGTAAAATACTAAAAAACTAAAAACGCGTATTTTATGCAATGGATAAATATGTTTGGATGTTGTGGCTTTGAAAACTTGAAAGTTCAGCTTTTCACCGATATTTCTCGCTCTTGGATTTTTGTTCAAATTGAAAACATTCATTTATTATTTATTATTTCTCCATGAAAAGTTACTAGACACAACCGATGAAAGATCAATAACTAGATAA
The DNA here is from genome assembly GCA_964036315.1 of Acanthosepion esculentum. NCBI lineage: Eukaryota > Metazoa > Mollusca > Cephalopoda > Sepiida > Sepiidae > Acanthosepion > Acanthosepion esculentum. Next base: position 105,812,638 of record OZ038488.1, read on the forward strand.
AAAGTAAAGATACCTTTCATCTTTAATTTCTTTAATCTGAAGAAAAATACAGAAATATTTAGAGAAATCTAGAAAAATATCAAATACGAAAGAGCGATTATTAAAAAATCAAAAATTTAACATACTTAGTTCTTTCTAGAGACTTAAACTATAAAAGCATTAATGTAAATTTATTTTTATTTCTAACGACTAATATTGCTTTTCTTAGCGATAGCAATAAATTGCATGTTTATCAATATTTTCTTTCGCCTAGCCTGTTACAAAGTCATCACACTGAAGTAATTTTAATCTTATTAGCAAGATTGTCAATTAACATATAAGAAAACCTTCCATCATTAACAATAATTTGCAAAGAATTATGGGACAACCTATTGATTTATAGACAGGCTTCACTTTTGAATACGTAATTTTTTCATCTCTTACATTTGTAAATGTATTTAAAACATTTGTGTTAAGTTTAATAAGCTATATGTTTAAGTATGTCAGAACTCGTCAGTCCAGTTTTAATGGTTAATTTTTAATAATGAACCTCTTCAGCAAGATATATTATGAATTAAGAAACTTATTCCAGTTTAAGTACTTCAAACTTTATTTTTATTGGAAAAAAATTGAAGTAATAAAAATATATTGAATTGATAAATAAAATATTTTAATTCTATCTATCTATCTATCTATCTATCTATCTAGATAGATAGATAGATAGATAGATAGCTAGCTAGCTAGCTAGCTATCTTTCCTCACCCTTTCTCGGACCAATCTTAATTGTTTTATTACCCTTCAAGCATAAGAACTTTCTCACTACCAGTTCATATATTAATGTGTATTTGTGCAGCAGCCTTTCTTTCAAGCATGTTTCATTGAAAACGGCTGACAAAGAAGATTTAGAGTCTGTCTATATTTCTGAGATGAGGTATTATGTACAGTATTTACATTAGTCGGACTATTGTCCTCATCTTTGTCGCCATATTTGTCACAACGTTTCGGCTGTTGTACGCTCCGGCCTTCTTCAGGTGGTTGAAATTTATCCACTGTGCCATGTGCCCTCAAGGACACATGGCACAGTGGATAAAGGCGTTGGTTAGATCCAGTGACAGACCCAAAGAGTGTGAGTTCAATACCCGGTTAAGGCAGTGGAGAACTTTCAGAGGGAAAATTAGCAGGAGATAACTGATAACAGACATCCATCAAACATGGCACGTGGAACTAAAACAGTCTACCCCAGTGATCGAAATAAAGTCTTCAACTACCTGAAGAAGGCCGGAGCGTACAACGGCCGAAACGTTGTGACAAATATGGCGACAAAGATGAGGACAATAGTCCGACTAATGTAAAGAAGATTTAATTAATCTTTTATTGAGTTTTTCAAGCATCCTACATTTTTCGTTTTTCAGTGGTTAAATAATATAGAAATTATCCATGGACATTTTTTCTCTATTTATGAGAAAAATAATACGGTTGTAAGCACTAGCTGCTTACAACAATACTTCCAAACAAGTAACCTTTACTAAGAAAAAATATATCAATAATTCCATTTCCGGAACAATATAAACTCCTAGACTATGGCTCAGACACGAAAATAAATTCCTACTACGCTACCTATAACAACGTCACCACTCAAGGATAAATAACACCCAATAAACTATTTTTAATAAACTTTATTTAATAAAAGTTTAATAACTTAATAAACTGAAATTTATAGAAACTCATTATAAGAATTCTTCAGGCAATTAGACTTCTCAGGTTTAAATATTCTAGCCATTTCCAATATTAATGGCGGTTTCCTTCCAACTCATTTTGTTTTTGGTAGCGTGTAATGTTAATAGCTTGATTATTTTATCTTATAGTCACATGTTCTACCAATTTCCGTTGTTGCTATTGTTGGAAGTGACGTCCATTGAATATTTTTGCTTAATGGCATATCAACATCTATGCGTTATTTAATTCCGAAATCTAAATATTTTGCACGCAATTTTATTTTATTTTTTGGAGATAATAATTGTTTAGAGATACAAGTGTTACTAATTAAATGTGTTACTAATTATTGGTGGTGGGGGGGACAAGTGAATTCCTATCTTTCCCAAAAGTATTTGTGCGTAAGTGAATGTAACGAAACAAACTGAAACTGCAGCTCGTATCTTCGATGAACAATTTCGAGATACAGGACTTTGTATTCCCAAGCGTTAACCCATCTAGGTATTGACCAGGCACAACGTTGCTTATCTTCGGTGATCGTATGGGAACCGGTATTTCAATGTGACGTGACCCTAGAACACTAACCATCAATTAAAGTTACACCACTACTAACCATAGGTATATCATACCTGATTTTGAAAATATCAACAAAAAAAAAAAAATATAAATCTTTATTTGAAATATTTTACCTGCAGGCACTTCAAACTTTGTACTTTGAGTTAACATTAATAGGAACTGAAAAACATTATTTAGGTAAGAAAATCAGGTACTGAAAATTGTAATTAAAAATAGGAAAATTTGCGCTGGGTACTATATACCCGTGGTTAGTGTTCTAGGGTTAAGCCTCGAATGACGTGGTATTTGTTATTTGGTAAAGGTCTTATGCGATTTTGTAGCACCAGTCTATTTTTAACCATTACTCTGAGAAAAGAGTTGAATATTTTAGCCATTTAAAGCAGAGGGTTCATTTTCGTTGGAAGTCACCTATTCATGCGCGACATGATACTGCAAATGCCCCTATATTATGCGACTGTTGACAAGAGCAGCCTCTCTAAGCGCAACCAAGGAGTTCAGGCTCATTAATACCAGTCGAGCTACAGCAAGCAGAAAACCCGATAGCCTCACAATGAAAATTCAGTCAGATAACTAAATGGTTCAGACGGTTAAATCTTTATGCCTATGGAAGAAAGAATGGAATCGGTAAATTATACCCTAAAGAGGAAACAAGAGATAAACTTCTACCCTTGTTCAATTTATGAAGAAATTGTCCAACATTCATTGCCTTTTAGGAAGACTGTTATTGTACAGCACTTCAGCGCTTTTTTCTTCGTTTCTAACGACATTTTTCTCTTTCTTTATACTTTGTTTAGCTTTTGGATGGCATCATACCTTCATGGCAATCGTGTCAGTTATTCAACTGAAAACCTGATACTTGAAAATCAGCATTTGATATCCTAACTTTTAACGTGAGTGCAGCCACTGGCTCACCCAGTAAGAATCGAATTTATTACAACTGTAATGAGCTGCTTTGCTATTTTAGTAACCATTGTTTAATTGTAAAATGACCAGGTGGTTTACTAAGATTGGCTTAAACTGATACAAGAGTATCATTGAACATCCTGTGAGCATAGTATTCACCGCATTAGCGATTCAATTTGAGATCGTTTTTTTTTTTTTTACTTTGCTTTCTCTTATTAGGTTGGTGCAAAAATAATGTCGTTTTTTGACGTTCAACTTCATGTGAGAAAACGACATTATTTTTGCACCAACCTAATATTTTCACAGTGTACTCTTTTAGGAGCCAATGTGTGCAAAATTGGATAAAACTGCTTTTCCTTGTTGGCAGTAAGCAGGTCCATTGATCTCGCTTGGATAGCATTGTCTATTTGGATTTCAATGCTCCATAATGTTTTTATTATTGTTATTTTTCAAGCTAGTCTGAGATTTGCATTCATACTATGTATTTACAAGAGCAAACTCAAATTGGTTGCATATTTACTCTGTCACTTTACCAAGTCCGTCATTCCTGTATCTGCGTAGGTTAAGACCCAGATTGTTGGATTCAGTCATGATGTGGTTTACAATTTTGTCTAACTCGGTAAAGAGAGCGTTTGCTGTTTATCTGTCTTGTTTTTTATCGCTTTGTCGTTATTGGTTCTGACGCAGTTGTTCTGGTCTGTGGTAATAAGAATCTCTGTTATTATTTCTTCTTCTTCTATAGCCCTGAGTAAACTACATCCGAGAGCAAGGCTCCTGATCGGGAAATTGAAGGTTTCGAGGAGCCAATTTCTGTTGTTCCCAGAGCCACCTGTTAGGGTCACAGCTATGAGCAAACCGTGAAACCCAAACCAATCCGCACCCCCCCCAAAAAAAACACAATGAAAGTTTAAAAATACATTCTTATAGTAAAATACCAGCAATATATATATATATATATATATATATATATATATATATATATATATATATATATATATATATATATATATAAAAGTGAACATTGAAGTCAACACTCAGAGGCGAAAGACTGTTTCATGCTAGACGCTATCGTCAGGCCGCCTGACGATTGCGTCTAGCATGCAACAGTCTTTCGCCTCTGAGTGTTGACTTCAATGTTCACTTTCATATTTATATTTACATACGCTCTATCTCTGATATTGAGCACTTTATCCCATAAATATAACACACCCTACAACTATATATATATATATATATATATATATATATATATATATATATATATATATATATATAACCACCAAAACATTGTATCTGTTGAAAGCAACCAATGTGTTCAAAATATATTTAGGTGAAGCCATAAAATTGTATTCAAAATATTTAGATTCCGGCATTAAATAACCCATAGAGCTGTTGACTTGCCGCTAAACAAAATCAACCAACCAACTTCTTTTTTCTTCTTCAAGCTATTCCAGTGGAGTACCAAGACATGAAATTAAATAAAACTTTAAATTAACGATATCAAATTTTATAAAGTCATACAAAATTAGTGCCTAGACGATATATATATATATATATATATATATATATATATATATATATATATATATATATATATATATATATATATGTATATTACACAATACACTTTGGAAAGATAAGTATCCAGCTTTAGTTAGTAACCAGTCTAGGCGAAGGACAATTGTAAATTCAAAACAATCTACATAATCCATCACCAGTCAGTCACTTATGTGCCCTGTGTCATACACGCGTAGGCGATAATGTATCTTTCGATACATACTTTTCCCGCAGTGGGTTGCCATTTCTTTCTGCCCTACGATATAGTCACGTCTGGGGATCCTTACGGTCCGGAGGTAGAGAGTTTGACCAGCACAGCTGGAGACGAATCTTCGACTGCAGACCAACATACAGTATTTACTACTGTATTCATGGGAATCGGAACATTATCGTCCGTAGGTATGCTACAACAATAATGATTATGGGGAATTGAAATGAAAGCGTATTTGAAGTTAAGCTGAATAATGCCAAGATTAAAAGACATTTGTGATTTGTCTCCACTTGATACTCAATGTTAATGACCTTTGCGGAGGTGATCACAAAAGAAACATTAATAATGCAAAATGGTTTTTGCAATTCAAGACAATAACAAAATACATTCAATCACAAGAATGACAAGGAAATTGGTGATAAAAATTGCATACATAGCCTCATGTAACCCTAACCCTAACCCTTACTCTAGACTAAAATTTATTTTGTGAAAGAGGATACATTTTTTCTGTGGAAAAAAAAACAAGCAGCTTTTGTCAGTACCTATCTGATACCATGACAGCTGACATTTTTTTCTTGGTTTTCAATGTACTTCCATAATAAAATAACTTGTAAGTAATATTCATTACACATATAACAGCTCTATTCTGTCAGCAATGATTGACTCTTTTTATCACTAACAACCATTTGCTCAGGGTTTTCAATATACTTCATATTCATTATCCATTTAATCTCTCTGTTCAGTCAGAGACGATGATGATAATGATGATAAGTCGACTTTAGTCGTAATCATACAGCCAATGTGAACTCTATGATTCTTTCTTTAGCCGCATTGTATGCGCTTGTTCGTGGCATTTTGAATTCAGTGTTGTATTTCTCTAGACTGGTTGCCAACCAAGTCTACAGAACCCAAACTATTTGCCTATAGTTGCGGGTTTAATCCTTTCTTCTCGATTTCCTTCATTATTTTCCGTCGGAGTTTTTGTCGTTTTCTTTGCGTGTTTGCTATCAACACTCTTTCATCTGCATGTCTTATGTTGTTAAGACTGTGGCCACCAACAATGAATACTAATATCAACAGAGAATTAAAGAAACGCCCAGGAAAAAGTACAGCATACATTATTAGAAATAATGACGTTATTATATTAGGATAGTGGAAAAGTAATTAAGTATTGTCTGGAAGGATATAAAACAAATTCAATTTAAATTTGTTTAAGATGATGCTGATTACTTTTTTTTTTTTAAAAAAAAAAAAAAAAAAGGTAATCAGCATCATCTTCAATGGCAGCAGCTCAACGGGAAGACAAATCTTTGATTCCACGTTTAAAGAAATCTGGGTTTTTTCCTCGGGAAATGTTACAAAGACCGATTTCCACTCCTTTGTTTCTGAGTTCTCTGCCGTTCATGAAATGTTCTCGTGACCGAAACAGATGAAAAATCTCTAAGTGCCATTCAATCCAATTTTCTCTCTCACTCCCTTTCTCTGTCTCTCTCTCAGTCACTTTCTCTTTTTCTTTCTTTCTCTCTCTCTCACTCACTCTCTTTTTCTTTCTTTCTCTCCCCCCCCATTCTCTCTCTTTCACTCTCACACGCATTTTCTTTCTCTTTCTTGTGTTTGTGTCTCTCTCACCAACCCACTCACTCTTGCTCTCCCACTTTCACTTTCTCTTCTACTCAATGTCTCTTTCCCTTCCCCCCTCTCACTCTCTCTCTCTCTCTCTCTCTCTCTCTCTCTCTCTCTCTATATATATATATATATATATATATATATATATAAGTGTAGATAGAAATCAACTCTGTCAATTTCACGCTTTAAGCGATCATCGGACCATTATAAATATAGCAAATTTGAATATATATATATATATATATATATATATATATATATATATGTGTGTGTGTGTGTGTGTGTGTGTGTGTGTGTGTGTGTTCACATTATTTACATGCAGATTGCTGCCCTAATATTTTTTGTTTTTATTATCAAACGTTTCGGACGTTGTGCCATCATGTCTTCATCAAGAGGCTCCTGCTAACAATCGAACTTAACCCTTTATTTAATCTGTGGAGGTAGATTTCTTTCGTCCCACCGACCATATCTAGGAATAGATTCAATTAAAATTAAATAAATCCCATGAAGATGAGCAAGATCGACAAGCACCTGATGAAGACCGGAGAGTATAACGGTTGAAGTATGACGACATTTGTCCTAATGAAAATAATGTAAATAGTAACTACTCATCCCAGAAATTTAGATTGAAAATATGTATGTATGTATACATGTGTATGTCTGTGTATGTTCACCCAGAAATATCCAGCTATTTAATACTGAAAAGTAGCTTTTTGGGTGGGTGGGTGGTTGTTGGCAATCGGGCGTTAGTACCCTTCAAAGTGTTGCCCACTGGACCCCCACACACATAATCCGAAGTCTCTTCTAACTTTCGATTTATTTATTGTTTTTTGGAGGGGGTGGCAAGAAGTCTCATGGACTTTTGTTTAACATCGCAATTTGAACAAATTTTGAACTGAGTGAGATAGTAAAAGACAGACGAAGGTTAAGAAGTTCTAGAGAAACAAGATCGCGCACGTCTTGAAGGCATATAAATAAAAGAAAAAAGAAATGAAAAAAATGCTTTGTTAGTTAAGATTTGATCAATATCATCAGGTGACGTCTTAACAATTAGATGTTCTGCTCTAATGAACTTGTTTGGTCGGTGAGTTGTTATACGTATTACCTAACAGTGGAATTGCTTATTGTTTGTGAGCCAATTAAATTCAGGGATTTCACACTTCCTATGTAGAAAAATGACACAAACGCAATATCCCTGTCTCGTATTGATCGCGAACCATTAAAACAGATTTCCCTTACCGATCGTGGTTATCTCTAGATTTCGAAGATGATGGTTTTGTTTTGTTTGCCCCAGTCAGTTGGATTTGAGAGCCTTGGAATGGGTAATGAGACCGATTTTTGCTTGAAAGGTCCTTTGACAGAGAGGACAGGTTATTCCGAATGGTAGATTTTGCCTTGGTTGTTGTTACCTTTTGTTTTGACCTCTTCTTTTTTCCTCTGGTTTGGCTGATCACTTGGATTCGAAGATTTTCTGTTCCGTTTCTGACACTGATCCATACCTGTTCAGACAGCATTGGAACGAAGACAAAGAGAAATCAAGATCGGTTTTATGACATTGATGAACGACTACAACAACTAATTACCAAGAAGAGACAAACGTTCATTAAATTGCAAAATGGCCAACAGTCTGCTACAAAAAGGAGGCTATACTCACAGGAAAAGACAGAAGATCAGAAGACCACTCGAAACCTGAAAAATCAATGGCGGGGAGAAAAAAAAAACGCTGAAATTCAACAACTCGCTGATGCCTATGACACACGTAGTTTCTTCAATGCTACAAAAAATATCTTTAGCCCTCGAGCTTACGCTCAACCTCCTCTCAAAGTAAAGATGAATCAAAAATACTGAAGACCAACACTGACATTAATGCTAGCTGGAAAATGCACTTTGAAGAACTGCTGAATCAAACCGTTGCCTTTGCTAAAGACACCATGCACGATCTTCCAAGGCATCCTATTGATAATAAATAAAATCACCAACACTTTATGAAGTCAGGAAATTTCATTATCCCTTCAGGTTCGCGCAGTCAAAAGCGATGACTATTAAAAGCCGATGGCTGCCATCTTTTTCATTCCCAACTACACTTGATTAATATAGGCAGTAATCTTCGAGGGCGTCGTGTTTTGGCTGACCGAAGTTTCGAAAGGGGCAACTTGTTAATGTACGATGACTGAGTATATAGACAGAGTATGCAAACGGTTACAGTCAGCTCATAGGATTTCTTGTTAAAATATCATGTACCATGCTTCTTGGAACATTGTGGATTGGCGCTACAAAATCGCAAACAAAGAACTGTACCAAATAACAGAAACCGAATCAATTAAGGAGTACCAACAACAGCAACAATTAAAATGGATAGCCCATGTAACTCGAAGAGAAAATAATAATATAATCAAGATGTTGACTTTCCAAAGCACTTCAAATAAAAGGTTAGGAAGGAAACCCCCACAAATATGGGAAAGTGCAGTAACAGCTACTGAACTTGAGAAACCTATTCTCCTGAAAAATCCTTTAAGAGAAAGATTTTATAAATTTCAACGAAAGCAGTATTGGCTGCTTGGTCATTGAATGCCAAATGTTTCCTTATAGGGAAACGGCTAATATTATCATTACAATTACTATTTACAGACGTGAAATAAATATTCACAATCTTTTACGCCTCATGCTCCTCTCATTACTTACGTACTGTTTTTTCCTGCTATTTTTTCGGTTAAATTATTATTTTACCAATTTTCGGTTAGCTTTGTTTTCCACTAAAATATATTTCAAGTTAAGTTTCTTCTTTGATGTAACATGTTTCCCCACGACTTCAGCGATCATGGCTTTTGAAAACTTCCTGTTTTTTTTATTGTGCTAAGTAACTTTGATTTTTAGAGCAATAAAAGTCCGGAAGTTGACAAAAGCCATGACCGCGCACCACCTGAAGAGACCTGTTACACAAAAGTAGAAATTTACCTTCCAAAAATTTTAGTGGAAAAAAAAAAAACCTAACTGAAAATTCGTAAGATAATAATTTAACCGATAATTTCTCTAAGTAACTTTGAACCCAGAGGGAACAAGGGCTATTAGTTATAGCAAAAAGATAAAATTTACTAAGAACGACAAAGGTCAGGAAATTATGGAGATATGATCGGGCACATCTTGAAAGGACCCGTAGGACTTTACATTTATCCGTCTTTGTCCCTGTTTTGCTTTTCATTTACATAAACTTATCGGCTATTTGCTGGTTGCTTCTGCTCGTTTTACCCTAGCCATACCCTGTGGGATTATTAAATTATCAACGCTCGCTAACTTCATTATGTGTATTAAAAATGTCTCTCTATAAGTTTCCCTGTTTTAATTTTCCTAAATACTTTCTCATTGTTCAATTTCTCTGTCCATGGTGTTCTTAACACTAGTCGGTAAGGAGCCAAGAAAACTTCGAGAATTTAACATTCACAGTGTGTGTTGAAAACAAGGGCAGCAAAGATGAACAGCCTAGTTGATGAGTTTGATAGAAAATAACAATTTCTTACCAATTATTGCTCTAACTCTTGCATCTTTATCACCGCCATTGTCTTTGTCCATGGTATTCTTAGAATTAGTCGGTAGGATACAATCTCTGACACTTCATAGTCTCGTCTTCATCTGTGACGAGATTGTCTTGTATTCCCTGCTATATAAGTTATTAAATATTACATAGCAGTTTATAACCCTTTTTTTGTTTCTAACAGCCTTTTACAATCTCTTAATGAACTTTTAGACTTTTTTTCACTATTCTTATCCGCTTTCAGATTGATGTACCAAATTTTCCCCGTTCTGGTTAAGACGATAAACTACATTCGTGTCCTGGGTAAGACGATAAACTACAACCAACAGCAAGGAAGGTTTTGAGGTCTTAATTGCTGGTTTTCCCAAGTCCACCATAACCCTAATTGTTAGGCTAATTTGGATGTTGGGCTGTTCCTTTTACTAAGAACCATGCATTCTGTATTCTTGAAATCTTTTCTTCTCGATTTCCTTCACTACCTTCTGCATTAGTTCTTGTAGTTTCATTTTTTCCTGCCATCAACACTGTCATCTCCATGTCATATGTTGTTATGATTGTGGTTGCCAATAGTGAATCCTGATAGGACTCCTATTTCTCTCAGAATAACCTCGTTGTATAGATTGAATTAGTCCGATGAGAAGATACATCAATGCCTTACACCACTTTCTATTTTTGAATATTTCAGCCAGTCAGCTAAATACCATACGTGATACCCGCTTCGGCAATCATGCCTCGATTTATGATTGACTAGGCAAAATATTTTCCCGCAAATGGTAGCCATTTCTTTCTGTGGTAGACTGGTTGCGTATCAAGACTATAAAAACAGTTTGTATTGCTATTTAACCCATAGCTGGGGGGAAGAGATGAATTCATACATTTTCTAAAAGTATTTGCGCGTAAGTGAATGCAACGTACTCGCCTATATTGTATATTTACTGAATTCATTTTCTATCCGTATTCAGGCAGTTTACTGCCAATATAGTTTCTGGATCAATCTAATATCTTTCCATAATACGTCAAGATTAAAAAGCAGTTCCAACATTTCGTTTATTACTACATTACCCTAATACTTATATTTTTCGTCTAGCTTGATTCTGTCGACCCCAACACAGCTCATATATCTGTTTTCCTGACAAAAATGCATTCTGTCTCCTTCCAGCTAATAATTAGTCCTTTCACTTCCCTTTTCTGGATTCTTTTAGTTTCCTTTTTGTTTCTACCATCAACACAGAATCATCCGCGTACCTTACGTTGTTAGTATTATATCCATCAATAATATCTATTGGTTGCTCTTGTAGTTCTCTTGCCGTTGTCTTGCTATATAGGTTGAATAAATCCAGCGAGAAAAGGCATCATTGACTCACTACTCTTTCTATTTTTGTGTACAGGAAGCCCTCGATTACTGCGACTGATGTGTACATCTGTAACTATAAAACAATCAAACTGAAGAATGTTTTACCGCACTAATCCAGTATTATGTATGCACTAATCGAATTTTGGTATATAAAACTTTTAATCGAATGCGCTAATCGAGGGGGGGTGTCTGTATTCTCTAAAGTCGTACTTTATTCACATATAGACTGTTTTGTTCTCTAGCAATTACTGACTATTTTTCGTAAATCTGTCTCACCCCATGCAAGGCGGTTAAGCTACTAAGACACAGGGGGTTACAGAGTGCGGAAGAATTAGGAACAGAAACAATAATAATGAGCGGGAAGAGAAAAGAGTAATCAGGTGGAAAGTAGATAGCGATTGACATTGCATTTAAATTTTTACAGATTAAAGTTGGCTGGAAAGCATGGAGCCAGGAGAGAGTTCCACAAGCGAGAAGTGCGAGAAAAGTAACTGTTAACATAGATCATACATCTAACTAGCTCAACTGTAAATTGATGAGATCTTGTTGCCGCCAATTCATTAAACACAATTCTCCATGATTTTCTCTCATTCATTTATATCTGCTCAATGCGTATCCAAATGTAAACAAATGACGTCACACATTATGAAATGGACAAAGTCCGACAATTATTTAAGATATTTTTTATGTTTATACGTTCTTTTTATAGATACAAATATTTAAGTAAATGCTCTGTTTATAATAAACAATATTAACAACATTTACCGGCCTGAATGTCCGAGAAATTTTCATAGAAAATATGCGTCCTCCGAATGAATGAATGAGAGAAAATCATGGCGAATTGTGTTTAAAAACAGTAAAATCGACCTTGCTAACCGAACGCGCCTCTGTTAATCGGTTAAGGCACGTCAGGCTATATGACGGTTCCGTATAGGATGCAGGTTCGATTCCTGTCGGAGGACGCATAATTTCTATGAAAACCTCTCAGACATTCAGACCGGCAAATGTTGTTAATACTGTTTATTATAAACAGAGCATTTACTTAAATATTTGTATCTATAAAAAGAACGTATAAACATAAAAAATGTCTTCAATAATTGTCGGAATTTGTCCATATGGCTAAATGCATAGCCGAAAGCGCTCGGATAAAAAGAACATTCGGACAATTTTTATATAATTTGTCACCCGGAAAGAAAAAAATTATTAGATCGCACGAGAAATTATATAAAAAACTAAATAAAAGCACCTTGTCAGTCATTTTTAATGAAATGTGCATGAAAGAAGAATTGCTGCCTAAATACACACACACACACACACACACACACACACATATATATATATATATATGTGTGTGTGTGTGTGTGTGTGTGCGTATATATATATACAAACAAGTATATGTATTAAACAACACAATTTACAATGGACATAGACATTAACATTTGTGTTTGTGTGTGAACGTAAAGAGTTTGTATTTTAATGAATGTTCGTACGTACGTGTATGAGTGTATAATGTTTATGGCGTCTCCCCCAAATGGGAAGACGCAATCTTCTGTGAGAGCTTACATTGTAGATGTGTTCGCTGAAAATGAAGAAATGAAAAAGAGGACGAGGCAAGAAATCGCCCAGGATTTATAGTGTAGGGAGAGCGTGTCCTAGTAAACAATTAGGAAATTAAGGAGGGGTTAACTCTGTCAAAGGTAAGAGAGACAAAGTAGCATAACGCACAGCCTATCTGGCGAGCTTGAGTGGATGTATAGCGGAGCCGGGTTTGGGAGAGACGGTAAAAACACAACATTTATTAAGAGCTACAAAGAACGTAGAAGAACAAGTATTTCTGTCATTTTAATTAAGTTGCTTTTTAATGTAACTTTCAGACCCTTATTGTACGGTCGTTTGTAATTACTGAAGATCAGAAACAAAGAAGAAACCTATGGAGGAATTCTCACTCATATCCGCTCTCTGAGAAAGTTTTCTTATATTTCTGTTTCAGCAATAGTTCATCTAATTTTTTATTTATATTTCTCACAACCAATAATTTTGTAACGATCTACCTGCACGTTTACTATTCAGTGTATTACTTTGTCGAACACTACTTCGGTTATAATATTCGAGATTCCTCTTAAAACCTTCACATTGATCTGTAAAAACGGAACTATGCCATATCCAAAAGGCTTTATTGTCATGAGTTTTGTTCTATTTTAAATAGAGCTTCCCGTCATGATTGTACTGTAGTGAAGAACAATATCTTTCATATCTTAAGAGTTCATGTCAGGCTTGGATAGTCCGATGAAAAATATGACAATACTGTTGGTAGTAACAAAAGGTGTGAAGAAAAAAATCTGAAAAAGTTCATTTGAAGAAAGCAGATGATTGGAAAATATAAAAGAAAATGGTAGAAATATTCCAAGAAGTAAAGAGATATTTACATAAGAAAACAACAAAAAAAGAAAATAGCAAAACAAGACGAAAAAAAAACAAAGCAGCAAAAACACGCCCAACAAATAAAAGAAAAAAAACGATTGCATTTTGATTTCAGCCATAAACAAATCGCTTGCGTGATCTGTTCCGACAAGATGGAAACATCGCTCTGCACGCATGCGCATGTGCAAACTTAAGTATGCCTCTACAGGCTCACATGACAACATCTACTTTGGTCCACAAGTATAGACATGTGGGTGCGCGTCTACTGACTCTCTGTATGTAGGTGTATGGAAGTTGCAGATACTAGATAAAGAAGGATTGGTAATAGGAACAAAAGTGTGGGGAGGGGGGAGATAAAGTATATTAAGAAGTAAAAGCGAGCGAGAAAGAAAAAAGAAAGAATGAGGCTTAGATGAATAATGCAGATACACCGGGATAACTAGAGAAAGAAGGAGAAAGAGAGAAAGAAGGAGAAAGAGAGAAAGAAGGAGAAAGAGAGAAAGAAAGACAAGGAGAATAGTTTTAAACGGGGACATGCAGGTTAAAGAATTTAGAAGGTTATAGAAATATACTGACATGGAGAAAGAAAGTGAGAAATGAAAGGCATACACACAAACACCCCCCTATATATATATATATATATATATATATATATATATATATATATATATATATATATATATGTGATAAAAATATAGATTTAAGGTATGCTATATTAAAGTGATCAGTATCAGGGATAGAGTGTGTGTAAATAAAAGTGGACGTCGAGGTCAACGATCAACACTAAGCACCGACATGACCTGATGCTCACGTTTATATTCACACACACACACACACACACACACACACACACACACATATATATATATATATATATATATATGAAGAAATATAGTCTTAAGGTATGCTATATTTATGGGATAAAGTGCTCAATATCAGAGATAGAGCGTATGTAAATATAAAAGTGAACATTGAAGTCAACACTCAGAGGCGACAGGCTGTTTCATGCTAGACGCAATCGTCAGGCCACGTGTGTTGTTTTTTTTTCTTGGTTGTTTATATATGCGGGTCAGTGGTGCATTGTTGGTAGTCTAGTCTAACCGCCAAAATAGACTACCCACAATGCACCACAGACCCGTATATATAAATAGCCGAGAAAGAAAAAAACAACACACGTGGCCTGACGATTGCGTCTAGCATGAAACAGCCTGCCGCTTCTAAGTGTTGACATCAATGTTCGCTTTTATATATATATATATGTATATAATATACTATAATATTAAAAAAAAACGCAATCGTCAGGCCACGTGTGTTGTTTTTTTTCTCGGCTATTTATATATACGGTCAGTGGTGCATTGTTGGTAGTCTGGTCTAACCGCCATAATAGACTACCCACAATGCACCACAGACCCGTATATATAAATAGCCGAGAAAGAAAAAAACAACACACGTGGCCTGACGATTGCGTCTAGCATGAAACAGCCTGCCGTCTCTAAGTGTTGACTTCAATGTTCAATTATATATATATATATATATATATATATATATATATATATATATATATATATATATATATATATAATATATTATAATATTTAAAAAAAAAACGCAATCGTCAGGCCACGTGTGTTGTTTTTTTTTTCTCGGCTATTTATATATACGGTCAGTGGTGCATTATGGGTAGTCTCTATATATATATTATTTTCTCTCTCTCTCTCTCTCTATCTATGTATCTCTCTCTCTCTCTCTCTCTATATATATATATATATATATATGAAGAAATATAGTCTTAAAGTGTGCTATATTTATGGGATAAAGTGCTCAATATCAGAGATAGAGCGTGTGTAAATATAAAAGTGGACATGGAAGTCAGCACTTAGAGGCGACAGTCTGTTTCATGCTAGTGCAATCGTCAGGCAACTCACTTTTATATTTACACACGCTCTATCTCTGATATTGAGAACTTTATCCCATAAATATAGCACACTTTAAGACTATATTTCTTCATATATATATATGACGATTGCACTAGCATGAAACAGACTGTCGCCTCTAAGTGCTGACTTCCATGTCCACTTTTATATTTACACACGCTCTATCTCTGATATTGAGCACTTTACCCCATAAATATAGCACACTTTAAGACTATATTTCTGCATATATATATATATATATATATATATATATAGATAGATAGAGAGAGAGAGAGAGAGAGAGAGAGAATAATATATATATATAGACTACCCATAATGCACCACTGATCGTATGTCCACTTTTATATATATATATATATATATATATATATATATATATATATATATATATATATATATATATGTATGGAAGTACGGAAAAGTATTCGACTACAAGATTATTTTGATTTATCTATTTCTGATCAGCCATTCGGTATTTTATTTATTAAGTGTTATGAATGCAGTAAGCATTATTAAAAGAGTTAATGAATAGAATGCAGAGAATTTTTATTTTATTTCCTCAATTAAGAGCGATAACTTTCATTAGAATTCGACTCGTATTGAAAAAAAAATTGGTATAAAAATCAATTAAACAATAGCGAACATTGAGACACCATTCTACACCAAATTCTCGTTGCAATCCACTTAGAAGACCTATATTGATTTAGGTTAGAAATTAAACACTCATTCAATTTTGAAATCATGTCGAAAACAAAAGAGCACTCCAAGGACCTGTAAAAGAAATTTATGGAATCTTATTAATCCAAGGAGAGCCATGAGAAAATATTGCATTCAACTATTTTATTCATCTTCCGTAAATAGAAAGAAAAGATTTTAACACGAGGCGACAGTGGCCTGACGATTGCATCTACCATGAAACAGCTTGTCGTGTTGACTTCAATGTTCACTTTTATATTTACACACGTTCTATCTCTGATATTGAGCACTTTATCCCATAAATATAGCACACCTTAAGAGCATATGTCTTCTCATATATATATATATATATATATTTGAATTGGACAAAGTCCGACAATTTATTTAAAGACATTTATGATATGTTTAACGTTCTTTTATAGATATTTGCTTAAATACTTGTATCTATAAAAAGAACGTTAAACATATCATAAATGTCTTTAAAGATATATATATATATATATATATATATATATATATATATATATATATATATATATATAACAAAAACTACCACAACTCTAAATGTAGAAGTCATAATATAATTTACTTATTAGAATGCACACTATGCCAGAAACAGTACGTAGGGGAAATCTGAATGGCCCTTTCACTGGAGAATTAATAATTATCGGAATCGGATTAAGTCGTCTCCCCATGCAGGATTATTATTTGTAGAACAGCATTTCCGCCTAGAAAAACATGATTTTAATAACCATGCAAAATTCATTATTTAAAGAATAGAAATAGACACAGAAGATATACAACCCAATAGTGTCAGTAATTTTAATTTTTTAACATTTTTTATTTTTCAATATATATATATATATACATATATACACACAGACAAATATATATATATATATATATATATATATATATATATATATATATATATATATATATATATATATATATATATATATATATGTATACCGTAATTTCTCGAAAATAATACGCATTTTTTCTTTACTTTTACAGGTGATAGTAGGGGTGCGTATTACGTATTATAAATAGGTTTAAACAAAAATATTTATTTCGTTATTGATTTATAATAATAAATACGTACTTGTTCTAAAATAAGAAAGATATTATCCCAATTTTTATTTTAAATCCAACAATAATAATTGTAAGGTTTTTGTAAATAAATTTATGTTTATCAGCAATCGCATTTTAAATTTGGCGAAAAAATAAAAAATCTATAAAAGGCCAATTTCGAATATATCAAGTGAACAATTTATTGAAATTTTAATTTTCATCATCATCACGAATTTTTATTATAGAATCAATATCTAAATTGTCATTAAACAAATTATCATTCATAATATTCGTCCTGTCCAAAATGATCTTTGACCTCTATTCATTCTCTTGCCAAAGGATATCATCTCCAGAGCCATCCATGGCTATCGTGAGAAAACACTTCTTGTAATGGTAATTTTCAACATTATATAAGCCGCTTAGTTTCGACATTACTCTTAATGTCAAGGTCGACAAAATTCCTAATTATTTTTTTGGGTCTTTTTTTTTAACAAAATTTATAGATGCGTATTATAGATAGGGATAGATATATTTCTTAACTTTTGGATCAATTGTTGGGGTGCGTCTTATTTTCGAGAAATTACGCTACATATATATATATATATATATATATATATATATATATATATATATATATATATATATATATATATATATATATATATGTTATTTTGCTACTGCGTATTTTCCTAGATATATATGACTGCATACGTATGGAGGCACGCGCACCCGCGCAGTCATAATCGCTCTCATAGATACGCTTGCTTAGGCATAGGCACGTGTA
>OZ038488.1:105835994-105983494 GCA_964036315.1 Acanthosepion esculentum
CGAACTGAACCCTTTATTTCGCTCATTGGGGTAGATTTTTCTAGCTCCACGTGCCATATCTAATGGATGTCAGTTATCAGTTATCTCCTGTTGATTCTCCTCCTCAAGTTCTCCACTGCCTTAACCGGGTATTGAACTCATACTCTTTGGGTCCTGTCACTGGATTTAACTAACGCCTTTATCCACTGTGCTATGTGTCCTTAATAAATATAGACAGATACAGAACAACAACATTAAAATGCATATAACATCTAATGTCATTTTATATTTCTAGCAATTTCCGGTCAGCTCTCTTTTATTGAAACGCTTGTTTCGTAAAAAATTACATAACTACAACGAATAAATGAAAAATTCTACGATAACTATAACAGAGCTCGTTCGCGCGTCTTTTAAAAAAAAAAATCACTATAGCAACGGAATGCAGATTTTATCACGGTTACAATAAGGTTGTCTTTGTATTTCATCCCTGAAGATGAACTTAGAAAAGGCCGAAAGTACTCTGTTTATAAAAACAAACTACGCCACCTTCCTTGATGATTTTCATCTTAACATCAAGAAATTGATTAGACAACTTGAAAAGATCAGTATAAAAATAAGTAGACGCAATATATTTATGTTATTCACTGAAACACACAGACACACACACACACACACACACACACACACACACACACATATATATATATATATATATATATATATATATATAGTGTAACCCGGATATAAGAGACCCGGATATAAGGGAAACCCGGATATAAGAGAGATTTTCTCTGGTCCCAAATTAGAGCCATACTTACCTAAACAAAATAGACCAAACCCGGACATAAGAGAAACCTGGATATAAGAGACTTCGTCTCCTGTCCCGGCAACTCTTTTATATTCGGGTTACACTGTATATATATATATATATATATATATATATATATATATATATATATATATATGTACTTGTGTGTGTATGTGTGTGCAGTTAGAATTTAAAAATTGACCCATAAGGTTTAGATGTTTATTTTTTAATTTTAATTTTACAACTTCCTGTGTCGCACATCTGGATCAAGTAAATGAAAAAAACTGTCCTAAGTTCACAATGTCTTCTTTTCTTTTCTTCTTTGAAATATTTTCGACCATCCCTACAGTATTAATATAACCTTTTCTTTATTGTAACTGTAAAAACCTAATAAAATATTCTACAGACAGACCTCGTTTGAAATTTATGAGAGAATAATGATCAATATCACAGAGAGAGAGAGAGGGAGGGAGAGAGAGAGAGATGTGGCAAGTTAAAGAAAGGGAGAGAGAGAACGCGAGAGAGTGGGAGGAAGAAAGAAAGAGAAAGAAAGAAAGAGAGACAGGTTTTTGCAGATATGGACAGTGTGAACATTGAAATCCATACAACATTGGGCTGTTTATATATATATATATATATATATATATATATATATATATATATATATATATATATATATATACAGTGTAACCCGGATATAAGAGACCCGGATATAAGAGTGATTTTCTCTGGTCCCAAATTAGAGCCATACTTACCTAAACAAAATAGACCAAACCCGGATATAAGATAAACCCGGATATAAGAGACTTCTCCTGTCCCGACAACTCTCTTATATCCGGGTTACACTGTATATATATATATATATATATATATATATATATATATATATATATATAATTATTGTAATCCACAGACAGATTGTTTCGCTGTACCACAACTCTTCAGTGTGGCTAGACGTCCGGTTGCCTTTAGCTAGGATCGAAAACCGACTGAATTGGATATTACATGGCCTGACGATTGCGTCTAGCATGAAACAGCCTGTCGCTGCTTAGTGTTGACTTCAATGTTCACTTTTAAATTTACATACGCTCTATCTCTGATATTGAGCACTTCATCCCATAAATATAACACACCTTAAGAGTATATTTCTTCACACACACACACACACACACACACACACACACACACACACACACACACACACACAGACGCACACATGTATATATATATTAATCATTTCACTCCAAGCAAGGTGGGAATGTGTTATGGTGAAACACACCTATTCTATAATTATTAGACTCTCCCACCTAATATAAGTAGGAGTAGTAAGAGGAACGAGGGTCAGTCGATGTCGGACGACAGTAGTCGACAGTTAGTCGAATACGAAAGTAGTCAGCGACCACAACAAGATTACTCTGCGTAATACCTATTATATCAAGTTCCTAACGTTTGGTACGTCGAACTTATTTAGGACCGATTTTAGTACAAATACAAGCCTCCACTGCGAAATAACTCCACAACAACTTTGGCGACGAGGATTCGCACTCATACGGAGGAAGAAAAAATTCGCTCGCCACAATAACTTCGGCGACAAAGTCTCGGATTCACACTTAAAAAAAAAAACTAAAAAAAAACTTGGCAAAGTTTGTCGCAAGCCAAGACGTCAACTTAGTGATAATACAGTTTGCTCAAATAGGTCAAGAATTGTAAATTCGTAGGACCTCCGCCTCTACAGTATTTAGACATTGTGTAAACTTTTTGCGAAGATGGAAGAATGCAAAAGTCTATTCCGGGAATTCTTTAAGTTCCAGTCGGAACAACAGACGAAAATATTAGAGCAACAAACAACTTTCCAGATGCAGTTACAGAAGGAACCTTTCAATAGACAAATGCAATTCAGTAGTCGACAGTTAGTCGAATATGAAAGTCGTCAGCGACCACAACAAGATTACTCTGCGTAATTCCTATTATATCAAGTTCCTAACGTTTGGTACGTCGAACTTATTTAGGACCGATTTTAGTACAAATACAAGCCTACACTTCGAAATAACTGCACAACAGAATGATACTAGTACGCATGGTGATACAGATAAAGAAAAGCCTAGGTATAGAGGGTGGGGAGGAAAGGATAAAAGCTTAACGGGGTTAAAGAAGATAGAAGATGGCGATTGATGTTGCATTTACATTTTTGAATATTGTATTTATCAGGGATGCAAGTAAAAAGAAATTGTTGGAGTAGAAGTGGTGGTTACATTTAACTACTTCAACAGTAAAAGGGTAGGACCTAGATGCCAATCTAGTAGTACGCTTAAATTCACGTAGTCAGGGCATAGAAAAAAGATCGTCAGAGCAGTAGTCATTAAAATATTTTTAGAGAAGATATAGAGAAGCCACCTCGCGCCGGTGAGAATTTGACTGTAGTCGAGATACGAAGTCGAGATCGATTACATTACAGACCCTTCTTTGGATTTTGTCAAGAACCTCGAGATGCATGACAAGAGCATCAGACCAGATATGACAACAATATTCAGTGCACTGACGAATGGTAGATTTGTAAATGTGCAAGATGGACTCTGACGACAAAGCTTTTGGCACGACACAGTGACCCCCAAATTTATTTGCACTTCATGCAGCTATTGATTCGATGTAGTCATTTCACTTCAAGTCAGTTGAAACCGTGAAACCAAGAAGGTGCAGAGTGTTACTCTCCAGGGATCAGCCATGCTGATGGCGGACAGGAAAGTTTCTCTATGGTGGTTGAATGAGAGCAGTTTCCTTTTGGCGAAATGTGAAGTTGCCTGAAAAATAGTGTCAACCATCTTTTGATATAATTCCTTTGTCCACTAGGACACGAAATCACTAAATGGCCAGCTTTCAATGATTTGAGGAAAAAAAAATCATTCGTACTATATTTGTATGTAGTTAGAAAGTTTTGGGTAACACATCATATATAAATATCTGGGGCGATGGGCACTTCGAGGCGGTTTAATGGTTAGCAAGCTTGTCTTGCTAGAACAATTACGACTGAGTAGTGAATTCGATCCTCACTGGGTGCCCTTTACTTTCGGCTTTGTGCCACATCTAAGCTACGCTTGGAAAATCACTATTATTATTTAATGGGCACCTCGAGGTGGCGTAATGGTTAGAAAGCTTGTCTTGCTAGAACAATTACGACTGAGTAGTGAGTTCGATCCTCACTGGGTGCCCTTTACTTTCGGCCTTATGCCACATCTAAGCTACGCTTGAAAAATCATTATATATCAGAGACGAAGTGGCGATTTATGCAACTCATGGATTGCATGGCTTGGATATTTTGTGTCATAAAAATTTATTTTGACTAGCCTTCTTTACAGCGTGATGATTTTTAAAATCTGTCATTATTTCATTTCCTAGGATGTATTGTGAACAAGAGCCATTAGTAGAATAGTGTAAGCAGAAAAGACTCCTGTTTTCGTGTACTAAATCCGCGCCAGTTGTATGCACAAGCATAGAGAATGTGAAAAACGGAGTGAAAGAAATGTCGAAGTGTTAAGAATGATTGATTTAGAAAAGTAAAAAGAAAAGAAGCTTTGGACTTAGCTACTGTTTCTTGTTCGTAACATGAAGATAGATTGAGTCATTTGGTTTTCATGTCCAGGAATAAAGAGCATTGGAAGAAGTTAAAAGCGCGAGCGGTATTGATGCTTTTTACAACAAACTGATCCACGAATTTTCCAAAAACGAGATGAAGAACTGAAATAATTTACAAATAAATAAATTTTAAATGCATTTTTACTGATTTTATAATTTTCTCATATTTCTCTGTCAGCCATTAACAGTCATCATATGCTTGGAAATTCACCTCTTGCCACTCAACACACACACACACACACACACACACACACACACACACACACACACACACACACACACACATATATATATATATATATATAAAAGTGAACATAGAAGTCAACACTTAGAGGCGACAGTCTGTTTAATGCTAGTGCAATGGTCAGGCCTGACGATTGCACTAGCATGAAACGGACTGTCGCCTCTAAGTGTTGACTTCTATGTTCACTTTTATATTTACACACGCTCTGTCTCTGATATTGAGCACTTTATCCCATAAATATAGCACACTTTAAGACGATATATATATATATATATATATATATATATATATATATATATATATATATATATGTATTGTCTAAACATATAGGACAAAATGAAAAAAAATTCCCAGCATCGCTTGTTCGTGCACATCAACATAACAAAATTTTCCATTTTGTCATAGAGTTTTCCCAACAATATTGTTCCTATTATATAAAAATATATATTATTATCTTACACACACACACACACACACACACACACACACACACACACATATATATATATATCTAGGGAAAAGAATATGACAAAAAAAAAACTTCCCACCATCCCTTGTTTGTGCGCATGCGTAGTCGCATCAACATAACAAATTTAATCTGATGAAGTCCCAAAGGACGAAACGCGTGACAAGAAAATTTTTTACACTCTGTCATACAATTTTCCACAATATTATTCCTAATATATAAAATATACATCGTTATCACATTTATATATATATATATATATATATATATATATATATATGTATGTATATATATATTTATGTGTGTGTGTGTGTGTGTTTGTGTGTGTATATATATATGTGAGTGTGTGTTTGTGTGTGTATATATATACAGTGTAACTCGGATATAAGAGAGTTGTCGGGACAGGAGAAGTCTCTTATATCCGGGTTTGGTCTATTTTTTTTATTAACACAGGCTATAATTTGGGACCAGAGAAAATCTCTCTTATATCTGGGTTTCTCTTATATCAGGGTCTCTTATATCCGGGTTACACTGTATATATATATATATATATATATATATATATATATATATATATATATATATGTAGGGTGTATGTATGAAAGAGAAGGAAGAAAAGTGTTGGGAAAAAAACGAGGGAACTGGTTCACATTAATTTATATATTAGTATTTTGGATAACCTTCTCGGTACTTGAAGCTGGTAACTTCAGCTGTTAATTTGGTTGATCAGATGTTTCTGGCGTCAGGAGATTGATTAAAACTAACAACAGCATCAAACATTTCTAACCAATTTATAATACAACTAGCGTGTTTTCAAATAGAAAAGAAAGATAAAAAACACAAGAAAGTATAGCAAACGTAAATTAAAAGTTTTAATTAAATTCTGTCCAGATTAAAAAACGCTGTTGTAGTCTGGATTAACAGAAACACGACTAAATATTTCAAAAGGAAGAGAATTGGGGATGTCGAAATTCAGCAAGTACGAAAATTAAAATATCAGGGAAGTGCTCTAGCAGTGGACGGAATTAGCGAAAGATGATTTCCAAAAGCTTAGCAAAGTATTAAGAAACAGGAAAATATTGTTAGAAATAAAGAAAACAGTCTTGAATTATTATGTCATATTGGTTCTCCTCAATGACAATGAATGTTGAACAATCTCCTTACAGATGAAGAAGAGACTTGAGGCAACAGAAATGTGGTTCTACAGAAGGATACTGAGAATACCATGGATTGAACATGTAAATAACGCGAAATTCTTAATAAATGGAAACAAAAAAATAATGCTGATACTTAGAATCAGGAAGCCAGTTGATATTTCTAGGATAAGGAAAGAGGCTTGGAGAATTTGACAATCACAGGACATGTTGAAATTAAGAGGGACAGAAAAAAGGAGCGTGTAACGTACCTAACCAGTTTGTGTAAATGGACGGCAGAACTGGAATTGGAAGAAATGATGAAAAGACTATACTAAGAACTACAAGAGATAGGAAGATATATAATGCCATGATCGTTCACGGTCTGAAGGGAGACGGCACATAGAAGAAGAAGAAGAAGAAGAAGAAGAAGAAGAAGAAGAAGAAGAAGAAGAAGAAGAAGAAGAAGAAGAAATGGAAATTAATTGTTTTGGTTACTTAAAAGAATAAAAAAAACATGAAACAATATTGACTTCGTCGTTGTCTGACGACAGGCCTTGTATCATTACAGTAAGGTGATTTTTGTATTTTGCCCAAATTGCCAGGAACTAATTTGAAGATACCTTCCACCACATATACATGGGGTGCTGAAAATTTATCTACTGAGAAATATTTAAAAAAACCTTCTGAGATAGGAAGGTGATGTGCAAGTTTCTTACAATATACAATCTTACATATTGCAACAAAAGATTTTGGCTAACATCATTGTTAAGAAAACCACAGAAGCCATTTCGAGAAACACTATACGCTTTGTCAGCTTAAGTCCATTAAAGATAAGGTTATCCGTCTAAATAATCCACGATAGAATTTCCGTAGTGTCGGTAAAATCGTTTCACTTATCCATTCACGGAATTGACGTAATGGTGGATATTTAGACTGAGCAGAGAATAAGTGATCGGAAGGAACATTTATCCTAAAAAATATACTTGCGTCATTTGGCAAATCGTACGTTAAATGGATTTAGAACATCGACTCCTCATCGAATATCCGACATTGTTGATTAGAATGAGGGAAATAAAACAGCAGTTTCAAATGCAGATGGCGTCTGTATGCACTCCTTAATTTTACCGATAGAAATTTCAACATCCTTCGTTTTCATGATTGGTATATTGAGCGTAATTTTGAAAAGAATATATAAATCTATACGGTATAGATTTAAGCATGTATAGAACAAAAACTTTCCTAATGCATATATATATATATATATATATATATATATATATATATATATATATATATATATATATATATATATATATTATGATTTTTTCACATAGACAAAAACAATTTACTGACGACAAAAATGCAACTTCGTTTTGGTGCATTTAGTTGCACCTTGACTGGTGAGAACCATAGTTCTCATCAGTCGAGGTGCAACTAAACGAAGTTGCATCTTTATGGTGAGTAAAATTGTTTTGTCTACATGAAAAAATTATGATAAATAATTATTGCTCTCCTATTGGTATTGAGCTCTCTTTTGAATCAATGCTCTGAACGTTAGACTTTATATATTATTTTCGTTCTCATTACATTCGGATATATATATATATATATATATATATATATATATATATATATATATATATATATATATATATGTGTGTGTGTATTTACCTACAGAGAAAACGTGATAAATGAATTTTAAATTTAATTTTTAGTAATGTAAGATATCTTTCTTGAAGTTTTTATTTTAGTTTTAATTTCAAGCTAATAGATTAAATTTAGTACTTCTAATAAGCAAAATTCTTTGCTGTAGTATTTCAAAATTAGTTTTAATTGACTAGGAGTTGTTTTTAAGTAGCTAAAAATCGCGGATTTTAGCGCCATTTTTAGCCAACTGTCAGTACAATGTAATTCTCTTTTTTTAAAAAAATCTTTAAAAAATAAAATATATTTTTCTGAATTTTTATTTGAGAAATATTAATTGATTTAAAGTTTAATTAATCTGATTTAAAACAAATATTACTTACTTTCAGTTTAAAGTATCGGACAATTTTTGATTGTATCTTTTAGCATAGAAGTAGGTATTTATTTGAGGTATTGACTGGGTGACAGCTTGAATGACTGTTTATCTAATTTGTTTCTACGATGGGCATATATGTACATATTACTTTTTTATATTATCTTTTTAACTAGCCAGTAATCTTAAAAATTTAGGAAAATATTCTACGTAATCTAATGTTTTATTAAATTTTTGAGACTTTGGCTTTTTAAATTTACTATAGTTATCGCTCTTATTTTCTGATAATGTCGTGGATGGGCATCAACATTTACAAAAATACACACAATTTTTCATACACGCAAAAAAACCCAAAATTCTTTTTAAAAATATTGCTGAATTGAGGTAATCTTTTCTATTTATGATTAGTAAATATACATTTGAATCTATGACAATGTCACCTAACTGGCATAAACTAATACACAATTTAAAAAAAAAATTAAAACTAATTAAAATTTAAAAAAATGAAAAACAATTCTTGTAAAAATTCATTATTTAACCAAAGTTTTTTTTTCTTCTCTAATACAATCGTGTCAATAAAATATCTTAATAAAAACAATTAAAACATTTTATAATGAAATAATGTCTTAGTTTTATTGCATTTTTATTTTACAATTGAGAGCAAATTTTTCTGTAACTGGGGGTTCTGTTTTACAAAAAATAAATAAATAAATAAAAATTAATTTCTCCAAGAATTTCTTTCGTATAAATAATATAAACATTAAGCTATAAACAAATTAATTTATTGATATTCCATAAAATTAAATAAGTGGGGGTTAACAGATGAAAAAATTGACACAATTATCTAAAAGTGAAACATTTCTAAAATAATTTAATAAAATTATGTCCAAAAAGTTTAATTAAAATCCGACAATTATTTGATTTTTGCAATAATTTTCAAATCAATTTGTTTTTCACCGCAAAAAAAGAAAAATTCATTATCTTATGAATGCCTCTAATTAGATAGAGGCTCTGAATGAGAAATCGGAGATCCGGAGAAATTTAAAAGCAAAATACAACCTCTTTTTACGAGAAAAAGGTTTCTTTTTTCTTCTTTTTTTCTTCTGATTATGTGTGGGGTGGTGCAGTTGGGCGAGACACTAACAAAACACCTTGTGGCATTAAAGATGAATGAAGACTAGGATTATGGCAATATTCATCAATTTAAACACGGAGACTGTCCAGAAGAGTTGTAGGAGATTCCGAAGTCCTCTGGAGGCCGTGGTTGAGGCCAATGGCGATTTTATTAAATAAATTTACTCTTTAGAATTTCAAGATTTTTTTGTGTAAATTTTTATACTGATCCTTTCAAGTTGTCTAATCTGTTTCTTGGGGTTAAGAAGAAATTCATCAAGAAATTCATCAAGGAAGGCGGCGCAGTTTTTATTTCGATCTTTTATAAGATCATCTTTAGGGGAAAATTACAAAGAGAAACCTTTATATATTCTCCAAGATGTGGGCTAAATAAGAGGATAAACTATGATCTTTAGTCTTGGTTGGCAACCAATCTAGGAGAAGAATAACTCTGAATTCAAAACATGAGGACGACTGTTTAGGGACCTCCTGCCACAGTATCTTCATAAAAGAGAGAGAGAGAGAGAGAGAGAGAGAGAGAGAGAGAGAGAGAGAGAGAGAGAGAGAGAGAGAGAGAGAGAGAGAGATGCATATAAACAGCATGGACATAGAAATCAGCGACTGTCATGTTCACGCCTTAAGCGATCATCGGGCTATATATTCAGTTAACATCTGAAATGGGAAATTGACAGTCATCACGCGGTGTTGATTTCTATGTCTACACTGTTTATATTTAAAAAAAAACTCTCTATCCTCGATATTAAGCCACGTTTTCCTCATAAAAGTATCAAACGTTATACCCCACCACACACACACTTAAGAGAGAACCAATAAGCAGGGAACCACATTTTTGATCTGAATTGTCCACTGTACAATGTTCTAGCTATTTGATTAATGAAGAATCATTGGATTAAGTGCATTGTAAATGTGAGAGATTATGTTGAGAAATATTTTTTTTGTCTGAAGAAAACTTTGGAAAAGAAGTCTTAATCGAAAGCTCATATCAATAGTGAAATATACTTTTTCAGAAAGTTTCTCATGTGTGAAGTTATTGAAAAATAAGAGAAACAATTGCTAGTCTATCCTCTTTTATAGCAGTGAATGCCGGAGAATTTCCTAACAGATAAAAAGGTGATGAAAAGATGTGGTTCTGTCAACGAATTTGAAGAATATCATGGAGAGAGCACGTGACACATGAGTTCTACAGAAGACAGGAAATACAAAGAAACTGCTTTAAACAATCAGAAAGAGACAACTGAAATTCTTTGTGTACAAATTGAGGAAAGTAGCTGCGGGGATTTAACACTCACGGGACACATCGAAGAGAACAGATGCGGACAGTAAACTATTAAAAAAAATTGAGTAAAAGACAGTTGAACTTTCTATGACATATAATCAGAAAAGAGGGCTTGGAGAATTTGACACTCTACTCGATCTACTGAAAGCAAGAGAGACAGAGAAAAGCGACTGGCCTACCCAAGGAGCTTGTGTAAATGGATCGCAGAACGTGGACCAGTACTAGCGGAAAGATAAAGCTTACGAAGGGTTACAAAGGATAGGAAGATGTGGTGAGCCATGATCACTCACATCCTGAAGAGACAAGGCATACAGAAGAAGAATGGAGAAACAAGTACCACAAAGACAAATAGGAAGTAAATATTGCTCAGATTGACAAAAGACAGGAAGCTGTGGAGAACAACGATAGCTAGAGAGATAAATAAAGAGAAACTAATTTTTGCATGTGTACTGAACGAAATGCAATTTTATTTACATTATTTATATTGCTCGTTCTGTTGTCCTCATCTTTATTGTGAGCATGGCAATAAAGATGAGGACAACAGTCCGAACAAGGTAAATAATATAAATAATTAAAATACCTCATCTCAGAAATAAAGACAGGTCCTGAAGGAGGTCGGACGTACAACAGCCGAAATGTCGTCAACATGACAAAAAAGATGAGGACAACAGTCCGAACAATGTAAATAATGTAAACTACAATACTCAGAAATATAGACAGAAATGCAACTTTCTAAAAAATACTCGAATAGAGGATGCTGATTTTATAAGCGTAGCTTAGATGTGGCACAAGGCCGAAATTATGGGGGCCCAAGCGAGGGCCGAACTCATACATCAATAGAGGATAATATAAATAAGTTTTTGTTTTTGTAAAGAGAGAAATATTAAAAATAAACGGGAAATAAATAATACAGTGGTTGTAGCTCTTGGGAGCGAATCTACGCGAAGGGGTGCTAAAAAGTTCTTGTTTTGACATTTTGGGGTTGAGGACTTTTCCGCGTAACCTTTTATAGCGATTTATTATATATATTTTTTTTAAGCTTTTCACCACAGGCAAGGCTGGAAGCCACTAACACGCAAGGGGTTACAGAGGATTTGGAGCGAGAGCAGATAGGAGTGTTAGAGGAAAGGATGTGGAGAAGGATAGGATAGATCTAGGCAACTGGATATGTCGATTGACGTTACACTTGAATAGTTGGAGATCATAGTCATCAGGGAAACAGGAATGAGGAAGGGAGTTCCATAGGCGTGAGGTGCGAGATATGAAGCTATTGGAGTAGAAGAGGCGTCTGCATTTAACGGTTTCAACAGTGAAAGGGTGGGAACGGGATGCCAGCCTCGTAGGACGCTTGAATTCATGGAAATTGCAGATTAGATGTGGCATAGGGCCGAAAGTGTGGAGTATCCAACTCACAGTTCAGTCGTGATTGATCAAGCGAGACATGTTTGTTAACCATTACACTACGACCAAATACCCAACGCAACCTTTTATATATTAAAAAAAAAACTATCTAGGATTTCGCTAGTTATTTTATAGACTGTGCCACCCACGGTTAGTTTATTTTTGTCGTAGTAATATCCACAATATATTCCTATTAAATAGATTTGCTTAAGTGGTTGTGGCAGGTCGAGTGTATTTGATTGAAAATGCAGGTTTCCAATAAGCCATCATCGTCACTTGGCTAGTGGCAGACCGTGCGTTTTGGAAATGAAATCGATAAGTTCAGAAAAACAAAACGCAGAAATAGAGAGAGAAAGAGAGAGAGAAAGAGAGAGAGAAAGAGAGAGAGAAAGAGAGAGAGAAAGAGAGAGAGAAAGAGAGAGAGAGAAATAGAGAAAGAGAGAGTGATAAAGAGAGAGGGAGATGAAGAGAGAGAGAAAGAGAGAGAGGAAGAAATAGAGAGGTAGAGAAGGAGATGCAGAGAGAAATAGAGATAGAGACGTAGAGAGGGAGATGAAGAGAAATATTTATATATATATAGAGAGAGAGAGAATGCTGCGTAAAACAAAGAGTAGTATTGTATATACTTGTTCACCCAAACAAGGGCTAAGAATCACTCAAGATAGAGGGTTACTGAATAAGATAGATAAAAGATTACCCTAGACCTGAAGAGATTAAAATTGTAGTGTCCGAGAAAGCATCCACTTGAGAGTCTGTTCCACAAAGTAACAATCTGACTAAGAAGCTGGAACTTCCTCTTTATCAAAGGAATACGAAGTGGATGAGCATGAGTAGACAAAAAGGAAGAGAAAAGAGAGAAGATATTAAGGCGGCCCCAAAGAATGGCAAATAAGTTGAAGAAGAAGAAGAGGAAGAAGAAGAAGGGAAAGAAGAGGACGGAAAAAGAAGGGCAAACGAGAAGTAGAAGAAGAAATGACAGTAATTACCAGATATATAGAGAGAAGGAGAAATAGAGAAATAGAGAAAGAGAAATACAGAGAGATATGGAGAGAAAAGCGAAAATAGACTCGAAATGAAAAATGATGGTTCAGATGAAAAAAAAGTGCAAATCAGGAATAAAAAGTGAAAAATGACGAAAAAAGAGAATGAAAAAGAGTGTAAAAAGAGAAAAAGAATGGAGAGAAATGAAGAGAAAAATAGTGTTTTAGATGAAATAAAAATCATCTGGTAGCAGGGCACAGAGAGAGAGAGAGAGAGAGAGAGAGAGAGAGAGAGAGAGAGAGAGAGAGAGAGAGAGAGACTAAAAGAGAATAATGGAAAATAAAGAGAAGAAATGTAATTTAATAGAATGGAAAGATGGCAAAAGCGGAGAAAGAGAGTACAAACAATATTACAATAACACTGTACAACACTTAAAAAAGTACAGAACATCTGTGGTCATTTTTATATTCACAATGGCATGAAAAATCCATTTCTGGCCTTCTTTTTGTTGAATTAGGTATAGTTTTTGCAAAATTGTCACTTTTAAGAATCTCGACAAAAATGTTAAAAATAAATTTCTTACAACATTGCGCTTACATATTTTGTATATGTCATTATGTGCTTATATTTAACCGTGTTTATCACTTAATACGTTATGCCTTAAAACCTGTATTTAATATATTTTATATTTCTTTATACTTTTTCTATAGGTTTCGAAAATGACGTCAAGACAGTGCAACTTTTTCTATAGGTTTCAAAAATGACGTCAAGACAGTGAAAAAATGATCCAAACAGATTCTCCTACATATGTAGCGAATTAACATTTGCTAAAGCAAAGCGCAGCATTATAAGTCATATCAAGAAATTGTACAAGGTGTACTTTCATTGTGACATAGGAGACCAAGACAAGCCATGGGCTCCTCATGTCTGTTGCCTTACATGTGTGAAGACACTGAGCACATGGTTTGCAAGAAAAAATGTTCACATGAAGTTTGGTGTGCCAATGATTTGGCGTGAGCATAGAGATCATTCTAATGATTGCTATTTATGTCAGCTGTACTACGGCAAAGAAAAAGAAACACATTGTTTACCCAAATTTGCAATCAGCAATGCGCCCAGTTGAGCACTCAAAAGATTTGTCTGTACCAAAATCCACAGATCAAGAAATGTAGAGTTCAAGCAGTGGAGATGAACATTCCAATGATGAAACAGTAGAACTTAATGATCTAGAAAGCATCAATAAACCAATACTATTTTTTCAAGAGGCTCTAAATGACTTATGTAGAGATCTCTATTTAACCAAAGACAAAAGTGAGCTTCTAGCATCAAGGCTTAAACAACGTAATCTTCTTAGAAAAGGAGTGAAGATAACATTGTACAGAAAACGTTCACAAAAACCGCAAATATTGTTTACCAGGAAAGATGACTTATGCTTCTGTAATGACGTCGCTAAACTTTTTGAACAACTAGAAATACCATATGATAACAGCAACTGGCGACTTTTCTTAGATGCATCCAAAGAAAGCATCAAAGCTGTTTTGCTACACAACGGCAACACTCTGCCATCTGTTCCCATAGCTTACAGCGCAACCATAAAAGAATCATATGAAAATTTAAAAACAATTCTAACGAGCGTACAATATAATAACCATAAATGGCATATTTGTGCAGATTTCAAGATTGTAGCCATGCTTACAGGCCTTCAGCCTGGCTATACTAAATTTTGCTGTTTCCTATGCTTATGGGACTCCAGAGCAAGAACTGAACCTTATGTACGCAAGCATTGGCCCGTTCGAGATGGAATTGAGCAAGGGAAATATAATATTAAGCACAAACCACTTCTGCAAAGTGATAAAATCCGTTTACCACCTTTGCATATTAAACTTGGTTTGTTGAAAGCCCTCGACAAGGATTCCCTCGCGTTTGCATATCTTGCAGAAAAGTTCCCTTCCCTAAGTCAAGCTAAAATAAAAGAAGGTATCTTCATAGGTCCTCAAATTCGAAAAATTGTACTTCATGAAACTTTCAACACACATCTCAAGAAAAAAGAAAAATTTGCCTTTGAGTCATTCAAGAAAGTTTGTGATAAGTTCCTTGGAAAATATCGCTCAGAAGACTATGTGCAAGTTATAAATGATCTAATACGTTATTATCATGATATGGGGTGTAGCATGTCCCTTAAAGTTCATGTACTCCACTCTCATTTGGACTTCTTTGCAGAAAATCTTGGTGATGTGAGTGATGAACATGGCGAGATATTCCATCAGGATATTTCAGCGATGGAGAAACGTTTGAAAGGGAAAATGGAACCCTGGCATGTTGGCAGACGACTGCTGGAATATAAAAAGAGAGGATGACACTATACACAAGAGGGTTAAGAGGACAAATGTTGTATGAACTGAAAGTTCTTTGTTTTTTATTCATAACCGATAATAATAAATTATGATTTAAAGTACATGAAAACGGTGCCTAATCTAAGGGGGAAAAAAAGGTCAGATTTAGTACCAATGTACTTTTCTAACACTTAAACAGGTCTTATGCGGCATGTACTTTTTTTTTAACTTGAAATCTGTTGCACAGTGTAATTTGAGAGAAAAGCAATTGTCATGAAGAGGGAAGAAGAAGAGAAATAGAAAGGAAGAGAGAGAGAGAGAGAGAGAAATAGAGAGGGTAAGAAAGAAAGTGAGAGAGAGAGAGAGAGAAAGGAGAGAGAGAGAGAAAGGAGAGAGAGAGAGAGATAGAGAGAAGTGGTAGACAAAAAGACATAACTTACATGACCAGCGTACTAATCACAAGTCACCGTGCTACAAGATTGGAATCTAGGTCTCACCCTTTTTAATGTTGAATTAGCTAAATGCAACCAACACTTCTACTCCAACAGTTTCTATTCTCGCACTTTCCACCTGTGGAACTCACTTTCGTTTCCTTGATTCCCTGACAACTACATTCTTCAAAAATTTAAATGCAACGTCAATCGCCATTTTCTGTGTTCTTGAATCCTGTTCATTTTTTGTCTTTTTCTCAAACCACCAAATTCTCAGTTTTCTTTTTCTCTTCCATTCCCTATACCCCCCCCCTGCATACTAGTGGCATTCCCATGCTGCTTGGGGCGAAATGATTAAAAAATATCGCTACTAAAATTCTTTTTGTCCTATCGTCGAGGCATTGAATAAGTCGACTTCAGCCCCAGTCGAGGGGTGAGGTCCCAATTTTGCCAAAAGTGTCCACTTTCAGAGTGGATACTTGCCAACCGTAATGTAAACAAAACTTATGTCTTTTGCTTCTTCGTTTATGTGCGGCATTCGTTCAAGGACATATGCGATCATGGCTTTCCACAACTTCCTATATGTTGGGGCTCTAAGCAGTTTTTCTCTCTTTGCTAAGGCTAAGACTAAGGCTCCATTCACACAAGTTTGTCAGGTAAGTGGCTCACTACCATCCCCTGTTTCTCATGCTCTATATACTCTGTGACTTAACTTTTCCAAGCCCACCTTCCGTATTATAAGACCAAGGAATTCCAGCTGTCATTCCTGATTCTGATAGAAGAGTTATTTCGGTTACCATTTTTAGAGAATTAACCTGTCCGTTGGTCTTGAAAACGATCTCCAATCTGTGGTTGACTACGACAGGAAATGGCTTGTGAAACGAATCTGCCTCCAATCAGCATGGTTGATGTTCAACGCCACAAGAGCGCCTACTGTGCCGTCTTGGTCTCACGTTTTCCACTGATCTGAGGTGGAACAACTACATTGAATCAATAACTGCATCTACCGCAAGGAAAGTTGGTTCTCTATGTCGTGCCAGAAGCTTTTTCCTCTTCAAATCTACAAATCTACCATTCATCCATACATAGAATACTGTTGCCATATATGGTCTGGTGCCTCCGATGTTCATCTAGAGGTTCTCGATAAAATCCAAAGACGGATATGCAATGTTGATCCATCCTGACTTGGAGCCACGACTCCAGTCACTTTCTCACCGACGTAATGTGGCTTCCCTCTGTCTTTTCTATAAATATTTTCATGGCATCGGCTCTGACGAGCTATTTTCACTGGTACCTTGGTTGCTTGAATTTAAACGTGCTACTAGGTTGGCATCTAGGTCCCATCCTTTTACTGTCGAAGAAATTAAATGTAACCGCCTCTCTACTCCAAAAGCTTTTTCTCTCTCTCTTCCCGATAGTGAAACTCCATTCCTCTTGCTTCACTGAAAATTCCATTAATGGAGCGAATAAGCAACTTGCCTCGTCCATGGAATGGTCAGCATCTTTATGTAGAACCACATTTCTGAAGCTTGTAGTTTTTTCCTCATCCGTGGTTATAGTTTCCAGTATTTACTTAGTTTTCTCTTTTTTTATTCTAGTGTAAACCGGGCCTATGTCAGTATTTTTTATTCTAGTGTAGATCAAACCAATGCCAGTTTTTTTTTGTTCTATTGTAGACTGAACCTATGTCAATATTTTTGCTTCTTATATAAACCAAACCGGTGAGACGTTTTTTTTTTAAATTCTTGTGTAGTCCGGACCTATGTCAGTATTTTTTATTCTAGTGTAAACCGGGCCTATGTCAGTATTTTTTATTCTAGTGTAAACCGGGCCTATGTCAGTATTTTTTATTCTAGTGTAGATCAAACCAATGCCAGTTTTTTTTTGTTCTATTGTAGACTGAACCTATGTCAATATTTTTGCTTCTTATATAAACCAAACCGGTGAGACGTTTTTTTTTAAATTCTTGTGTAGTCCGGACCTATGTCAGTATTTTTTATTCTAGTGTAAACCGGGCCTATGTCAGTATTTTTTATTCTAGTGTAAACCGGAGCAATGCCAGTTTTTTTTGTTCTTCTGTAGACTGGACCAATGTCGGTCTTTTTGATTCTTGTATAAACCAGACCGATGTCAGTTTTTTTTTATTCTAGTGTAAGCAGTATCTATATCAGTGGTCTTGATTTTAGTGTAGACCGGACCAAAGTCAGCTTTGTTTCTTTTGCAGAGGGGACATATATCAGTCTATTTTTATTCTAGTGTAGACCGGACCTATATCAGTCTTTTTCATTCAAGTATAGACCGGACATATGTCAGGCTGTTTTATATTAGGGTATATCAGCTGTATCAGTATTTCAAATTTCTAAAGTAGATCGCACCTATATGCCTGCCTTTATTCTAGTTTCGAACGAACCTATGTCAGTCTATTTGCTTCTAGTATAGACCAGACGTATGTCAGTCTTTTTAATTCTAGTGTAGATCGGTCCAATGTAATTTTTAATTTTACTGTAGGCCGTACCTACGACAGTTTTTTTGATTTCGAACTTATTTGGGCACGATGGTAAAATAGGATCCTCTCCTTTAAACATAATTGAGACTCAGCCATAGTGGAAAAAAAGCAAAAAATAAAAACCCTACCGGACATGACAACTCTGTGTTGTGTGTTGTTTGTCAGCTAGTCAAATAATGTACTCACCGACATTAAAAAGGTGGTTAAAATCTTTTTTCCGGAAGCTGTGTTTAAGTTCAATTTTCTCATAGCGTGAATACACTTAAAATTTTATGTTGTCAAAACTGACGTTTAAAAATGAAAAGCCAAGAATATGATAGATTTATGTTGACAGTCCCGCCAGTCTGCGATGTGATCTCTCTGGGTGTTGGTTGGCAATTTGAAGTTTGTATGCCCAGTCGTTGCATAAGAAAAGACATAAAGCAAAAGGAATTTTCGATTAAATATTAAATTAAATTTAAATATTTGGCATAAATAAAATAACAATTTTAAGAACTATTTAAATATTTTGAAGGCTTTCCTTTTTATACGATGGTATCAAAATATTCCAATATGTAACTAAGCTTTTAACAAAATATCTAACAATAAGCCAACTTTAATATTATATGAACATTAATTAAATATGTTTATCAACCAGTGCACAATAAGTATTATGTTAAAAAGTCGCTAGTGTTTCAGTATAGACATAAGTACGGTAATAAAATAGCGATAAAATGTGTTTTTATGTACATTTTACGTCCAACAGATTTTAATATTTATTTCAGAGGAAACGACTGAAAGATTGGACATCATGATTCAATCTGATTCAAAGGGTTTGATGCTCGAGTTCGATCCTCACAGGTTGCTCCATACTTTTGGCCTTGTGCCACAGCTAAGCTTAGAAAAACATTTGGGCACTTCGACATGGGGCAATGGTTAGCAAGCTTGTGTCGTTAGATCAACTCCGTTTGAGTAATGAGTTCGATCCTGACAGACTGCTCCATACTTTCGGACTCCTGTCACAGCTAAGCTTAGAAAAAAACATTTGGGCACTTCGACGTGGGGCAATGGTTAGCAAGCTTGTGTCACTACATCAACTCCGTCTGAGTAGTGAGTTTGATCCTCACAGGTTGCTCCATACTTTCGGCCTTGTGCCACAGCTAAGCTTAGAAAAAACATTTGGGCACTTCGGCGTGGGGCAAAGGTTAGCAAGCTTGTGTCGTTAGATCAACTCCATCTGAGTAATGAATTCGATTCTGACAGAGTGCTCCATACTTTCGGCCTCCTGCCACAGCTAAGCTTAGGAAAACATTTGGGCACTTCGACGTGGGGCAATGGTTAGCAAGCTTATGTCGCTAGACCAACGACGAATGAGTAGTGTGTTCGATTCTCATTGGTTGCTCCATATTTTCAGTTTTCTGCCACATCTAAGCGACGCTTAGTAAATAATATATATTTATAAGTCTACTATTCGTCCTTGCTTTGAATATTGCTGCCGCATTTGGTCTGGTGCTCCTGCTATATATTTAGATATTCTTGATAAAACCCAAAGAAGAATCTGCAATGTTATTGGTTCTAACCTGGCATCTCCGCTTCAGTCTCTTTCTCGCCGCTGTAATGTAGCTTCCCTTTGCCTTTTCTATAAATACTTTCATGGTAATTGTTTCCCTTATGGTAATGTTGTGACCAAGTAAATGGTTAAGTAATAACAAAAACCAGGTTTGCAGATATATCGTTTATTAAATAGTAAGTACACCAGAAGAGTATTACCCGACTAGTGAGAGTGTATCGAATGAAGTAGCGCTCAATCTATTCACAGATCTCGAAGCCTTCTCTCCTACTAATTTTATAGTAGGCGGAAGAGTCTAACATAGACTATTAAGTGGGAGGACATCACAACAGTCACACCTAGATGTCATGAAATTAAGCGCATTAATTCTCTATTATCGTTTTCTCATTCTCTTTCGCTTCCTATAACCCCCTGCGTTCTAGTGGCATTACCCCGTTGCCTGAGGCGAAATGATTGAAAAAATAGAGAGTGAGAGGGGGGCGTGAGAGGAAGAAGTGGAGCATCGTGAGATTGCCCTCCTTGATCACAATTCTCAAAGACCATTGCAGACATCGTTAATATGGTGTGCACCACAGTTGCGAACTTCACGGGATTCGTAGAAAAGCGCCTGCCATTCCTCTTGCTAATCTGGTGACTTTCACGGTTATCACCATCGTTGTGCTTGGCAGCTAGTGACACGAACGGAGAGCGCATTTTAGTGCCCGTGTCAGATTAAAAATTGTTAATGCTCTTGATACGTCTGAATGAGAAATAAGAATGTTATGACCTGACAATGGTGGGTTCTCAGATAGTAATCGCCCCTTTCCTTATATTGATAGGCTTGATCGTCAGCATTTCCGGTTGTGTTTGTAGCATTACTATGATACGCGCGTGCGCACTTACACACATACATACATACATACATACATACACGCACAAATAAGTATATACATCATTACTAATTTTTTACTCGATACAAGACCCAAGAGCTATTCAAGATATAGAGTTACTGAATGAGATTCGTGTTTGGACTTAAGAGAGGGGAGTAAGTACATATGAGGATGTGTAGGATAGATAACTGTTGAGCTTAGACGAAATGGTTAAGATCATAGTGATTGGGGAAGCATTCACTCGAAGTTTTTTCACAAAGTAACTGTTCTTGAAAAGAATCTCTCCGAATACGAACGGGAATGAGAATAATTCGACCCCGTCTGCGTGGCACGGTTTTAGCTGTGAAGGTCTGAACTGGTGGAACTAAGTTCAGAAATTCGTTCAGTTACCTCATTCAGTAAAACTCCATCTTGACAGGCTCTTGGGGCTTCTATTGAGTGGATGTAAGTAAAAAATCCTCAATACATTCGTAATCTTCATTTCTCCCTCGTATTAAACCCCTATTTGATTGATTGATTCGTTTTCTACGGCTTATCAACCCACTGCAGGTTATTTAAATCCAGAAACTATTTTTAGATTGTAAGATTTATTTTTTAGAAATAATAATAATTTAGTGATATAAGCCTTACTAATTAACCCATAGCTAGGGGTAAAAGATGTTGTTTCATACCTTTCTCAAGGGTATTTGCTCGTAAGTGAATATAACGAAGGGAGGCACGGTGGAGTAGTGGATTGTCAATTGAGGAATCGGAGAGCCGAGTTCGAATTCCATTCGGATTCATTTAATTCACTTGGGAAAGTTATGAATCATCTTCTCCCCCCAGCTATGAATAAATAGTATAGCAGACTGGTTTATAGCCTTAGGTGGCAACCGCGCTAGAAGAAGAAATCTTTCCCAATAAACACAACTTCTGCGGCTACTTAGATGGGTCATAGGATTCTCGATTGTAGATATAACGAACCCAACAAGAATTAATAATTATCCATTACGCTACCTACACATATTCCCAAACGGTTACACATCTAGGGAGTGAGCTGATGAATTATTTGCGATTAATTAATTTCCACTCTTTCAATTCTTTTCTACATCTTTAGTGATGAGTTGGTAAATAATATATATATATATATATATATATATATATATATATATATATATATATATATATATATATATATATATATATATATGAAAAACATATATTATTAAATATAACAGACAATGAATGTCTATTATGTCTGATCATGAGCCATTCTACTGTTCGAATGTTCGCTTTAATTTCTGGTGAAAATAAAAACAAAAATTAGAACCAACTTAAAAAATATCCAAATGTTGGACAATGCTTGTCTTTATTTTTTTAATGCTTGTCTTTTTATTTTTACATAATATACATTCATTGTCTGTTATATTTAATAATATATGTTTAAATAATGATCTCTGCCAAAACACACACACACACACACACACACACACACACACACACACACACACATACACACACACACACACACACACACACACACACATATATATATATATATATATATATATATATATATATATATATATATATATATATATATATATACGCCTCCCAACCAAAAAGAATGAATTACAGTCCTTTAGGATCTCAGCTCTATACATTAACGTTTGAGCTTTCACCCAGTCAATGCAGATGTAAATTATTGACTATTTAGAAATCACGTAGCATTAATGTATCAATTAACGATCGAAATAGCATCGATGTTGTATTGGTTAATGATATATAAGTGGTTCCTAATGCTGTATTGATCAATGTTATCAGTAGTCTTAATGGTGCCCTGTATGGCAAGCAATCATCTGTAGTGTTCAAATGATAGCAAGTGGATCCACAGACGGAAGTGAATCTGCCTTGGCAGTAAACTATATTAAGCTATAACTGGAATCTTTTCAGTGACTATATTACCAATACAATCATTGCATCGGAAAATCTTGTAAATCATGTTTTACATGCATGTTTATTATTGACTTTATTCGATTCCCAATCGAGGTCGTATTCCTCTGCATTGTCAAATAGAATAGTACTCTATAGAATGTCTTACATTTTCAAAGCGACTTTAGCATTATTCGGTATTAATACAAAATTGGTTTAAAATTTTCTGCAAATTATTGATTGTATTGGATTTAGGTGAACTTGACTCGATGTATAACCAAACGTAATAACGGAAAGCACCATCCATCCATATCGATAATATATGCAAACCACTCACAATTTTTTTCTACTATTTCTCTCTTCTTCTCCTGTTGTCGCCTGCTGCCCTGATTGTTGCTACGTTTACTTTGCAAAGAAAAAAACATATCATTTACATGTGCTGCGACTGCACGCATCTATGCTTCATGTTATGATTTTGAAGTTGTAGCTTTTGCTGTTGTTGAAGCGGGGATTTTAGAAGCTGACGACCCAAAACGTTATGTCATACTATTTTAGAGGTCATCGAGTGAAGATCTGTTTTTCGTAACATAAAGGAAGAAAAATCGAAAGAAAATCGGGCATTTATCGGAAATAACAGCACGGATGATTTCTATTACTTTTTTGAGTTTGGTGTGCGAAATGTTTCGCCGAAGGTGTGCGTCAGTCAGGGTAGGCTTAGGGTAGGCTTAGGGTAGGCTTGGGCATGATGCATGATTTATTCAAAGACAAGAAGCAATGATTTTGACTTCATGCAAAGACTATTGGCCAAATATGTGTGGAATGGGTTGGATGCCTCGCATTTATTTAGAATTAACAATCTGCTCAGTCCTTAGGGTATCTGGGTAAAATATTAGGGCAGACTGGGTGCTTTAGCATTGGTAGGACAAACAGTCTAGGAAAAGAACCCGTCTTAAATCACAACTGAGGGGAAGTCAACGGGGAGCCACTCCACTGTTTCCCAAAAGGAATGACAATGTAAAATTTACGGATATTAAATAAACCGTAGCAAGCCATGTCCATCTGAGTTCTGAAGGGACTTGTCATTTTATACCCCCCCCCCACACACATATATATATATATATATATATATAAAACAAAGTGGAAACAGTTTTCGTGTGACGCATTTCATCGAACAAAGTTTATATTTACGTTGATTCGACTACACATGCGCACAAATGAGCGAGGGATGCTAAGAAATCTTAAATTTAAAGATGAATTTTAAATATTTTTTCGGTATATAATCTAGCCGATTTCATTTAGATTCATTTTCTTTTTATTTCCATTACCTTTGTTATTAAGTATACCACATAGTGATAATAGAAGGTCTGCTGAGAATGATGAAACCTTCTACGAACCTGGACGCAAATCTCTGTGGATGATCTAGCGATTAAAGCACTTTCTATACATTTTCATCTTAGTGAATTGTTTTCTCTTTTAATTAGAGTAGCATTTTTATATCAAAATTGTTGTCAGACACGTTACAGTGAGCAAATAATGCATTTCACGTGTTGTTTTGTAGCATTTCACTTTTGTGTTCATATAATCTTTTGTTTACATCTCTTGAGGTTTCTCCGATGTATTCTTTGTGGCAATTATTACAGTAAAAGAGTAAATTACTGCTTCAAATTATAGCTTATAGTTTTGTTTTGCATTAATTAAGTCTATTTTTGTTTTAGATGCAGTTGTGAGAAATTTTACGTTGAGTTTAAATAAATTCTTTGATTATTATGTGAGGGGCGCACTTGAGGTGGCTATTGAGAAGAGTTGCAGGAGATTCCAAAGTCGATTGGATGTCGTGGTTGATGCCAATGGCGATTATATTGAATACATTTTCTTTTTAGTATTTGAAGATATTTTTGTGTAATTTTGGTAAATATATATGTTAAAATGAGATGTCAGCGTTATTTTAATTTTTTTTATTTATCCATCGCACCATATATATATATATATATATATATATATATATATATATATATATGTTACCACTTAGCACCCCGTCTTGGGTATGACGATAAACTACATCAGCGTCCAGGGTAAGACGATAAACTACGTCCAACAGCAAGGCCTCTGATCAGGAGGTTTTGAGGAGCGTGGAACCACCTCTTAATTGCTGGTGTTCCCAGGTCCACCCTGACCCGGAGTGGTAGCACCTGTTAGGGTCTGTGCTATGGGTAAATAGTTAACCCCAAAACTGAGGTAAAAAGCATTATAAAAGTGTAAAAATAGGTTTTAATACCAGAAATACTTTGTAAAAAATTATTACCAGAAATACATTTTTGAAGAAAAAAAACTATTAGCAGCAATAGATGTTTTAAAATAATATTACCAGCTATACATTTTTGAGAAAAAAAAATTATCAGAAATAGATTTTTGACAAAACAAAATACAGGGTGTCCATAAAGTTCGTGTGCACTTTAAAAAATTTATAACTTTATTTGTATTTCCGATAGAAATAATCTGTAAAATATGTTATAACGTTTAATGTACCTAGTTTTAAGTATAGCTAAAATAACTAATGTGATTTCAGGCATTACTGTAAATCAGTTGGCAAATGTTTTCCGTGAACTGCAAAATCGTATTACCCTTTGTATTGCTAATGATGGAGGACATGTGGAAACGAAAATAAAATTTCAGTAAAACCTTAAAAAATATCGATTTACTTCTTTCTAATCCTTTTTACAATGCACACGAACTTTATGGACACCCTGTATTACCATGGAAAAAAGTTGTCGGCATTAAATAATCTATTGAGGTTGATATGCCGTAAAACACAACAAACCAAACCAAACCACTTAGCACCCCTACATTATACTACAGATACATGATAGATGATATCTTCTTTATGTGGACACACGGAGAG
Organism: Acanthosepion esculentum; assembly: GCA_964036315.1. NCBI lineage: Eukaryota > Metazoa > Mollusca > Cephalopoda > Sepiida > Sepiidae > Acanthosepion > Acanthosepion esculentum. The sequence continues at coordinate 105,861,565 of OZ038488.1, forward strand.
AACAGTCTCCGACACCTCAAAAAAACACTATCAAATTCACAATCGAATATTCCACTACTTCTATTCCGTTTCTGGGTGTACTGGTACATCTAAAATATAACCACATACCAACCTAAAAAAATCAATAATCTACAGCCAATATTTACGCATAAAATGCATCTGTTCAAAAAATGAGGATTACAGAAAAAAATTGGACGACTATTCAATTACTTTCTCAAAAAGAAAAGAAATTACCGACTTAAAACTACAAAAAAATCAATTACGCAGGCTTCCAAACAAAATAGAAATACTCTTTTAACGTAGGAAACAAAAAAGAATAATTCCAGAATTCCCATGTCTTTTTCTTTTAATTACAACATTCATAAGTTTTCCCATATCTTAACAAAAGATTTCCAGTATTTAAAACTCGATCAAACAATTGGAAAAATATTCAGCAAAAACCCATTTTTATGCTCTGAATTGTGACAGTTCAAATTTGATATATTTGCTTTTCTGCCACAAATGCAAAAAAGGAAATTATTTTGGAGAAACTGGAACAGAATTCTGTCTTCAGTTCAATAACCAAAAAAACAAAAAAAAAACAAAACAAAAAACCATCAGGGACAATAACAATTTCTCTGTCGCTGTACACTTCAGTCAACCATTTCATAGCGTCGATGACACCTGATGCGTGCTTTTATTGAACAGCCGAGAAGAAAGACGCCGATAGGTGTTGAAATTTATTTTCAAAATAAATTCAAACAGGGATTTGGGTTTACTCAGGGAGTATAATTTCCACTGGGAGACCTCTAATCAACAACATTCCTCGGGAGAGTTCAATTTCTTTGTTTATTCCTCGTATCGTTGAAAAAGAACACACGCGTGTTCAAAAAATTCCGACAATAAAATCTATCGCTTCGTGCTTCAATTAAGTCAAAGGATTAATATATATAATAAATAGCAATTTTATTGACATTATTTTGTTGGCTTTTTATTCTTCAAATTATGTTAAATGGCCTATCATTCATATATATATATATATATATATATATATATATATATATATAAATATAAAAGTGGACATGGAAGTCAGCACTTAGAGGCACATATCAGCACATATTTACACACGCTCTATTTCTGATATTGAGCACTTTATCCCATAAATATAGCACACTTTAAGATTATATTTCTTCATATATATATATATATATATATATATATATATATATATAATATGGACATAGAAAGCAACTTCATGGCAACTGGCAGTTTCAGGTATCGGGCGATAAAGGTTGAAATTTTAAACAATGTGTGGGTTGTTAACGGTCCTATATTTGAAATGAATATGGATTCACAGTTCAAACGAAATTTAACATGTTTGCACTAACTTTGACAATCCAAGTGAAAAAACGATTAGAAATTTTAGAATACCATCACCTAAAAGTACGGCAGTCAGCTATCAATAAAATTTGTTTCGATCTGGGAGCGCGCGTATTAAAAGGACTTTGAACTGTAAAGTCATTTCAGCCAAGTGACGCTAATCTCGCTGTCCCTCTAAATATATATATATATATATATATATATATATATATGTGTGTGTGTGTGTGTGTGTGTATAGAACTTATATATGTGGATGTAGGTGTTTCACGCGCTTCTCTGTAACATTTTGACAGAGTAGCATTCTGATCTTTGGCAGAGTGTACAGTTACTATACTCTGATCCTCAGCAGACGACTGGGAAGCGGCATTTTAATTTTTGGTAAAGCGACGAAACTTCAGTTTGTCATATGCAGAGCTTTACGTAAATAACATGTCTTTTTTGCTAGTATATATTAAAAAAAGTTTTGTTTTCTTTTTTTATTAAAGAATGGATAGTATGGTAATTTCGTAATCCTTTGAAAATGAAGTTAATCCTCATCAGGGACTTACGAAATGTGACATTGCATTAAGCTTGGCCATGTCCAATTCGTATTTATCAGGACTTGTTTGCTACACATTTAAAAAGAAAATAATGATTGACCCATACTGAACCCACAAATTCTAGGGAACAATATATAGAAAGAAATCTTTGCCTCTCAGACAATTTTTGTTGTATCCTTCAAGAAGGTTACAAACAAAGGTGGTACTCGAGTGAAAGGAACAGCAACACGGGCGTAGATGAAAGAAAGAGAGGTTTATTGTAAAAGAGAATACACTACTGAAAGACAGGGAATCGGTTAGCATGTTAGTAATTCCCGAAGCAAGGATATCTACCAACTGCCTCACGCGGTCAGTGTGGCACAAGGCCGAACTTAATGTGGGGTATCCGAACCCGTAGGCTCGGACAAAAATTCCCCGTATAAAATGGTGTTGGGTAGCTGTTTCCCGAGAAGAGACTCTGCCCTTCGACATAGCCTCGTCTGGGGATCTTCTCTGCCCGGAGGTAGAGAATTTGACCGGCACAGCTGGAGACGAATCTCCAACTAATTGCCGAAGCAAGGGTATTTACCTTACCTCCCCACGAGGCAGAATGTGGCACAAGGCTGTTTTAAATGCGGGGCAAAACTGAGCCCGTAGTCTCGGGCAAAAATTCCCGGTAGACCCCGTATACACCGGGTCGGGTAGCTGTCGACCACCCCAGACAAGACTTTGCCTTTCGGCAGAGCTCCGTCTGGGTTCCTCTCTGCCCGAAGGCAGAGAGTTCGATAGCACAGCTGGAGACAAATCTCCAACTAATTGCCGAAGTAAGGATATTTGCCAACCGTCCCACGCGGTCAGATGTGGCATAAGGCCGAATTTAACGTGGGGTGTCCGAGCCCGTAGGCTCGAGCAAAATTCCCTGTAGACCCCGTGAAAAACGGGTTCGGGTAGCTGTCTACTACCCCAGACGAGACTCTGCCCTTCGGCATAGCCTCGTCTGGACTCCTCTCTGCTCAAATGCACAGTTCGACTAGCACAGCTGGAAACAAATCTCCAACTAATTGCCGAAGTAAGTCGTTATTTACTCCCCCAACCCGAGGGAAATTGCCGAAGTAAGTCCGCAGGTATATCCTGTGCACACTATATATATCTACTGCAGTCCACAATAGGCGATAGGCAGAGTGGGACATTCCATTACAACAATTTTAAAACATAAAAGTAACTTTGAAAAACATACTTCTAGATAATTAATATAAAATTAACCAAATGGCAATCGTCTATAATTGTGCTATTATTTCGATGTTTTCCGATATAAAGTTCTATGGAAACACCACAAAGTCAACTACGTTATTGATTCTTATGTCTACTAAAATTCACCCAAGAAAAGCCTAAAGAGCTACCCGAAGTAGATTATTATATACAAAATAACGTATAAGGTGTGTGATATGAATGAAAGAGGTGTTGATAGGAAGTGAAAATTATGAAGATAAGGAGGATATAAAACGATTGACCCTTGAATAATTTCAAATCGTTGTCTTCAGGAAAGCACCATCTCGGAAGTCTGTTCGATGAAATAAGAATTTTCGGGCAAAAACGGAGTGGAACATTTTTTATTTTTAATTTGCAACACGGAAGAAATGAGGATGATTTAACTCCGTGGAAATAGCTTGCCAGGTCCTAGTTGTGAATGTCTGAACTAGTGGAATTAAAGAGTAAAAGCTCATCTGACCATTTGCCATAGAAATACCAATAGAGCGCTCCGGCATAGTGTATATTTTTCTCTAATAAGCGCATGTTTTTCTCGAATATTCAGGCCGGTAGGCGAATAAATATACCGTTGAATAAATAAACGGAACGTCTACTCAAATACGAGTATCTACTAAAGTAACTAACTGCATGTACATATGCGTAAAAGTATCTATCCTGGAAAGTGCGAACGAACCATTGTTGTATTTGTAAAAGGCGTTTTAAATCCGAATTAATCCCAGTTTCTTTAACAGAGAAAAAAAACTGACCATTTCCCCGTGCTCTTTGGATCTCGGGGGACATTTTATTTAACAAAAACACATTATTAAAAGCGACAGCTTAACTGTCTTGAGTAGACAACACGGGTTGATGGTCAGTAATCCCTGTCAATTATCAAAGTAGTTTTTCTGTCTACGTAGGCGTATTTGTGTGTCTGTTCTTGAAATAACATTCTCTTTTTAAATCTACTGTTAACCCGTCAACGTAGACAACTTTATAGTTTGGGTAAGAGAAAGAGAATTTCCCGCGTCTAATTTCCCGCCTCTCTGTCACGCCTGCTTACAGCTTTGGTAATTTCTTTTGTTCCGATCGATGATAGCTACTAATGAATCTTGGTTATTTTCTCTCGAATTAATGACTTATTTTGGAGTCTATAATTTGGGACAAACGTTGAATGGAATGCGGACATATTTAGTAAAAGGAATTAAGTCATTTATTTTTCCTGAATATTTGTCTATTTTCATTATACTGTTGAGGACCGTGTGGGTTTGCGTGTTTTGTATTAGAAACACGTATGTAACTCCTGGTAGAATATTAAAAGGTCCAACTACAAGAAAATGGCCAGACTTGAATTAAGCCCAACTGAAGATAAAGGAGACAAACAAAGAAGACCGATATATATATATATATATATATATATATATATATATATATATATATATATATATATATATATATATATATATATATATATATATATATATAAACAAATATATGTATTAAACAAAACAATTTTACAATGGACAATAACATTTGTGTGTGTGTAAACATTGGTGTTTGTTCTTTGGTGAATGTTCGTACGTACGTGTATGTGTGTATAATGTTCATGGCGTCTCCCACCAATGGGAAGACGCGGATCTTCTAAGAGAGATTACATTGTAGTCGCTGAAATGAGGAAATCAAAAAGAGAACGAGGCGAGAAGTCGCCCAGTATTTATAGTATAGGGAGAATGACCTGTAGTGACAATTTGGGAATTAAGGAGGAGGTAACTCCGACAATACTAATTTGTAACACTGCTGTCATTCATATAATTTATCATGTACGACTCTACCTTGCTTGCAAGAAAATATATTCTTTACTAATTTAAATAGAGACTATTAATTTTTTTAAATTTTTACTTAAGTAGAAATTTAGAAGTAAATTAAACATAACATCAGTTTGTCATACTAAATATAATTTCTTTTTAGGACAAATGTTTAAAGAACAAGATTGGTATGTTGTCGCGTCTTACGATTCTTACAATGTTACCAACTAATGATAGACAGTAAAAGAAAAGGTGATTTTCTAAAATTTTGTCATTGTTCCTTCCTTTTAGTTAAAATAAATACAACTTACAGGAGGTGAAGCATTTGATATAAATAGTAGGAGTTTTCTTTTAATGTGGTTTATAACGAGATAAGTATAGTTGAGATAACCACACTTTCTGATTTTTATCTTCTCTATTGGTGACAAGACAGCATTAAAACAAATGATGAACAGAGTTTGTTTAAGTAGGTTTAAGTTGATCCCTTTCTCCAAAACTCTTAACAACTTCCCGTCTTTTGTTGCTCTAAGTAACTTTTGACCTGCTACCATTCTCTTGGTTCCGGGTGTACCTTCCGTTTAAGTAGATTACTGACTGTTTTCCCTGCTTTTCTGGCCTACAATATGTCGCGCGAGGGTTTAGTTGTCTAGTCCCTATTTCCTCATCATGTGTGCTAGAAATGTTCTCTTTCTGACTGTAAATATAAATTGCCTCGCTGCTTGTATTTTCCTTAAAACTTCTTTTTGCTCGCATGTTCTCTTCATATTATTACTAACATTCATCGGTAGAACCTTATCTATGTCATTTCATGTCAAGCATCCTCAATTATCACGATAACAAATATCAGTACACTTTTTTTGTTGCTAATGATATTTTATATGTTTGATACTTTGCTTAGTTTCTGGAAGGCACCTTTCGATGTTTCTATGCATTTTCTGATTTCTGTGTTACATTTTCCATCATCTAGATCAATGGTGTCCATGTAACATTACTGGGATCTACAGGGGTCCATTTTAAAAGGGTTTATACGAGTCATTTTACTAGTGTATATAAATGTTCGATATAATTTAGTTGTTAAATACAAGTTTATTTTCATTAAATTAGTTTTACTTCACAATAAAGTACGTACATTTACTATTTCTATAAGACAATTCCTAAACTTATCTATTAGTAAAAACTAAAACAAGCTTTTTTCATCAAAAAAAAAAGAAAAAAAAAAGAATAAAAGTGGTCCATAGGTAAAAAAAAGAGTTGCGAACTACTGCTATGAACCATGGATCATCCATTCTTGCTTGAGGATTCCAGCCTGAATACGAAGGATTTGGTAATGTTAAGGAAGCTGGCTATCGCTGTATCTCTGTGGTTGGCTTGTACTATGATTATGGTATGATTATTTTTCATTTCCTGCACCATATTGGATTCTGTCATGTCAATTCTCTTGATACATTTGAAAGAGAAGTGAGTATTCTGTATAATATTATGCGAGGTTGTCTTCCATTTATGACTTGCTAAAAGTAAGTCTTCAAATATCGGATACTTCTCGTGTATATTGAAAACAATAGGATAAAACTATATCACTAAAGTTTGATTTCTATAGAATTTAGTTATTAAATACATTGTTAAGTTTATTGTCATTAAATTAGTTTTACTTCAAAATAAAGCATATACATTTACTATTTCTATAATACAATTCCTAAACTTATCTATTAGTAAAAAAAAAGTGAGCTTCTTTTTCATCGAATGGTTATGGGAGGTGGGGGTCCAGCAAAAAAAAAAAAAATTAAGAGTAAAAGTGGTCCATGGGTTAAAAAAGGTTGAGAACCACTGATTTATGTCACCTACTACACTGATCAGATAGTTGAATTTCTGTACTTACTTGATTTTGACATCCGCAATATGTAACTCACACATTGGGTTGCCTTTTCGTTAACAACCAGGCATTTAGGCTTCTTATAGGTAACAGTTAGTCCTTTCTTCTTGCTTTCCAGTACAGCCTTGTTAAATAGTTCTTTCAGTTTCTTTTCAGGGTCTGTCATCAACACAGTATCATCTACGTATCTTATGTTGTTAGGAAGATGTCCGATGATAAATCCTTATAGGTTTTCTAAGTCTCTTACGAGCATCTCACTGTATTGCTTAAATAAATCCTGCATAAAAACGCATTCTTGCCTTCTTTTTTAATTCTTATGGATTCAATGAAGTCGTTCTCTACCTTCATGCAGATTATTTATTCGCAACGGAAGTGACGGATTGCAGTAATATGGCATATAAATCAATTTCCTATGTAAATCAAGCTTTTGATGGCCAAGCGTTCAAAAGCGTTTACGCAGCCTTGTGGGTGATGAATTATTTTTTACCCTACAATCTCTATCCTACAAACGAAACGTGGCTAGCCTTTCGCTCCGTCGGTTAAGTACCAGATTCATAACTGATTAGGAAGAAAATTTTTCCGCGGGAGCGTGCCATTTCTTTCTACAGTAGACTGGTTGCCAAACAAGGTTAAAGAACCATGTCTGTCCTGCTATTCAATCCATAGGGGAGGAAAAGAGATGGGTGCATACCTTTCCCAAGGGTATTTTTGCGGAAGTGAATGTAACGAACCCAACTGGAATTCGAACTCGGCTCCCCGATTTCTCATTCCGAGGTGATATCCATTACACAACACCGCACTGTTATTTTTATTCTATCGTTATTTTCACGCCCAGACGATATGAATTCTTTTGTTACACCAGCTAGTATTCGCCATGATGCGTACACAAAGTCGACTAATCTTCTTCATATTCCATTAGGAAGGAGGAAGTTTCACTCAGACAGCTTCTTCCCAAGAACTGATAATTTTTGGAACAGACTCCCAAGAGGATACTTCCGCGATCATTGCAGTCCTAAACTCTTCAAGTCTAGGGTCAACCGTTTCTGTACCTAATTATATGCACCCCTTTTTAATCTCTTGCAACAACCTAATTCAATAATCACTTACCTTGAGTGCCTCTTGGGACTTTTATTGGGTGAATAATAGGAAAACAATCATGATCACAGAGATTAAAACGTAATCGTTCTTTTATGACTGAATATACTATTTAGCATGAATGTGACCTAATATCATACAAAAGCCGGAGAAAAGAACTTAGGGTTGTATTATTTATCTGTGAAAACGATCTGGTCAAATAATGATGTTTGCATAAACCTAACATAAAAAAATATGAACAGAGATAGATAGATTGATAGAATTGAAGAAACTGGATAAGAGAAAGGTACTTTGAATGTATACGGTTATCTCTAGGATATAAATGGAGTTGCAGATATGTATGTGTAAGAACCAAAACTTTTTTGCACAACTTGTAATGGTGCCAAATGCTATAAGCTCTGCCAGCAACTCCATTTCTCCCCCTCTCTGTCTGAACCTCCTCTTTCTTCTGCTCATATTGGCACAATTTCCCTCTTTCCTCTTTGCCTGTCCCTCAACTCAAAATGGCACCAGAAACTCGTCCACCCCACTAAATAATCCTAATAAGGTGACTAGCCAATTATAGTTATTTCGTTGAAGGGATAGGAAGAGTTGTTAGTGTGACATCCGCTTGCGAGGTCAAGTTCATGACCTTTGCCCAGGGTTACAGTATTTTCTCTACTCTCTTGCTCGTTCTTTTACTTTGTCCTTTTTTCCTTCGTCTTCTAAGAGTTACTCCACGGGATATATATATATATATATATATATATATATATATATATATATATATATATATATATATATATATATATAGAGAGAGAGAGAGAGATAGATAGATAGATAGATAGATAGATAGAGAGAATGGGAAGGAATCACCGTAGAATTTCATGTGTTGTCCTCAATCTACACGTTGTTACATCAACATACATCAATAGGACAGGCAAAAGTCACACATATTTATATAACAGCAAGGGGGGGTCCATCATTTTTATCAGCCATAGTAACTAATACAGGGTGCGACGGGTTGACATGTAAATTTAAATATAAATATGAACAGTTTAAGTATATATATAAATTAAATGCATGCGTGTGTATTTCTTTACTTTTTATGTGCTATGTCCTTTCAGGACGTAGGCGAGCATGGATCTCCACCTCCCTCTAAACCCTTGCAGCTCTCAACAAGTTCCTTCCTTCTGCTTCCACCCCAGACCCCGTTCTGTCACCCACTTGCTTAAACCCGCTAGGTATGTCATGCGTTGTTTTCCCTTGTCTCTCTTTCCCTCTATTCGACTCGTGATTCTCCAGGTCCTCTTTCCTCATTATGTGTCCCAGGAACTTCAGCTGTCTCTTCCTGATATTAAGTATAAGCCTCCTCCTTGTTTGCATCCGCTCTCAGACCTCATCGTTGCTCACACGTTCGGTACATGATATCCTTAGCATCCTTCTGTAGAACCACATCTCCGTCGCTTCGAGTCTCTTCTTCATCTTTGATAAAATCGTCCGACATTCACTGCCGTAAAGGAGGACAGATGTCAAGTAACAGCTCAGTATTCTTTTCTTTGTTACCAAAGAAATCCTCCTGTCTCGCAATACATTGCTAACACGATCACCACATTCTCCCGTAGGTTAACTTATCACGTATTGAAACTTATCAATTATCGATCATTATATCAATCAAAATACGACGATTTGCATGAGACAAATATTAGTAGATAATATTAAAATACTATATAGCACTTCTTTCTTTCTTTTTATGTGCCATGTCCTTTCAGGACGTAGGCGATCATGGCTCTCCACCTCCCTCTAGCCCTTGCATCTCTCAACAACTTCCTTCCCTCTGCTTCCTCCCCCGGACAACATCCACTTGCTTAAGGCCGCCAGGTATGTCACGCGTTGTTATCCCTTGTCTCTCTTTTCCTCTATTCGACCCGTGAGTATCAGATTCTCCAGACCCTCCTTCCTCATTATGTGTCCCAGAAACTTCAGCTGCCTCTTCCTGATATTAAGTATAATCCTCCTCCTTGTTTGCAACCTCTCTAAGACCTCATCGTTGCTCACTCGCTCGATCCATTATATTCTCAGCATCCTTCTGTAGAACCACATCTCTATCGCCCCGAGTCTCTTCTTCATCTTTGATAAAATCGTCCGACATTGACTGCCGTAAAGGAGGACAGATGTCAAGTAACAGCTCAGTATTCTTTTCTTTGTTACCAAAGAAATCCTGCTGACTCGCAATACTCAGCCCAGCTTTTGGAATGCGTCCTTGGCCATCCCAATACGCCTACGGATCTCAGTGTCGCACTTACCGTCCTCTGTCAAGACGCTTCCCAGATATTTAAACTTCCGCATATTTCTTATTAGTATAAATATTATTCTTAGTTGCTACAAATATTTAAGTGGCCATTCTCGTTTATTATTAACAACCAGACTAGATTGAGAAATATAACTACAGAAAGATTTTGCCCCCGGCAGGAATCGAACCTGTATCCGCTTTTCCTTCAGGAGAAACTTTTAGATTCACAACCAACTTTACTTTATATATATATGGCAAAGTAGATAAAAACGTTGGTTAGATCCAGTGATTAGACCCAAAGAGTTGCGGGTTCAATACCAGGCCACAGCAGTGGTGAACCAAACCCTGGAGAGTTGATCTAAAGGGAATAACTGAGACATCTGGAAAAGGCATGGCACGTTGAACTAGAACAATCTACACCGGTTGGCGGAATAAATGGCTCAGTTCGAAATTACAATGACCTGAAGAAGGCCGGAGCGCGCAACAGTCGAAATGTTGTGAATATGGTCATGAAGATGAGGATAATAGTCCGAATAATGTAATTAAAGCAAGTAATATATATGTATATATTGAAGTGAATATATATATATATATATATATATATATATATATATATATATATATATATATATATATATATATATATACACTGGAAGTGAAAGACAATGAAAAGATTTAGAGAAAAAACCGGAAATCCATGTCCAAAAAACGAATCAAGGGGAAAAAATCTACTACTGTTAAAAAAACAGGGATATATATATATATATATATATATATATATATATATATATATATATATATGTGTGTGTGTGTGTGTGTGTGTGTGTGTGTGTGAAAAGTTTGCGTTAGCATGAGTGACATCACAACGAGGATTCCCCCCCACCGCCATAATAACACCAATAGACGCAACCTACATAAATGCAAAATTTAAAAAAATTAAACAGTTTGTTTGACGATCACAAAAGCGTGAAAACGAGGGTCACAAACTCATATCAATCCAACTATATATATATATATATATATATATATATATATATATATATATATATATATATATATATATATATAAGTAAAATTGGATGGGATTATAAAAGAATGGTAAATATACTATACAAAGCGAATTTGATATGATTCGCTGATGAAACGACATCATCTGGTCAAATAAAATTCTTTTTCTGATGATTCTGGTTCTTTGGCCAAACAATGTAAAATAAAAGTTTTATACATTGTCTTATACATTTACCTCAAAGACACGCGCGCGCGCACACACACACACATATATATATATATGCAGCAAGAATTTATTTAAACATGTTTTATCAAATTCATGGTCTGTCTAATTTTCTATTGTATGTTTCTTATGAACGAAGAGTTCGTGTTCGTATCGATCACCACATCACACAAAACTCAAATATCAACATAAGACAAATATTATCAAACTAGTGTATCCATGCCGTCCAAAAATGGCTGCAATGGTTAGAAAATTTTAATATTAAGATGCAATGAAACAAGATTTGAAACAATGTATTAAGTTTCAATAAAGCGGAGATAAAAAATTCACAACTAAAATAGAAGCCAATGAACTGTTTAGTTAATCCGTTCTCTTTATATTTTATAGACGTTCAATGATTCATTGATTACTCCTGGTATTATATAAATCGTTTTTTGCTTAATGTCTTTTCATCTGAAAAATTATATGTGTTTAATATAAAAATGAAATGGAAATATCTCTTGGAAGTAAAAGATTAGCAACAATACGACAAAGATGGCGACGACTAAGTCTATTTCAAGACCAAATTGAAGCAAGACGATCACTTTAATAGACAAAGGTATCTGAGTGCCTCACATGAAAAGTCGAACGAAAGATAAAGCAGGGGAGGAGGGGTTTTGCATCAGAGCAACTGGGAAAGAATTTAAGGAAAGATATGCAAACTATCTGCAGACATTCATATACGAAACATATAAGAATAACACCATGTTGTCAAACTATATATGGGAATTGAAACTGAAAGAGAAAACGCCAATAGGAGAATGGAATATAATAGAACATAAAGAGAAAAAGAAGATTGGGCAATGTATGGATGGAAGAGAAATTACAAAATATAGAATCTAAGAACGGGCTAATCTAATAAATAAAACGAATTAAAATATTTCGAACTGTTGCCACGTTGACTAATTCTTTTACAAAAAGTGAAAAGAACAATAGATCTTAGGGATGGTATTAAAAACAGCCAGCGACTTTGAAAAGCAAAGCAAAAAGAAAAGTAAAGAACAAAATCAAATGCTAATCTTGAAATAGCGATGTAATTAGGTAAATATAAGAAAATGACATTTCTGTATATGTGCACAGAAAAGCTTTTTAAATGAATTTAAATTGGAGCATTCTTAAGGAAAGGAGTATATCATTTGTATACTCCTTATTTATGTATATTAAGTGGCGTCATTTTATATTCATTTAAAATAGGAATATAAAATAATTTATATATATATATATATATATATATATTATTTTATATTCCTATATATATATGTTTTATATTCCTATATATATATATATATATATATATATATATATATATATATATATATATATATATATATATATATATATGTAAGCGTATTTGAATGCACATAAAATGATATATTGTATTTATTCATTTACGGCTCGGTTTCACGCTTAGCGCTTTTTAAAAATGGGTGACTGTTTGAAAAGAACAGTAGATTTCAGGAATAGCGTTCCTGAGTTGTATTATTCTTCTCACTTTTTAAAAATGGAATGTGAAATACTAAAGAGCAAATTTATTCAATAAAATCGCCATTGGCTTCAACCACGACCTCCAAACGACTTCGGAATATCCTTCAACTCTTCTTGATGGTCTCCTTGTTTAAGTTTGTGAATGCTGTTATAATCCTTGCCTTCAGTTCATCTTTGGTGTTAGAAGGAGTTTTGTTTTTCTCTCACTCAAAGGTGCCCAACACATAATAATCAAGAGAGTGCTGTCTGGGGAGTTAGATGGCCAGATGTAAGGGTTGATATGGCCGCAGAAATTGTCTGACCACCATCACCGTGTTCTCCTGCTTCTGAAAAGATGAATGGAGGCATAACGTCGCCATTATCGGTGATCACTCTTAACACCATCGTAATTACTATTACACTCATTTCTTTCACAATCCTCTCCAGTGAATGTAAATTCTACATTCAACACCATCACCTAATAAGACACCAGAAGTGTTGAAACAAAATGGCTATTTTTGTAGTGATTTTATAACATATTTATGTTATAATTTTCGAGTAAATTATATTTACTCTACACTGTATTGAGCACTCTTTTAAGAATAGTATTTTTGGTTATTAGAATTTATACCGTATATTCCAACCTTATATATATATATATATATATATATATATATATATATATATATATATATATATTAAACGTTATTTTTTAGTGGATACCCTTATTTGAGAAGACGCTTCGTTTTATTTTAAATAGTATTTATTTCGTCTACCGGCCTTCTCACCCGAGAAAACTTATTTGCCTTTAAAGCACATTCAGTTGCCAAATTTTTCTCGAAATTTTATCCGAAACGAAAAGAAAGCAATTTCTCACAGCAGCCACCCTCTGGACCTTCGTAATCACCATTAGACCCATCCAACTCTTTCCGAATCCACAGCATGCCGTTTCCCAATTTCTGACGGAGTGAATTGCGTCATGGTGTTTTTTTCTCACTGACGATGCCCAACTCACTCTACTATACTCTGCAGTCGACAAAATCAAAAACAAACAACGCACATGTGCGAATTTAAAAAAATAAAATGGCGACAATTTACCCATCCCACTCTCTCTCTATCTCATTCTCTCTCTCTCCAGATTATATATATATATATATATATATATATATATATATATATATATATATATATATATATATATATGCATGTATGTGCGTATGTGTATGTGTTGAACCATTATTCAAAAGAAAGTCGTTTGCATTTTGACAGACGTAAATCTGACGCTCTTATCTACTTTGTAAATTAATGAAAATGTTTTTAGGCTACAGAAAAGTCTAGAGTAAAATCACCATCATATTCTATTCAGTTAAATTTCTCGCCTCTAAAAGTATAAATTTCACCGGAAAGCCATTGCTTATTTTCCGTCACTTTTCGTTTTTTCCCGACAATTTCCGTTATTTATCGGCTATTTCCGCTTTGCGATATTCCCGATTAATTGAAGTGGGACGTCAATCTTGAAGGGATTCACACAACAAATTAAGCCGTTAATGGTCGTCTGCGCCGTTCGCAGGAGAAAAACTGCGCCCATAACCTTTTGGCCTTCTGTGGCGCTCAAAATGTCTCCGTTTTTCATCTCAGAATTTGTCAGAGAATTATCCTAAATCTTTAATTTCTTTTCTTATTTTTGTTGCAGTTTGTTTCAGTGCATTTGTAGTGACAAATACTTTTTACAATAATTTCATGACGGTCAATCTTAGAAGAAAAAAAAATGCATTTTTAAAGATGGTTTCGAACGAAAATGGAAAATATGTGATATGTTTTGGTGTTTATTGCAACGGATTTCTATTAAAAAAAACTGCTTTTTGTTTCTTAAAACATTAGCAAATGAATGATTTCCTATTGCAATTGATTTATAATAGATCTGTCTTTTATAACTTTAAATATCTCTTGAATACTTTTTGTTTATAATAAAAATTACAAGCAAAAACATTTCTAAAGATATTGTCATGTCCATGAAGGAATACATAAATAAAAAATAATTATACTGTCACGATGTCGTGTTCATAAAACAAAATGAATTATAGTGTCAAAAATAATTATAATAAAATAATTATAACAATTATAATTATCATTAATTCACTGATTCTAAACCAATGAGAATCAACCGGACATTTCAACCAATGAGAATCAACCGAACATTTCTCCTCTACACACACAAACACGAAACATTCTCACTTTTAGCACTAACATTTATATTTTAGCACTCAATAAAAATTCGAGGTAAGAAAACTCCAGACACTTCAAGTATTTTGTAACAAAATTATCTAGACACTCATTACACACACACACACACACACACACACACATATATATATATATATATATATATATATATATATAAAAGGCATGCGAGAAAAACTGTATACACTTTGGTTATTTTTTATTTTTTTCTGTCGGATTCTGATCTAAATTTGACCCCAAACTCACAATTTTATTCAGTCTTACTGTCTCTTATATTCTCCAACACCACACAACGACTAGATAATAATACTCGTTTTGTTGTTTCCGCCTCTTGCTGTTCCTCATTTTTACGAGTATTTTTGTATAGATAAATGTAAGGAGGCTTTATAATTATTCATATTATTTACTAGTTATAACTCCCCTACAATATCTACTTAAAATGCTTAAAGGATGTACATGTGAATCCAGGTTTTTGAGCAGCGGTGGGATACAAATGAAAAAAAAAAACATATGGGAGACAAACTTGGTGATAAACGACTTGTTAGAAATTTCTGTTTTTTAATGTTAATTAAGGATTACTTAGGATATGCGGGCAGAGTAGCGGATATCGGCTCGGAAAGTGTAATCGGCGAGCCGAGTTCAAATTCCGTCCTTGCCTGTTGTATTCACTTGAAATGCATGAATCTGTCGCAGTTAGCTCCTCCTCAGTTTCCTTAATCCTTCAACAGGGGTCTCTCGCCCCTGACTATAAATACTGGCTGACCCTTCTCTCTTTCTCTCTTTACGGCTTACGCACACGTGCGGCCAGCTGTCTCGACTCAGGCCTCGGGCCGCAACATCGCGCGTGAGACGAGGTAAAAAAACTTTCTCTTTTTTTTACTTATTCCAATATGTGACCTCTCACACATACAGCGTTTCCCATATTCTGGGAACACGCTAAAAACAATATACGCGTTCGTACAGACACTCAACACATTCACCATAACTTCTCCATACAACACTCTGTAACCCTTCATGTCATTGTAATTTGTTATTAATATATATTTGTTTGCATACATGTATATCTTGTTTGTTTCTTTATATTCTTTGGACTCCATTAAAGTCCAACATTCCTATGTAGCTGGACAGACTAGCAGGAAATCTTAACCCTCATCTCTCACACATTCACACGCACGGTCCTCTACAAATCTCTCCCCAATCAGGTATAGGTTATCTAGTATCGTAGACTGGGCTCTAAAGCCTTGGGCGGCAACCAGTCTAAGAGAGGGAAAACTCTAAAATCCAAATTGTGTAGAAAGTAACGGGAAAGCATCCCACGATCTTTCCTAAGAATGCCTGATAATAAAGAAAAGGAGTCCGTGGAGGGCCATAATCGGTTACGTCCTGAAAAGAAATAACGACAAAAATGATTAATTGAAATTATTTCTTTTCTTTTTCAATTTATAACTTTTTTTTATTTCTAGATATTTTTTAAAGAAATTGGCTTTTTTTTTGCTAGTGAGTGTGGTGAAGGGTGGACCTCCTTGACCATGCCGACCCTCCGTATACGCGCCTGGGTGGCATTGTAAGAATTCATTAAAAAAAAAGAAAATATTCACAGAAAAATCTCTAGACATTGACAGCGGAACGAGAGAAATTTATTCTCGTAGATTAATTAAATGGTTGTTAAAATTCTCTGAAGGTTGCCCGGATGGACAGTCACCTGAATAAGGCCGGAGAGTACAACGACCGAAACGTTGGGATAATAATAGCAAATATGGGAACATTAAATCGAATATAAATAACAGTTCTCTTTCGTCTCAAGCCGTGCTTTGCTATTGGCTAATTTTGAATATCAGTGCTTTTTTAAAAATCGGTTATAACACCAAGAAAAGCAGTACAGCCACTGGCATACAATGCGTTACAGGGCGTGGAGGAGTTAGGAACAGAAACATTAGCAATGAGTAGAAAGAGAAAAGAGTAATCAGGAGGACAGTAGATAGCGATTGACATTTCATTTAAATTTTTGCAGATTAAAGTTGGTTGGAAATCATGGAGCTGGAAGGGAGATGCACAAGCGAGAAGTGCGAGAAAAAGAAATTGTTAGTATAGAAGTTACGGTTACATCTTGCCAGTTCAGCTGCAAATTGATGAGATCTCTCCGCAAGTATTTCGCTTAAATTCAAAAAGTCATGGTACCATAGCAAAGAGCTCATCCGAACTATTACCATGAAAGTATTTATAAAAAAGCACAGAGAGACAACCTTATGGCAGTGGGCAGGTGACTGAAGCCGAGCTGCCAGATCAAGACCAATAATATTGATAATTCTTCTTTGGATCTTATCAAGAAGTTCAAGGTAAATAGCAGGGGCAGCGGACCATATAAGGCAGAAATATTCTAAACATGAACAAAGAGTAGACATATGCAATTCCGGAGAGAAAAATCGTCTCGCCCGACAAAATGAGCCGATTTTCTTAGCAGTTGATCTAGCAATGGATTCAATATAGTCTTTCTACTTCATGTCAGATGAGAACGTTAACCTGAAAGCCATTTTCCTGGAGGTTAGCATCAGCCATGCTGATGGAAGGCAGAGAGGGGGCTCTCAGATTATTAATAGAGAGAATTTTAATTTTGAAGGCGTTAAAATTGACAAGCCAACTTTGCCCCAATTAACGACGGTCTTGGGGTCGTTTTGTACATCAGATGTCATTTTGACATTGTCGGACTGATCATACTTAATATCGAGTAAATGCTATTGTCATCAGCGTAGATACCAAGTTGAGAGCTGATGTCATCGGGAAGGGTGTTAATGAAGATTAAAAACAGCGTAGTACCAAGGATGAAGCCCTGGAGACACCCGCGTTAGTACGAAAGACGAGTTGCCGTTCAGGATAACTTTCATTCCACAATCTGATAGGAACGACTGGATCTGCTCAAAAATGTCTTCGGAGATATCGTAACTTTTCAGCTTGTGTAGAATACCTGAATGCCAGACGCCATCAAAAGCTTTCTAGATATCCAATGCTACAACCCGGACATCACCGTTTTTATCTAGAACATGATAAAATCTTTTGCAATTATTGTCAGAACTTCAGCAGTTGACCTGGAGAAACGAAAGCAGTATTGCTTGTCTGAGAAAAGTCCCTGAGATGAGAGATGATGAACCAATTCAGTATTGATTAGGGCTTCTAGGAATTTCCCAAAAAGAGGCAGAAAGCTAATAGGCCGATAGTTGGATGGGTTGGACAGTTCACCAGAGTTCTTAAAAAGTGGAACAACAGACGATAACTTCCAGTAGGCAAGAAGGCAGGAGGCAGCGAGTCATTTATTATATAGTTTATAGAAAACAGGAGCCAATTCGGTAACAAATTACTTAATCACAATTACAGGGATACCATCGGATCCATATATTTTGTGGGGATCAAGGTAAGAGATGGCAGCAGAAACCATGGAAGGGGTTATATGCATATCTCTCAACAGAGACTCAGTTCTAAGTGGAAAGTTAGGCAGGGTTACTCCAGATGAGTCAAGAGTAGAGTTTGAGAATTTGCGGGCAAAGCATTCAGCTTTATCAGCAGAAGATGTTAACACCTCAAATTGATTGAAGATGGTGTGGGGGGGATAGAGACCTTGCAGTTATTTAGTACCCTATTACAGAGACGCCAGTAATCGAGAGAACCAAATTTGTTAGAGGCTATGCGGTGCCTCATTCTCTCGGCAAACAGGGACTTAGCTCCTTCAGGAACTCGCTTACATTTATTACGAGCAGTAGCGAATAGGCACCTGTTATGACGAGAGCTGTCAGACGCTGGTATAGCCGGAAGCCGATCATGCTGGTGTAAACCATGGAGAGGATTGTGGTTTCACCTGGTATTTCCGAGAAGTGTCCATACCGGCTTTGGCCCAAGAAGATACCTCAGTGGCGCAATTTTAAATTGAGATGGTAAAGATGTCAGTCCAAAGGGGCGTCACGAAGAAAATCCCAGAAAAATCCCAATCAGCATGCTGGTAAGTGAAAGAGGTCTATGGAGATGGGGGTTCCTTTAGAAGTATATGTTTTTTCAGACATCATGATTTTATAGCATCAGTGCAGTAATAAGTCTCATTGGAATCAAAACGATCTTGCTTTTTACACTGAATGTAGCTCAGTGTTTCTTTACAGAGTTATACCTTGGATTCCTAATGACTGCCTGTATCGAGTCGATCTCCTTCCCGATGTGGACGGGCAAAGAATTAAAATATGTTTTGTTCTTCAATTTACTGACATCAATCTTTCTGCAATTCTTACGAATGATCTTCCTCACATGCATGTAAATATGAGATATACCGATTTTGTCGTCTGACCAACACACCCCGATTACGTGCGAACGAGTTTACTTCCTGTCTGTCACAATGACGAACGATTATATAATCAATCATACGGTAATAACTTGATTTAAAATGCGTTTAGATAGTCTTAAGGTGCTTTACGGGCTGAAAAACTGCATTTGTCGCAAGGAGATGAAACAACTCATTACAGAGAGGCAACAGTATAAAGCCATTAGAATTTTCCTAGCAAGTTTGGTCGGGAAACATGGTTATTATCTAGATGGGCGTTGAAGTCATTTAGTATACAATTTGTGAAGAAACTTGACTTTTCACAGTTTTTCTTGAAGATTAGAAGTATTTTTTATCTGAGAGAAAAGCAGTCTACCATGGGAATATAACAACAGAAAATGGATGCATAATTGTTGTATCGTTTTAGGTACGAAGAGAGAAACTCTTTTTAAGATAGAGGTTCCAGTCTATTTGTGAAGCATTCGTCCCTGCATTCAACATAGATACCACATTTGGTCTGTTTGTTTCTGTCATGTCTTTCGTTATTCTTGATAAATTCCCAAAAAGAATCTGCAATTTCATCCGACCTGACCTTCATTTAGTTTCCCACCGTATCGTGAGCCTTTTTCTATAAATATTTTCATGGTAATTGTGCTGATAAACTTTCCTTCTTGGTATCTAGATTAGTTATTTAAGCGCGCTACTAGATTGGCAGCTAACTTTTACAGGTGAAATGGCTAGATGGAACCGTGAGTTCTATGCTAACAGGTTCTTCTTTTACACTTCTCGCTTGTGGAACTATCTTCTGACTTCTTGCTTTCCGATCAACTTTGATCTTCAACAATGTAAATGCAATGTCAATCGTTAACTTATTTCTTTTTAATTCCTGTTCTTTTATTGTTCTCTCTCCTTAAAGTTTTTCTTTTTCTCATATTATTTCATACTCAGTAACCCATTGCGTCTTAGTGCAATTATTGCCTTGCTTTGGATGATATGATTTAAAAATAAAATACCTGATTACTTATTTCCTTTTGATGGTCTGGTCTCAAATATGGCAGCTACGTTAAACGTTTTATTTCTCGAAATTCTGGTAATTGATGTTCCTCCCACCGGATTTACATTATCTTATAATTTCACGATGCAATAAGCATTTTTATTGTTTGGTTGTGCAAACGTTATGTGTATACCTTACCACCTTTGTGTTTATGTTTAACACTTGTAATATTAACGTAAATATGTATTAAAAATTGGGTTTTTAGTGCATGTGAATGGCTGGTCTCTCGTATCCGACAATGTCCGTCTACGAGGGCGACTACCAGTCAGGCTGAGCGTGCACATTTTGTGTTTGTTCAGCGCACCCATAGAGCCCACCCTGCGGTTTCTACTGCAACTCTCCTGAGCGGACCTTAGTTACAGTTTCTTTTAGAGACCGCATTATCTGAACAAGCCCAGTCCGTTCATACCCCCTGTCGCAATGAATTCATGCTAGCACAAGCATCGACGAATAATTCCGTCTCCTCACAAGGCTCGGGTCAACCCGTGGGGTATGGTTTTCAAGCACTTTCCATAAGTCCGGCATACTGCCATTGCCTCTTTCATCAAGAAATCGAATATTGAGATTCGAACCCGTGTCTCATGATCGGAAAGGGAATGTTGTAACCACTTGGCTACGCCTATTAGTGCCTGTCTGCATGGTAAATTTAACAAATATTGGAAAGGAACGCATAATAATAGTTTACGTCATCTGCAAAAATTTGAATATTACATATTCTTTTTTGAACAGGAGTAGAGATTTATTTCTTGTCTCATGTTTAGGATTGGGTTTCCGGCTTTTTCTCTTTCACTCCCAGTAACCCCTTGTTTCTTAGTGGCGTTATTGCTTTGCTTACATGTAACTGTACCTGTAGCTGCATTCAGCTCCGTTAAACGAACCCACCGCATCTGAAATCAAGCTGACCAAGCGTAACAGAGGTTACATTCATTCTGACGTGCAAATCCATAGGAGGAGTTTCAGTGGGAGTTTTGATTCAAAAACTGTCCCTAATACACACTTTTAGGATAGTGCGATCCAGTTTGAATTCACAGGTTCCTTCTCCTAGAATGGTTACCACTCAAGGCTATCCAGTCTATCGATTTTACCCATAGAGAGAAGAGATGGATTCATACCTTTCCCAAGGTACGTAAGTGAATGCAATGAACTCGACTGGAATTCGAACTCGGTTCTCTGATTCCGCAATCTGAGGAGTTGCTAATCATTACTCCACCGTGCCTCCCCACCATACACCTATTTTTTATTGCCTTGCTTAGGAAGAATATATATATATATATATATATATATATATATATATATATATATATATATATATATATATATATATATATATATATATATATATATATATATATATATATATTGTAAAGAAAAGAAAAAAACTGTAAACTTATAGTAGCAATAAACGCCTGCAATAGGTTTATTCTGTCTCTCGACCGCAACACTTGTAGCCAAACCACAGTTCAAACGATAGTCCGTCGTCACAGTCCAACATAGAAACGACAAAATGGGGTCACAAATTCAACATTCACTTCTCACTAGCAAAAAACGCATATTCGTCCATCAAGCTCAGAAGAAATCCCTGCGTAAGCGAAAAACTACGGCTTTTATTCATCGAGAGATTTTTCTGATTGGCTACGCCATTCAGGGAAGGAAAGAACATTAGCATAGATTCTGATACTTAAAGTAGCAGATTTTTGCTAACTACTTTTGGTAATTTTTCTTCGGCAGATCGCACAAAAAACACGAACTCTTTTCCGATTATCTCTTTCAATATATATATATATATATATATATATATATATATATATATATATATATATATATATATATACTTGTGCATTGTGTGGATGCCTAGTCACTTGTAATCAATGACAAGAGGATGCTTTCGAGCATTCGATTTTAAGGCCATATTTCTCGATGCCACTTCACCTACGTGAAAGCCGTGTCGTCACTAAGGAACAATGTCTCAATGTGAAAGGAGGGCAAGAACCGAGGAATTCCAGACGTTGTCCTGAATGACGGCCATCTAACATTTATCACCTCTATACAAAGTTAAAAAAGGGGCTGGTCACTCTTCACCTGCCATTGGCGCTATTTCTCCATCATCATATGATTTTATGAGTGTGCAAGAACCTTCACTAACCATTGTTTCAACTGAATGTGCATCGCAAAGAACACTCTTCCCTATACAACTCTACATGTGTAGAGTGTACCATGAGTCATGTATCAAAGTGTCAAAGTGATCGCAAGTCAAATTTAGAATGAAGGGCTTGACTCCTCTCTTAATTCAACACCTACACAGTACCGCATGCTTAAACAGAAAGACTGTTGGCGGGGAGAGAGTTTTACAAATCTGAGTTATCCTTCTCACTTGAAGGATGATGGCTCGTTTGTAGCCAAGATTGTCTCCATTTAGGATTTTATTTTATACAAAACACAGAACCCTCCTGTAGGACTTCTCATTTTAAACAATTTCGCTGTTAAAGAAAATAAACAACAATAAAAAAAACCCCGAAAAAACAAATCAGGGATAGCAACTGAAACAAGTATCGTCACTAAGAATAATGTCTACTTCATTTATTTATTTTAATCATTTCCTTCCTAAGTAAGTACAAATAAATAATGTCGGATAAAAACGTATTATTTAAAAAGCTACTGTCGTTTACGTGTCGAAGCGAGAAGATTTGGATTCGTAGAATCCCAATGAGAAAAACGTCTTTTCCTTAAATAGGCAATTTTCCGACTCCTCATTCCGGGCCACTATCCATTGCATCAGCCCCATTATTTTTGATGAAGGGCAACTATTTTAATATCCTTTGGTCTATGCTTAAATGTTTTGGATAATGCTTACCGGGTATTTTCGCTAACTTTTTTTTAAAGCCATTGCATTCAACCAGATTATGGCGATTATGTAGGAGTCAACGAAAAGGACCATCAACTATTCATTATTTTTTCGAAAGACATGTCAGCATGCTAGTATCAAGAACTGGATTGATTTCAGTTTCTCTGTTTGTCTGTTTTGATGGGAAAGGAAAAGAGAACAAATAGACAAATGTCTATTTGATTTATTTATTTTAGTCATTTCGATCCAAGCAAGTAAAAATAAATAATGTCGGATAAAAACATATTATTTAAAAAGCTACTGTTGTTTACGTGTCGAGTACGAATCTGAAGCGAGAAGATTTGGATTCGTAGAAGTCCCAATGAGAAAAATGTATTTTCCTTAAATTAGCAATTCAAACGTTGATCTTTCAGGCTAGTCTCCGTGACCCAAACTGGTAGCGGCGGATTTGGGCGGGAAAAAGCGTTTTGTCTAACAGCAAAAAAGGCTGCAGATTCGATTCCTTACGCAGACAACATTTTTTTTTAGTAAGTCTTCTCAATCTAAGCCGGCTGTTTTTAATTTTACTGCTTAAGAAAAAACAACATCAAAACAGGAATAGCAACTCAAACACATACCCGCTAAAAAGAATGTTTGTCTTAATAACACACACACACACACACATACACACACACACACACATATTATTTGGGCAGATATTTTTATTTTAAGCATCTTTGGGTAAATATGACTGACAAAGAAAATCTAATGAATTATTTTCACCATAATAAGCTGTCCTTTTTTAAAGAGTGTGTTTCTTTTATAAATCGATTACCTATATCGGACACACTACTACCTCCTTGAGTAGACGCCTCACGTGTTACTTATCACATCAAAAGTGCTATAAAAACATCTAGCCACATTTTACAAGAACCCTTAAGAAAAATTCTGGTCGAAAATGCTAAAGTTTTATATAAATCACATTACTGGAATCATCTGGTTATAAGAGTGTCCCAGTATATTAAACATCTCTCTTCCATTATCAACCTCACGTGATTACGGCGAAAATGACTAGAAGGAACAATAATTTATAGTCAACATACAAGCAGCCGTAACGTATGGAAGTAAATTTCCGAAAAATAATGCATTCAGTTTATTTCGATGGAAATTAAAGCAGATGAGGCGAGCATAATAATATCGTTGTATAGTTTTCCTCAACGAAAAACTTTTATCAAAACAATTACCACAACTGGCTCTTGTATTAGGTAAACAATAGTAAGACAAAAAACAAACTTACAAAAAACAAAAAAACTAAAACAAAGATGATTACAGCAAAAGATATTTCAGATCAGTCGTTAAACAAGAAAATCATGTTTCAATGTCTTTAACGGTCTGATTCTATCCCATTCATTGTTCCAGTGTCTTTAATGGTCTGATTCTATGATGCTGAATTCTTATATGGCTCATGAGGCTCCGTTGGAGTTTACATTCGTTTACATTTATTAGGTCTTCCAGTATATCACCATTGTTGTCTATTTCATTTATTGTCTGTAATCTTGTCAATGATGAAATCATCTAAAGGCTGCGATTCGGTTTGGTCCTGCTGCTTTATGTTCAATTTGGCCTGATTTCTCTTCAGATTTAAATATTCTTAATCCTTTGATATTTCTGTGAATTGTGGGTTGCCGTCTTTCATCTTGGATGAGTTCTCCGATTTATCCGTTCCATCGCTGAAGTATTTTTCCCTAATATCAAGTGTCCCGTCCTTGGATTTTATGCATCTTGTTGATGAGCATTTCTTTTGTCCTGCTATTTCCTGGAAAGTCTAATTTTTCTTACTTTTTACACTTTCGGAAGAGATGTATTTAGAACGTTGTCAATAAAGTAAACAAATATGTTTCCTTAAAGCTTAATAATTAACGTCGACTTTATTTTTAGATACCTCTGCCAAAAAGAAAATACTTATTGATATTTTTAAAAATAATTACCCCCACAAGCAAGGCAATAAAGCCACTAAGACGCAAGTAGTTACTGTATGAGAAAGAATATCAGAAAAAGAAGAAGGAGAGAGAACAATAAAAGAACAGGTATTAAGACAGAAAATGATGATTGACATTGTATTTAAAATTTTGAAGATCAAACGAGAACGAGAAGTTTGAGAGGAAGCTGTTGGCATAAAACGTACGGTTACATCTAGCAATTTCAGCTTTAAAATGCTGAGACCTAGCTGCTAATCTAGTACTGCACTTAAATTTGTAAAATCGGGGTACCAAAGAGGAAAGCTTAGAATTTTTTTTTAGTAAGGATAACGTATTGTTTAATTTTGGTAGATCAATGTCAGGAAAGCAGGAAGCCGGAAGAGAGTTTCACAGGTGGAAGTACGAGAGAAGAAACTGTTAACATAGAACTTACGGTTACATCTAACAATTTTAAGTGCTAAGTGATGAGACCTAGAACGTCGCTTAAATTCGTAAAGTCGAGGTACCAAAGAGAAAATCTTAGAATTATAATTTCCATAAAATATTTATTGAAAAGGCACAAGGAAACTACGTTTCGGCAGTGTGAAAGTGACTGAAGTCGAGATGCCAGGTCAGCATCAAGAATCTCTAAATACATAGCAAAAGCACCAGACCAGACCAGACCAGACCAGACCAGACCAGACGTAGCATCGATATTTAATGCAGGGACGAATGGTAAGCTTATAAACGAGAAAAATTCTCAAACACGACACAGTGAACTAACTTTCCGAGAATTAACGTAGCCATTGTTGCAAGATAATCTTTCCAATTCATGTGAATGGAAAACGTGGAAGACGCAAGAAGTCACTCTGCTGATACAGTGTAACCCGGATATAAGAGAAACCCGGATATAAGAGACCCGAATATAATAGAAACCCGGATATAAGAGAGATTTTATATGGTCCCAAATTAGAGCCTGTATTAATGTATATATAATAGACCAAACCCGGATATATGAGAAACCCGGATATAAGATACTTCTTCTCCGGCCCCGACAACTCTCCTATATCCGGGTTACACTGTATTTAAGAAAAATAGGAAACGGATTTACAGAAGCAAAATATTTCTACTTATGTGCTTCAAGACGAAAGCGTTTTATTTTGTAGACTGAGCTTATTCCATCACATGATAAAATGTGATATGGAAAAGTAACAAGTGGGAAGGGCCTACCTGCCTTGAAAATCAGGTTTCAATTTCGTAACTTTTAAATGGGCTTGAACACCAGAGTATATACTACTATTTCATTCTACTAAAAAGACACATATCTTTTCCAATTATAATCCTAGTCGTTTCACAATTCTTTTTGAATCGAAATAATTTGACGATTCTTAACCCTGACCTACCTTCAAATATTAAAGCTTAGATCAACCTGGCACAAAACAATAGGTTAGGTACCCAATGAGGATAGAACTCACTAAACTAGTAAATCAATCATTCAGAATTTTAGAATTCTAAAATGTTAAGTTAATCTTAAATATAATTAATTAATAAGCTTAGATCAACCTGGCAAAAGACAATAGGTTAGGTACCCAATGAGGATAGAACTCACTAAACTAGTAAATTGTTATGCAAAACTTATTACCGCGTTTCGATAGGCAACGAAAGTTCCAATTCAATAGAAGCATTAAATAGAACATTGGTAATTTGCCATTCATATCTGCAAGTGGGTCTGTTACAGATGTCTGCTTTTAGCCCCAAAACGATGGCGTAGGATATTTCTTTTCTCATTAAAGTGGAACATCAAATTGCACTAAATTAATTAAGCTGCTTCCATACGCCCCCCCCCCCCCCCCCCACCAATTCACCGCTCGGGTTGAAGTAATCGATTGATTAACGCATGCTGCTTCTCGGATAGACGGCAAAGAAGAATGGACAAAGGGTAGAGGCGAGTTTGTCGGCTATTGATTGCAATCCAAGGCGCGTGAATGAAGCCAATGCCTGGTCAGCTGGTCATAGAATTAATTGGTCAGTTCCGTTCTCTGATACAAATGAGTGATAGGCATAAACATGTTTTGGACGATTTGTTCTTTGATATTTACAATTGTGTCTCTCAGGTCAGAAGAACGGAAATGCTATTTGTTCGGAAGATCAAAGAGAGTCCGTCTGTTTTCAAGACACTTATCCGGGCCATTTACATGTCATCGGTTTGAAAGAAAATTTGACCTTGTAATGATGAGCACGTATTCATTGATCATGGAAGTGTGACTTGTAAACAGCTCCGATAGAATACGTCCATAAATAAACAGGAAATTCTACGAACCGTTAATGAAAAGGTCGGAAAAAGTTAAGCAAAGAAAATAACTAATTACATTAGCGTCTAATTTTCTACAGATTCCACTTAAACATATTTACATGGGCTCACAAAGAGTACTGTTCAAAAAGGGAAGGAGAAAATGTCCATACTACATTCGCTTTGTGTACTCTGTTCAATTTTTTCCGAACGTTTATTCCTCCCGGTGTGTAGGTGTAATGGTAATATTAACCGTTTCTTTATAAGGAAACATTCTACGTTGATTGACCGAGGAGCGAATGATAATGTCAGAACAATGGGTTTCTCAAATCCAGTAACTCTTATTGCTCTTTCCAGTACTGATGGGGTGAGGTTTCTTTCGTAACCTTTTGTTTGAAGTAGTGTGGAAATTTTCTCTTTGAATTACATGTGCCATCAATTTTAGTTGTTGCTCTTGTTGAAAGTCTTCAAGTGAGGTGGTTTCTGTTATTTGATACAGTTCTTTTCTTGTGATTCTGTAGCGCCAGCCAAACAACTCCCACGAAGAATGGTCTTCTCTAAGACCTAAAGGCTTCATTCACTGGAAGCCATTTTTAATTATTGATCTGAGAAAGCCGTTGTATAGAGTTGAGAATTTAAAGATTTCTGAACGGGTTGAGCGAGCTATCCAGAAAGGAAGTGTCTGTTTCAGCCTTTATTGATTTCTTTAGTATATATTACAATAAATCTAGCATCTTATGACTTAAGCAAAAACGAAAAAAGATAAAACAGTTATTTTTATGCATTTTATTCTACCAGTTTTTCTCTGTCGTTTCTGTCAAAGTTTCTTTCTTTCTGTGTTTGTGTGTCGTGTTTGTGAATCTATAACCCATTTTCTACAAGCCCTGCTTTTAACTATTAGATCGATTAATTGATTCGGTTTTTACGGTTTATCAACCCTTTGCAGGTTATTTAAAGCCAGAAAATTATTTTATATTGTAAGAAGATAATAATGGTTTAGTGATACAAAAGAAGAGACGGATTCATACCTTTTCCAAGAGTATTCAAGGGTAAGTAAATATAACGAACCCAAGGAGGATTGGAACTTGGTTCTCTGATTAACAATTCCGAGCCATTATCTATTACAGCACCTGCAAATACAAACTTACAAGCAGTTACCTATTTAAGTACTGACCAAGCTCGAGGTTGCTTAACTTCAGTGATCATATGGACACAGATGTTTCAACGTGATTGTCCTCATCTTTGTCGCCATATTTTTCACTTTTCGGCCTTTCAGTAATATGTCTATATTTCTGAGATGAGGTATTATGTACACTATTTACATTATTCGGACTATTGTCCTCATCTTTGTCGCCATATTTATTACAACGTTTCGGCCTTTCAGTATCTCTCTATATTTCTGAGATCAGGTATTATGTACACTATTTACATTATTCGTACTATTGTTCCTAAGATACACAAGATCCTAATGTACAGCCAGTTAGATCAGGGCTACAGGAATGTAGGACGCTCATGGCTAAGATACAAAGACAAGCTGAAAAGCAAATTGTCAGCTGTCAATATATCACATAACACCCTTGAGCACTTAGCCTTGGAGCGGGTAGACTGGAGATCAACGTGTTTTAGTGGACTCAGCAGTTTTCAATCTGCTTGTCTGAATCAGCTTCAAGAAGCGAGTGCAAGATCTAAAAGGTCAGCCAATCTAACAGTGATCACATCTCACAATCATCACTCTTGCTCCATATCTGGCCTCCTTTGTAAATCACTAGCGGATCTTAAATGCCACTTAAGATTATCGCACAAAATTTTATAACTGAAACCGACGGGAGAGAGTCCATTATACACACACACACACACACACACACACACACACACATATATATATATATATATATATATATATATATATATATATATATATATATGACATTTGTTATAAACTGGAAATATGGATTAATTCCGAGAGAATGATTAAATAAGGAACAAGTAGGAAAAGGTTTCGCTATTTTTCCAGCTTCATCAGAAGTATTTGGGAATTTTTCCCAGAATTCCTCACAGATAACTGATTAAGCTAAATAAATGGAGAAACATGACAAATTTATAAAAGCTTCCCGACTTGTTTCTTAGTCAATCAAAATTGGCTATATCGGAGCGGAACGTTTATAGATATATAAAGTTTGAGCATAAAACTCAACAACGAGTATTCACACTATCTATCTATCTATCTATCTAAACATGTTTTATTAAATAGAACAGGTAGATAATTTCTATTGCTTCTTTTGGTGTCGCTTTATCTAAGATAAAATCTTGTAAGGAACCGTGCCGAAATTAAATTTTAACACTTGGGTACTTTAAACCATTATCAGCAGTTTTCAAAGAAAAAATATTGAAAGTCTACAAATAGCTAATATGGTGTTTGTACTGTTGTCATTTTAAAGTTTGAACAGAGCATAAATTCACGTTATGACTTAGTCGATAAATAAAAAAGAATATATATTGGTTATTCTACAACATTCCCCACGAAAAGATTTAACAGAGGTCTTCTTCGGTAGTGTTTATACTTTTTAGTTAATCTTTTTTCTTTTATTTGTTAGGAAGAAGGTCTTATCTCATAGTGATATCAATGGTAAATGGATTGAAATATTTAATATCAAGTTGGGTGGATGTACAGTTATTCATATCTGCTATCTTGTAATATATATTCTGCACACACATAAATACATGGGAGTCAAGGCTTAATAAAAGAAATCGTTTTAAAAGAAATAGTATTGGAAAAGCTGGAGATAAGAGGAAGCGTTGACACTTTTCAGATCATGGTAAAGTGGAGTCTGCGTGAATGGTGAGGAAGATTCTGGATATTTGTAAAGACAGTCAGATTTGAACATGAATACTATTATATGTGGTATCATCCTGCCAGGATTGAGAGTAATTTTTAAGTGCCTAATTACCAGGTCTCCTCCGGGTTCTGTGAGTAAAAAGGACAGCGTGGAAGAGTTATCAATGCCCATTTGGGACATTTCGTTTAGGTGAAGAGGGTTTTGCAGTTCCACACAAAGTAATCTTTTGTAGCTCTGAGATGCTGATGTGTTCAGGAATATTACTCACATGATTTTCTGTACCCTTCTTTTTCATACCCAATGCTCCTCTCACAATAGGGATAATTGTAGTTTTAAGTTTCCACATTTTTGTTACTTCGATTTGCAGGTCCTTATAATTTGAGAGGTTTTGAAAAATTCTTTTTAGAAACACTGGCATCCTGTGGGCAATATTCCTGTCTGTGAGGATTGGGAAATTCCAAATATAGTCACTCCATCACCATTTGTGACATCATTCATTATTATTATTATTATTATTATTATTATTTTTATTATTATTATTATTATTATTATTATTATTATTATTATTATTATTTCCTTTGATTTCTGTTGTATACACATTTTTTCCGGGTCCCAACCAGAGACCTAAGGTCAGAAATGGCTTCATGACATTTTCCACTATTCATTTTTGTAACCCCACAGGAAACATCTTTTGTATTTCTTTAAGTCATGAGCTACTAAAAATCCCTTCAATGAGTCTATCGGAACATATTCCAATCAATCCGAGGTTTCCAACTACAATTAAAATTATTGATCTCCTCATATGCCACATTTTCTTTAGATCTCCCCTTCAAGACACATGTATTTTTTTAAGCTTTTCAAAGATATATTACAATCTACAGGGACCACAATGTCAATAAGAAAACACATTTGATTTTTGTGATCTTTGATTATGATGCCGGGGCGATTAGATTGATTGTTCTGACTGTGTGTATTGTGAAGCTATTATTATTGCTAATAATAATACAGACTAAATCAAGAAAATATGAAATTGCAGAAAGTTAGAGTGTTCGTATATTGTAATCGGGGCTTTAAGAACAGAGTTAAAGAATTTTGTTTATTATTTGAAAGCATTGGATTTATCGGTGAGTTTTTATGCATTTTAAAAGACCTGTTTGTTTGGCACAGCATAAACATTCAGAAAAGTACTAGATCCTTAATGGTTCGGGATGGAACTTGATGTCCAATAAGTGCAAAACCAGCTTATGTCATCTAATAAGCTGTGTTAAAAGACAAATAATAATAATAATAATAATAATAATATTAAAGAACAATCAAACCTAACCGCTTATTGTTATTAGAGACCCCAAACAAAAAATTGCCGCTTTATTGATATAGCAATCCCTACAGACTGCAATGTATCTTCAAAATTCTATCAAAATACAAAGACCTTGAAATCGAAATTTCAAAAATGTGGCACATGGGAACATCAAAAATCCCTGTTGTAGTTGGTGCCGTCGGATTGGTTAGAAAAGATTTCAGTAGACTTATTGAAGGGATTCCTGGAAGCCCATGCCTTAAAGAAATGCAAAAACTTGTTCTCACGAGTACAGCCCACACCTTACGAATGACTTTATGTATGTAAAATATGTGTTTTTTTTAAATTTTTTTCTTTAATTGGCCGGTGGAAAATGTCATGATGACATTTCTGACTTTAGATCTCTGGTCGGGACCCGGAAAGAAATGTGTACACAGCAGAAATCAAAGGAAATAAAACAGCAGCAACAGCAACAACAACAACAATAATAATAATAATCTTAAAGCCTTTGATAGTGTGCCACACACTTGGGTCCTTAAGGCTTTGGAAATGTATAAAATCAACTCGATGACAGCATATTTCTTTAAATATAGCGTAGGACTATGAACAACCATATTACACTAACTACACCAAAGGCTACTTTCAATCGTTTGAATATCCGAGGAGGAATTTTTCAAGGAGGCTCTTTGTCAACCTAACTGTTTTGTCTGTCTCTAATCCACTCCCGCATGAATTAAACAATAATAACTATTGATACAAAATAAGTAACAACGTATTTAATCACTTATTGATGATCTCCAACAATGTGTGTTGAAAGTTCTTAGTACTGTAAAATGTTTCAGTGATGACATCGGTGTGGACTTCGGATTAGATAAATGGGCAAAAGTAACATTCAAGAAAGGAAGAATTACCGACACATACTCAATATATCTTGATTTTGTCACAAAGATTAGGGAACTGGAACAAGACGAAACATATAAATACCTAGGAGACAGCGAAGGAGGTGGAACACAGCGAAACCCAAATGAAGGAAAAAGTAAGAAAAGAATATTACACGCGTGTGCGTCTGGTGTTAAATGTCGAACTGAATTCACAAAACAGAATGTCAGCCATGAACAGTTTGGCTATCCTTGTGGTGCGATAGAGTTCCAATATCCTTAACCGCACCATAGCTGACATTAAGCTAATGGATGTCAAAACGAGAAAGCTTTTCAATTGCAACCGCATGCATCATCCTAAGGCTGAAGTTGATCGTCTGTATGTATCCAGATTCGAAATGGGTGAGGATTAGTTCAACTAGGACTGTCTAACAAAACGGCAACAATCGGGCTTCAAAAATACCCAGAAACAAAAGAAGACTCGGTGATGATCTGTGCCAAAGAACATATAAGAAATAAGAAACTTTATTCAGTAATAAAGAAAGCCGACAAATTCAAAAGGAAATTTCAAGTGGATGAGTAAGAGAAAGTAAGCCACACTGCGGCGGCAAAGAACCTAAAAAAGACGGCAAAAGCAAATGCAATACACTAAATGCAGAAACGATGGCAAAATAAACCACTTCATGGTCAATATTTTGCTCGTGCCAAACAAGTTGTTGTTGACAAACCCTATACCAATCAGTGGTTGCGTAGTGCATGATTAAAAGCTGAAATTAGAGGTTTTAATCTTACTACGCAAGACCAATTCTTGCTAACTAGAAATTATCAAGCAAAGACATTGACAAACTGTGTTGAACCCAAATTCACATTCTGTGATAAATATCACAAAACAATTGACCATCTTGTATCAGGTTAAATGGTATTAGCAACCATCAAATATAATATTCAGCATGACACGGTGGGCTAATATGTGCACTGGAAAATCTACAACTTCTATGGGAAGGAAACTGCAAAACACTGATATGAATATTTTCAGGTCCGGTTACAGAAATAAGAATGGCAACAATTGTATGGGACATTACAATACACGCAGATAGACCAATCAAAACTAATCACCCAGACTTAGTTATCAAAGACCACAAAAACAGGACGTGCTTTCTAATTGACATGGCAGTTTCTGCAGACTGTAATGTATCGTTGAAGATCTTAAAAAAGCTATAAAAATACAAGGATATCGAATTGGAAATGTCAAAAATGTGGCACATGAAAACATCACTAATTCCAGTTGTAGTTGGGGCTCTGGATTTGATTGATTTGTTCTGATAGACTAATTGAAGAGATCCCTGAAAGTTCATGCCTTAATGAAATACCAAAACTTAATTCTCACAAGAACAGCACACAGATTTTGAAGGGCTTTATCTATGTAAAATGTGATTTTTTTTTTTACAAAAATGTCCAAATGTCATGACCTGGTTGGAACCCTGAAGGAAATGAGTATACAATAGAAATCAAAAGAAATCATAACAACCGCAATAATAAAAATAATAATAATAATAATAATAATAATAATAATAATAATAATAATAATGACAATAATAATGATAATAATAATGATAATAATAATAATGACAATAATAATGATAATAATAATAATAATAATAATAATAATAATGATAATAATAATAGTAATAATAATAATAATAAACTTGCGTAAATCCCACAATGAAAATATATCTACTTCCACATATAAACAAGAGAATAAGGCATATAAATGTATATTAAATATAAATTTACACGTATAAAATTAATAAACAACATGAATAAATTAGTTAGGATAGAAATAAATATATAAAAAATAAATCAAGAAAGAAAGAAATAGTGGGCAGATATTAAAAGGTAAGTTCGAAGACACACTTGAGACCGACATTTCCGTGGTACAATGGTTATCAAGTCCACTCCTTGTTTGCAAAACGTAACTATCGTGCATACAAGCAAGTAGGTGAATATTATAATATTATATGTCAGCTTTAAATCTGTAAAAACAACTCTTACTACAGGTTAGTCGTTCTCTCCTCTCTTTTTTTATTGAAATAAGAATAATAAGTTGGCAGTATTATCAATTTCCAACTCTCAGAATTTCTAACACGTTTTTTGGTTTGCTGATCGCGTAGGCTGGTTAATTCCCCAAAAAGCACGCTATTTTCATTATTATCTTCCAAACTACTTCTGGAATTGTGTTTCCGATTCCTCCCCTGCATTTTAATCAAGAATGCAAACATGGTGGCACATTGACGTCAGACTGATTACGATAACAATTGACAATTTCGCTGAATGAAAAATAAACAAACGGAAACTTTCCCTGCAGAACATTTGCTTTCGGCAATATCTGAAACACATTCGCTTACAAATATTTCAACTACTCCAGAAATTGGAATCCAATTACAAAGTGAATTCTAATTGTTTAATTAAGTATCGGCATATTGATCTGTTGTGGGTAAGGAGAATTGCTCGTCTAGCAAAGATGTTTTTTGATGCTTTTTCAATTTCCTAATTTAAGAACTGTTATCAAGATCAAGCTTAAATTATTGCACAAGTTACTTAACTGATTTAAAAAAAATAATTCTATCGCAAGTAAAGCGATAATCCCAATAGGCTGCAAGGGATTACTGGGAGTGAAAGAGAATGAGAAGACTTTAGTGAGAAGAAAGGACAACAAAATAACAGTATTCAGGAAGACAGAAGATAACGACTGGCGTTGCATTTATATTTTTGAAGATTGTATGTGGAAAGAAATCGAAAGTCGAAGAGTACGAGAAAAGAACCTATTAGATTAGAACTTCGATAGCTAGTTCAAAAATAAAACGGTGAGACAAAGATGCCAATACATGCAGTTAAGGTACCATGGGGGAAAGCTCATGAGAAAAATTGCCATGAAAATATTTATAGACAAGACGTCAGGGTGGTGAGAAAGTGACTGAAGTCGAGATTGTTTTTCATATAAAATCTCAGTTACGGTGGCTCCTGTGGTGAAGATGATGGATCATAGTCTCCTTGGTATTATTATTGATACATGTTTCTTTTATTTCCGAGTACTTTCGACATAGCACAATGTCGTCATTACGGTATTGTTTATTACAAAATAAATATTATAGTCTTCATTATTGTCAAAGACAAAATTGTTGTATTCATCTGAAAGTTAAATTTTTTAAAAGTAGAGTGAAGAACGCTGCGTCAGTGCGTGACCAATGAAACCGTTTAAGGGGAGGTAACATACCTCCCCTTAAACGAAACATGTCTCAGTATATATATATATATATATATATATATATATATATATATATATAGGTTAAAATCGTTTTGTGTCAGCCCCACTATGTCTTCCCAAGTGAGCAATGGTGAGAGGAAAAGGATCATTCAGGCCATCAGTAGTTGTAACAACATTCATAATCTGGCTTCCATCTTCAAAGTCCATTCAAGAACCATCAAGAGAATGGTGGATAAGTTTTTAAAAGTGGGAACTGTAGAAAAATGGGATCAGGAGGTCACAACAGCAAGAGGGATCATCATTTCAACTTAGAGCTAAATACATTGTTTTTGTTCAAAGTAGGGCCCATTCGTGTTATAAAAACTCGGAGAATTCCAGTAAGATATCTTTAATCATTTCTAAGATACAACGGTTCAAAGCTTAACCTAACAATTGTACAATTTTTATGCAAGCTGGTGTATATATATATATATATATATATATATTATAGAGAAGGGGAAAGAAATATATATATATATATATATATATATATATAAAGAAAAAAAAAATATATATATATATATATATATTATAGAGAAGGGGAAAGAAAAATAGACAGAGACAAATAGAGAGAGCGAGATAGAAAGAAAAAATGAGAAAATAAAGTTGTGATTGGCTTACTTCTATCTGACGGAGATATAAATATAGTGTTGCGCCAATCTTCAATGTGAAAAGATCCTGCCACTCTCGGAGTCTTTGATTTTTACCTGGTTTCAAATAATGTTTATTCATATTGATGGGAAATAGGCGACTAAGTTGATAATCTCCCCCTCTCTCCATACACATGCACACACACACATAGACACACATATATATGTATACATTATTATAGGATATTACATAAAACATGTAGAACAATGCTACACAAATGTACTCATGTTTTGATGAGATGTGTTGACAGACATCGAAACATGAATGCATTTGTGTAGCGTTTTTCTACATGTTTTAATGTAATATCTTATAATAAAGAATATGTTCGTACTATTGTATTGTATTGAGCCCTCTTTTAAATTAATGTTACGAACGTTGGAATTTATATTCGATTCGTTCTCATTTCAAATATATATATATATAAAATATATATATATATATATGTGTGTGTGTGTGTGTGTGTGTGTGTGTGTGAAGAAACATACTCTTAAGGTCTGCTATATTTATAGGATAAAGTGCTCAATATCAGAGATAGAGCGAGTGTAAATATAAAAGTGAACATTGCAGTCAACACTTAGAGGCGACAGGCTGTATCATTCTAGACGCGATCGTCAGGTCTGACGATTGTGTCTAGCATGAAACAGCCTGTCGCCTCTAAGTGTTGACTTCAATGTGCACTTTTAAATATATACATATATATATATATATATATATATATATATATATATATATATATATATGCATGCGTGTATTGGAAAATATAGCTAAATAAAAGAAAGTATAATGTTTAATGTTACCCTCTGATTTAAAATATAAAGGCATGTAAAATATCGGTTGATGTTGCCGTTTTATAGGAGAAAATAAAAACACCCAGGCAGCATTCTGTTCCTCGTTTCCAAGATTTTTTTGTTTTACTTTTAAATACATCGTGGTTGATATTTATTGGAGTCGTTGATTACATCCAACCGTGAATAATTGCCTCCTTGCCTTTCTATTGTTATTTTACAATTCAAAGACAAGCAAGCAATTATTTTCCTTGGACAGTTTTCCTGCAGATATTTCACTTCGTATTCTCTTCCCGTGATAGAAAAATACGTTGTGTCAAGCTGTGCCACCTTCACTCATACTGGCCGATTATTTGTGACGTAATCATTTTGAGTAGAATTCCATTACACGCAAATGACGCATGATTTCTAACTTTTGTCACTGCATAGCATTTGCTTTAAGTCGCATTTCTATGTGGAATAAAAAGAAAATGCTTTCGAAGATTCGTTACGATGGCATTCTTGGTTATATAACTGCCCCTTGTAGATTTTTAGATGTAGGGTACTTTTTTTACTTGTGTTCACCCAATAGAAGACCTAATTGTTACTCAAGGTAGATGATTACTGAATTAAATGTAAGAGGATAACAGGAAGTGAAATTTATGAGGATTTGTAGGATAAATATCGATTGAGCCTTAACTTTAAAAGGTTAAGATTGGGAAAACCTAATGTTCGTTATTCTTTTCCACTACTTGGCATTGATTGCTGTCACATTTTCATTAACAAGTATTTAATACTTTATGCTTATTTATTTTATTAGCTTTTTAAAAGAAGTTTGTGTAGCCCTCGACACTTATATATTTTTGGAGCTCCAAAAGGACACATTTCTTTTTCAGTTTAGAATGCCATGACATAAATTAACAAGTTAAATGCCTGTGAAACCTGATTAACCAATGAAAATCAAACAAAACAAAAAGAAAAATACCAGAATTTCTTTCTTTCCTTCACCATATCTCATACTCTGATGAAGTTTTAATAAAAGTGAAACATGTAAGATTTATAAATGTTTCCTATTTGTTCTTTATTCAAAACCAGGGAGAGGGCAACGGGATAACATTTCACTCTATTTGACAAGAATACATGTCAATTCCCAGATTATAAAGAAAAAGAACCGGCGGAAGATTATGATCACCTGTCACCTGAAGGAACTTGACATTTAAAGAAAAAGTTCATTAGATTTAGCTGCGCAGTACGGTAGTGAATTTTGTTCGAAATGGACACTCCACATGTATAAATGTAGTAATTAGATGCATAGACATTAAAACATAAATTACCTAGATCAGTTACAACTTAAAAATTAATTTATGCGTCTCCGTATGCACACACACACACACACACACACACACATATATATATATATATATATATATATATATATATATATATATATATATATATATATATACAGAGTGTATCAAAAATACTTTTACAAAGTTTGGAGGCGGGTTCCTCACACCAAAACAAGTTTACTGTAAATGGTACTGTCTTGCTAGTAGACTAGGTTATATTTGTCACTCGTGTACATTTGTAGCTAGTCTGTCTTCAACGTTTAACGTGTGAGTTAACCGAGTTCCATTTAACAATGTCAGGATATTCATATCGTGAGCAGGCAGGTATGGCTTCTACATATGGCTGCGCGAATAGTGATGGACGCGAGGCTGCACAGCTGTATTAGATTCCGTTTCCAGACCTAAGGCAGCCGAGTCACCCAATCTTTGCTACTGTTTATTGTCATGTTTCTGAGACATTATCTTTGGCATCACAAACTATGTATCGAGTATTTTACTTTGGATTGTACATTTAACATCGTCTACCATAAACTTTTAACTTAATATATTTATATGGACTTTTGACCTTGTTTTGGTGAGGTATCTGCCCCCAAAGTTTGTAAAAGTATTTTTGATGCACCCTACATATTGAAAGACCGTCATTTTACCCAATCACTGAATTATTATCAATTATTATTTCCAAAACGTGGTTGGGCAAAGGGCAAAAATAAAAGTGCATTTAATGAGAACTGAACTCACAACACGCTAATGAATGACCTGAGAGAGGAGCTCACTAACAACCGCATTTCTAAATTTTTGATTTCTGACAGAATTTCTGGTTTGAGTAGTTATTGTTATTTACAGTCGGACATCCTTATTGTTGTTGTTATCCCAACATTTCGGCCTTTGTGTTCCCCGGCCTTCATCAGATTCGAATAACCTTAAGGTAATTTCGGACTGAAATTTTTAATCTGCGAGGGAAGATTGTCCTTGTTCTGCTTGTCATTTATAGCGTTCTCATTTTTGAATAATCAGACCAAAGTAAGGATGGAACTCACAAGGTTCGTGGATGTTCTATGACTCTAGTTTCATAACATGGATGTCAGTTAAACCCAAGAGTAATCGGGTGTCGAAAAAGGTTTGGAATCACTACACTACAAATTGTCATCAAGTCTAATTTGCATCCCAAAATTCTATAACAGGCCGTATCTATTTACTAAA
Source organism: Acanthosepion esculentum (assembly GCA_964036315.1). Classification (NCBI taxonomy): domain Eukaryota; kingdom Metazoa; phylum Mollusca; class Cephalopoda; order Sepiida; family Sepiidae; genus Acanthosepion; species Acanthosepion esculentum. Next base: position 105,901,404 of record OZ038488.1, read on the forward strand.
TTGGGTTTTCGAGATACAGTGCTACGTAGTAATGGAGGAACGACTGCATGAAATACTCGCCCAGTAAAGACAAACATGAACGAAGGTGTCAGCGGACCGTTATCCCGCGACTATTCGCAACAAACAAAAAGTATTAATAGGTACCTGGAACATAAGAATGCTATACCAATGTAGCCAGCTTGAAGATATAAACAAAAGATGAATAGATTAAATGTAAATATTTTAGTCGTATATGAAACTAGATGAGCAAGTAAACGACACATATGATTATACATGTAGGCGGATAGAAAAATGAAAGAGGTGTAGGGTTAATATCAGATAATTACACGAGGAAATGCATTCTGGGATACTGCCAAATCTGAAACAGAATCCTGTTAGTTAAACAGAAAGGGGAGCACTTTAAGAGAGCAATTATCGTTGTATGTGCACCGACAGCAAAGAGCACGGAGGAGGAAATCAATAACTCTTACAACTCTCTGGAAAATGTCAAGGTCCTAGGTAAATTGCAAGAAATCGCTATCATGATGGGAGACCTGAATGCCAAGATTGGAAAAGAACGAGTTAATATATATATATATATATATATATATATATATATATATATATATATATATATATATATATATAATATATATATATATATATATTAATAAATATATAAAAGAACGAGTTAATATATATATATATATATATATATATATATATATATATATATATATATGTGGGTGTGTGTGTGTGTGTGTGTGTGCATACGGAGACGCATAAATTAATTTTTAAGTTGTAACTGATCTAGGTAATTTATGTTTTAATGTCTATGCATCTAATTACTACATTTATACATGTGGAGTGTCCATTTCGAACAAAATTCACTACCGTACTGCGCAGCTAAATCTAATGAACTTTTTCTTTAAATGTCAAGTTCCTTCAGGTGACAGGTGATCATAATCTTCCGCCGGTTCTTTTTCTTTATAATCTGGGAATTGACATGTATTCTTGTCAAATAGAGTGAAATGTTATCCCGTTGCCCTCTCCCTGGTTTTGAATTCAGTGTTTTCTTTCTCCTCGATTAGTTGGCTACCTAAGGCTAGACAGTCTATTCTACCGTGTTATTTAAGCCGAAGCTGACAGTGGAGAGAAAATATGGATTCATATTTTTCCTAAGAGCATTTGTGCGAAAGTGATTGCAACAAACTAATCCGAAATTCGAACTCGGAATACCGATTACTTTTTTCCGCACTGATGTTCGTTACACAAGAGTAAAATAGTGCGATAGAAAAAAAAATGGTACAAATAAAATAAAAGTGGTACACATAAAATACAAAAAAAATAAAAATGAAATTATATATATATTAGTTCGAAAGCGTCCCCACGCCCTTGTGGGTGACGAATTATATTCCACCCTGCAATCCCTTTATCATTATCACAGACGAAACTTCACAAGCCCGTCCCTTCTCTATCCCTATTTCTATCGAAATTTTGCAGATGCACTAGTTTCACCAGTTCTAACCTTCGCGACTAGGACCCGCCATATGAGGCACATTGTTACAAACCAGTCTCATTCCTTTCGTATTCCATTGGTGTTATAGTGAAAGACACCTAGTCTATTATAAGTAGGAGTCAGTAGTAGTCGAGGGAAAGAATAGTAGTCAGCGACTACAACTCGATTACTCTGCGTAACACTTTATTACAAGTTCCTAACGTTTCTGTACGTTTAACCTATTTAGGACGCATTTAGTCCGAATACAGTTTCCACTGAGGAAATAACACCACAACAACTTTTGGCGACAAGGATTCGCACTCATACGGAAAAAAAAATTCGTTCGCCAATATAACTTTTGGCGACGAAGATTCTCACTCATACGGAAGAAGAAAAAAATTTTTTTCGTTCGCCAATATAACTTTTGGCGGGGTGGATTTGCACTCATACGGAGGAAGAAAAAGTTCGTCCGCCACAGTGGTTTTGACGACGAAATTCGCACTCGTAGGGAGGAAGAAAAATGTTGTTCTTCACAAATAACGTGGGCGACAAAGTCTCGGATTTACACTCTGAAAAAAAAAATGGAGAAATGCAAAAGTCTATTCTAGGAATTTTTAAAGTTCCAGTTGGAACAACAAACGAAAATATTAGAACAACAAAATACATTCCAGATGCAGTTACAGGAGGAAACTTTCAATAGACAAATGCAATTTCAACAGAAAATGGAACAGATGCATGGGGAGTTTCAAAGCAAAATTCTGGAAATAACTGAGAACAGGAAAGAGAAAAGTCTACAAAATGATCCTTTCCCAGAGAATACAATATGGAATTCAATTGAAATATTCGCGTACAGTCCAGATGAAGAGATAACTTTTGAAGAATATTATAAAAAATTTACGGACGTGTATAACGAGGACTGCCACTTGTGGTCTGAAGGAAAGAAGGTTAGGCTTCTTTTAAGCAAATTAGGAACTGCTGAGCATAATAAATTGGTAAACTACATTTTACCGAAAAAAACTAATGAGTTGACATTTACCGAGGCGGTAAATATATTAAGTCAGTTATTTAGTCAAAAGACATCTTTGTTCCACAAGATGTGGAAATGTTTGAATTTGATGAAAAATGACGAACATGACTATATAACGTACGCAGCCAATGTGAATAAACATTGTTAAGAATTCAAGCTAGCAGAGTTAAGCGCAGACAATTTTAAGGGCTTGGTGTTTGTTCAGGGTCTGGTAGCGGAAAAAGACGCAGAGTTGAGAAAATTAGCAATGACAAAATCCAAGTATTACGGTACAGAATTTGGCAGAAGGCTGCACAAGATATGTTAGCGTGAAAAAAGACGCAAAAAAGATAGAACAGTCTGGCGTTTCGCATGTAAGGAAAATACGGTACAAAGAAGAAAGTCAGTCTAACAAAAAGAATTATAAAATTGCAGATTATCAAGCAATAAGTAAAATACCAGAGAAAAACAAACAAAAACGCCCGAAGCCATGTTTTGCTTACGGTGAACTACACTGGTACAGATATTGCAATTTTAGGAATAAAAAATGTTTCAACTGTGGAAGAGTTGGGCACAGAAGCACACATTGCCGCTCAAAAAATAAAGGCAATAAAATTAAAAAACAAATATTAAAGGATTTTCATACTGGTCATCCAGGCAGCACTAGGATGAAGAGCCTAATGCGAAGTTTTGTTTATAGGCCGAATATGGACAGGAACATTGAGATACCCTTCGTCTGAGAACATTTACATATACACCCCACACACATATATATAAATATATACACACACACACATATCAACACACACATACACACACGCATATATATATATATATATATATATATATATATATATATATTAGAGTGTGCAGCTTATATTTTATATAATAAAGAAACAATTTATACAAAGAATTAAATAGCAATGTTAAATTGATTAATGCTTAAATCAATTCGCTAACAAGACTTAATCCTGCTTTAACTTACTATCAATTCCTTAACATTGAAGTAAAAACTTAGAGGCGACAGGCTGTTTCATGTAGACGCAATCATCGGGCCACGCTCTATCTCTGATATTGAGCAATTTATCTTATAAATATAGCACACCTTAAGAGTATATTTCTTCATATATATATATATATATATATATATATATATATATATATATATATATATATATATATATATATATATATATATAGTTAAATTCCCACATCAATTCTGTGGACAAGACAGATTGGTATAAAATGACAATTGGAAAAATCTTAGATTTTGCTGATGCGTTTCGTCTTCCGACTTTTTCAACAACAAAGATATTTTGATTTCATTTTTGCCTTGAAAAATTCGGAAGACGAAATGTGTCGGCAAAATCTAAGATTTTTCCAATTGTCATTTTATATATATATATATATATATATATATATATATATATATATATATATATATATATATATATATAAGAAAATGATATAAAATATTAAAACAAAATACAAAAAAGTAACGTGTAAAATCTGTATAGTGATTCACTAGTGGTGAATAAACTCACGACACAAGCTATTATTCTGTTAGACATGCGTGTGAGACATTGTTCTAAGCCAGACGCTTGGATCGGATTTATTACAATGCCAAATGATTTTCGTTTGAAATTCTGAGACGAGAAGCTGAAGAAGATTGGTAGGAACGGCGCTTGAAACGTTCATATAAAGACAGCAAATACAAAATAACTGGTCTGAAAAAAATCAATCTATAATATTGTCAAGTAGTTAACTATAACATCAAATGCGTGAAATGCTTTGTTCGTTATGTCCTTTGCCTGACATGAAAGACTCCATGACCTCAATGATTTATTTTCTAATGAAAATATACGATTCTTCACAGCTTCACAATAGAATCGATTATATATGTAATATGTAGCCCGGAGGTCGACACATTTATATTCCGAACAACATTAATTCCAATGGGATTTACCCGCGTCAACCACGTCTGACACAAGGCCGAATTTAACGCGTGAGATAATAACACTAATTTCTCTAGGGATAAATGATCAGGTTGGATATGAAACTTGACATTTAAAACCGATCCTTCACCTTGATTCATATCGATCAATTTGTTGACTTAACTGAAAATACACATGAATACATATTTATCTTAGTGTGGCACAAGATCAAAGGTTTATAGAAAGATTATACTGCGCCAATCTTTCAAGTGGGACTGCTGAGTTACCTTGGATATGATAATTAAAAAAAAGCCAGTGGATATGTGGTTTAAATTCAGAAACGTGTATTTAAAGATTTATCCTTTGGTATCAATCAAAGTCGAGAATAGAGAGTTTTCTCAAAGTTAATAATGAAACTGATTACATCTGATTCCCATAAACTGACTTCTACTCCGAGAGTTGAGTTTCTCTTGGTTATCCGATGAATCTTGGTTTAGGCTGAAACAGATAAAATATTACTTATTATCATATAAAATCTCAAGCTTTGATACACAAAAGCAAAACGCTATATCTATATTGCATTTACACGATTTCTGTGTGTTTGTTAGCAAAAACGGAACAACGTAGCATTTTTTTGTTGGTGCAATACCGTTAAAATTCTCTAACCAGGAGAATAAAACAATTTCTACTCCATTTGGTGTACCTGCTTCAGGGCAACATTTAAATAAATATAAATTGATAGAAATGTCTGTCCAAGAAAGATAAATCCAGGTCTATTAACTGCTAATTACAGAATAGTTTACTTGGTTTTGTTAATGAAAATTAAGAAGAGTAAGTAGGGAAGAAACGTTTCTGCAATATCTTCGTCAGTCATAGTGTAATAATAATAATAATAATAATAATAATAATAATAATAATAATAATAATAATAACAGCAACAACAACAAGAAAATTATCTCCAATCAGTGGTTAACTGGAGCAAGGAATGGCTTGTAAATTATAACGCCGCCAAAACAAAAATGCTTTTATTTACTCACCATAGAGAACCTTTTCTGTCTGCCATCTGCAACTCTTTGCGCCTTTTTGGCCTCACGTTTTGTCAATTACATAAAGCAGAGTGATTATATGAATCAATTGCTAGGCATGCTGCTAGGAATGTTAGTTCAACTTGTCTTGTTTTTTCTCACCAGAATCCATATTGCACCATTTATAAATCTACCGATCGTTCTCACATTGAATATTATTGCCGGATCTGGTTTGGTGTTCCTACTCTATATCCCGAGATTCTTGACAAAATTCAAAGAAATGTAATCTATCCTGATCTTGCATCTCCACTTCAGTTACTTTCTCACCGACGTGGTTTCTTTCTGTATTTTCCATAAATACTTCCATGTTAATTGCTCTGGTGAGCTTACTTTCTGTATTGAATTCCATCGTCTTACGAGATTAGCGACTCGCTATCGCCGTTTTACTGTTGGAATTGCTAGATGCAACCGTATGTTCTATTCTTTTCTTGCACTCATCGCCTTCGATTTTTTTCTTCCCTGCCACTTTACAGTCGCCATCTTTTGTTTTAATATGAAGCCTGTTCTTTTATTGACCTTTCTCCTCACTAAAGTCTTCTCATACACTACCACTCCCAGGAACTCCATGCGTATTATTGGCATTATTGTCTTGTTTAAGGTGAAATAATTTTTAAAAAGTCATAGTATTTGCAAAGGATTACATTATAGATTCTATAAATAAAACGTCGATAGCTAAATAATGTTGTCATTTTAAAAAAATATTTCAGTCAAAATATCCATTTATGATATCGTAAAATATTTTTTTTCATTACATATAATAACAAGTTTCAGAAAAAATCGTCCTTGTGAATTCAGCGTTTTCCTTCTCCCAGACTGGTTGGCTACCTAAGGCTAGGCAACCAGTCTTCCCCACATATCCTCATAAACATGATCTTTTATACGACAACGCTCTAACTCTTCGGTCTCATACAGTGTGTCTATCATTTTATAATATATATATATTTTATATATATATATATATATATATATATATATATATATATATATATATATATATATATATATATATATATATATGAAGAGACAAGAGGAAAACTATACTAAGACTAAATATAGTTTTTCTTCTTGTCTCTTTTTATTAATTTTTCCCTTCTACAGATACACTCCATATGAGAATTATCCATTTGTGATATTGTAAAATATTTTCTTTCATTCCATCTCACAAGTTTCAGGAATAAATCGTCATTGTTGTAGTTGTGATCACAACTCAAATCAACGAGTTTTTTCTGATTTTATTCTTATGTGGAGTATGTTTTTTCAATTTGTTTTCCACTATCCCCACCCGAGTCAAATGTCGAGAAACAAATATATCAGAATCTCCAAGGATTGACAAATTCTACGCTACTTTTTATATTGACTATTTTTTCTTTTAAATTAATCGTCGTTGACAACGCCTATAGGTCTGTTAAATACGAGGATCGTTCAAAAAGTTCTAAGCCTTAGGCAGAAAGAAGAGCCATAACTGGACAATTTTTGTTGTCGCAACACACTACCACCGCTTATAAAACTAGAAAAACTAATTCAGATTTGTGTCCTAATTTCTGTGCAGGTGAGAGGTTTGTGACAAATCTAAAAATGGACAAAACAGAGGCTCGGGCAGTCATAAAGTATGTGCAAAAGAAAGGTATGACACCCAAGGAAATCCACGAGAACATGGTACAGACACATACTGAGGACTCCCCTGCCTATGCAACTGTGAAAAAGTGGGCTGCGGAATTCAAGCGGGGCAAGGACAGCACAGAAGATGACCCTTGGTCAGGTTGTCCAACAACCTCAACCACTGATGAACAAGTTGATACCATTCACCGTATGGTTTTGGATAACATACATCTTACTGTCCAACAGATAGCTAAGTCCTTAGGCATTAGTTCTGGTTCGGTCCATACAGTTTTAACTGAGATCTGGTGGTTGAGCAAGCTGTCTGCAAGATTAGTCTAAGAAGGGTTGACATTTCCAGGACTTCTGTCTCACTTCTATGCTGACCATGAAAATTTCCCTCGCAGATTAATAACTCAAGATGAAACCTAGGTTCATCACTTCGAACCTGAATCAAGGATTCAAAGCAAAGAGTGGAAACACTGATTCTCCAACTCCGAAGAATTTCAAGCAGGCAGCGTCTGTTAGTAAGGTAGTGGCTTTCTTTTTTTTTTGGCGGGGGCTTCTGAAGGTGTAATCATGATAGACTACCTGGAATATTGGAAAAACTATTAATCCATGAGATGAGGGTACAGACACATGCTGAGAACTCCCCTTCCTATGCAACTGTGAAAAAGTGGGTTGCAGAATTCAAGCGGGACAGGGACAGCATAGAAGGTGACCCTCGGTCAGGTCGTCCAAAAACCTCAACCACTGATGAACAAGTTAAGGCCGTATGATTTTGAATGTCAGAGTCTATAGGCATTAGTTCTGGTTCGGTTCATACTGTTTTAACTGAGATCTTGTGCGATGAGCACGCTGTCCGGGAGAATGCTGGCACCAGAGCAAAAGCTGAAATGGGTTGACATTTCTAGGCCACTTCTGACTTGCTTCCAGGTTGACCCTGAGAATGTCCACCGCAGAATAGTAACCCGAAATGAAATCTGCGTCCACCACTTGGAACAAAAGATTCAAGCAAACAGTGGGTGCGGCCTAGAACGTTTTGATCGACACTAGTATTTTAGTTTTCGAAACGAACATTCTGAAACCTCAGTTGTATTGTTTACCCGCTAGAAATATCCTCTTCGAAAGGCAAAATTATATCCCTTCCTACTTCAGTTATATTGCTTCAATTCAAACTTATAGAAAAAACATTCTGTTTGCTTCAAATATGTTATATTTTCAAGGTGAAAAATTGTAACGAAAAGTAAAATACAACAGTAGAATCGGCCGATTTTGGTCAGTAAATCATACATTAAACCCAGAGTTAAGATCAGCTATACATCAATTAATCAAATGTCTTTGTAAATCCGATGTTTCGTGTGCTCGAATATAATACAACATTATAATAGCCAGATATATTATATATTACTGTAATACATCTCTGCTTTGCTTAATTCAATAGTTAACAGATCGTGTTATGAAATTTGTGTTGATCAGAAACGATTCTAGATACAATTACATTAATGCCATCATCTCTTGTAAATGCTGGTTGTGTTGAAAAGATTGATGTGTCTGCGTGTTGAATAGCATTTAACAATTATACATTTTTGAATTAAGGAAAAACAATGAAAAGCCGATTTTTGTTTCAACGATAAAATATATATTAAAATCAACAAATACAAAACACTTTTGTAATGTGTGAAACAATAAGAAAGAACAAGTAGTTTCCCTTTATCTGTTAGCTGAAAGATTAAATGTAATAAAACAAGTTTTCTGAATAAGAATGTTCAAAGTTCTGTATTAGATAGGATGATGTTTTCAGAAGAACATGTAGTAATTCAGTTGTGGATTATATATAACTAACAGAGCTGTTGCAACTTGGCTTGTTACATAGAACTGATGGTGAATGATATTTAAGTTCTGTGTGTGTGCGCGCAGTGAGTAGAATGAATAGTCTGTGTAGACGCGTGTGAGTTGCTGAGTTCTACTGAGTTCTGCTTCTACTGTCTATTTTTGGAACGGATCCTGGTTTATATTACTATCGGTAGGCTCCCAGGACAACGGCGGGAGAAATTTTGAGAGAACACAAAAAATATCTGAATGGATGAAAAATTAGCCAATCGGTGATTTTATAACAAAAGCATGTTTGTGAATTAACAGTAGGAAAAATTCAGTGTGGTGAATGCGATCAGTAAATTGTTCTGTGATAGTTAGTATTTATTATTTGACCAATCACAGTTGAGAAAAATGTAGGCGTGGTAAACATAGTAGTAATCACTACAATCTATTCTTCGGCCTATGTTGTTTTTTATGTTCATGAACGACTTTCTCGGTATCATCAGTTATTTAGGTATTTATGCTGACACAACTATTTAATCGTGTCTTAGCAGTGGAGTAATTCATTTACGTGCTTGGGAAAGGTATGAATCCTCTTCTTTCCCCAGCTATGGATAAATAGTAGGGTAGACTTAGTTCTATAGCCTTGTGTGGCAACCGGTTTAGAAGAGTAAGTAACTCTGAATTCAAAACTGTATCACATATTATACAGCTAAAAGAAAGGATCGTTCGCATTGATCGATGGTCCCAATATACGGTCGAATAATAATGATGTGTAGCAGGTCCGAGGAAGTAAAGTTGGCAGCTGCTCTCAAAAATTAGCCCCAATCGGTGGTTAACTGAGGCAAGGAATGGTTTGTAAACTTTAACGCCTTAAAAAAAAATTCCGCAGACAAAATCGACAAAATATTCTCTCACTCTCTCTCTCTCTCTCTCTCTCTCTCTCTCTCTCTCTATATATATATATATATATATATATATATATATATATATATATATATATGTGTTGTGGATTCCGGGATGAATCCGATATAAATAAATAACAAACAGGAATGGATAAGGAAAATAAATGTATTAACGTAATAATACAAACTGGTGATACGGATTAGTAGATCCAGGAATGCAGGTTAGTAGCAATAATATATATACAGTCTTGGTATTGAAGTATCGCGGTATGACTCCTTACTGAGTCTACGTGCTCGCTAACTGTGACTCTTGTGCTAACCTCCTCTATTACAGACAGTATTTACTGTCCCCCCACGAGGGATAGATGTAGCACAAGGCCGGGTTTAAAGTGGGGTATTCCCAAGCCCGTAGGCTCGGCCAAAAAATGCCCGTACAACCCGTATAAACGGGATCGGGTTGGTCAACCTCCCCAGACAAGACTCTGCCCTGTCCAGAGGCAGAGAGTTCGACCGTCCAACAGAGAAGACGTCGCCGTCTACTCTTTTGCAGACAGTATTTACTGTCCTCCCTACGAGGCACAGATGTGGCACAAGGCCGGTTTTAAAGTGGGGTATTCCCGAGCACGTAGGCTCGGCCAAAAATATCCCGTAGATCCCGTATAAACGTAATCGGGTTGGTCAACCACCCCGAATGAGGCGCTGCCCTTCGTCGGAGCCTCGGCCGGGTTCCTCTCTGCCCAGAGGCAGAGAGTTGGACCGTCCAACAGAGAAGACGTCGCCGTCTACTCTGTTGCAGACTGTCCGGGTATTCACTGGTAGTAGTATATGTATACCTTGGGTGAGTCCATTTGTGTGAAAAGGGGAGACCCCTTAACAATATATATGTAAGAAGTGATGGATTTTTATTTATTAATCTAACAGATTTTATTACTTAAAAAAAGTGGATACCCATATTTGAGTGGATACCCATATTTGAGTAGACGCTCAGTAAGCAATATATTTATTTTAGTTTACTGACCTAAATATTCGATAATTCTTATTAAATATTATTAAATTATATTATTAGATATTATTAAGTATTGTTATCCACTAAAACTAATGTTTAAGTAATAATATCTATAGGATTAATAAATAAAAATCCACCACTTCGTTGGAAATTGCTTTGTTTACGTTAGGATATGAAACAGCAGTTTTGTATATTTTGAGTGTCTAGGAAAAATCTGTGTTTAAAGTCGTTATTGAACAGCACTTGATCATCTACGCAGTTCGTGGCCGAGAGGAATAAAACACATCGGATATTTTTTAAGCATATAACCCCAAACAAGGCGGGAGTGCCACTAGCACGCAAGGGGTTACAGAGAGTGAAAGTAAGAGGAAAGAGGGGTGTTTGAGGAAAGGATAAAGAGAAGGACGGTGATCAAAATCAAGGTATCAGAAGATGTCGATTGACAATTCATTTAAATTTTTGAAGATTATCAAGGAAGCAAGTAAGGGGAAGGGGCTTCTACTGTCGAGAAGTGCGGGAGAAGAATCTGTTGGAGTAGATGAGGTGTTTACATTTAACCCTTTCGACAGTAAAAGGGTGGGAGTGAGATGCCAACCTAGTAGAACGCTTAAATTCATTCAGTTGGGGCACCAGTGAAAATAGCTCGTCAGAGTAGTTGTCTTGAAAATATTTGTTCACTGCATAGAATTCTTTTATCAAATAAGTAATATTCGAAAGGTACTAGTAACAGATTGAGTGATATTTTAACTATTCTAAAATGAATTCTGGATAGTTCGTTACGAAGGTCAAATGGCGGCAAATTTCTTAAAAGTGATGCTGTCACTCAAGGTCTTGACTTATCTGTCCCTCTTCCGATTAATTCTCCGAGACCATCGTCGTTATCCATGGCAAGTAGAAACAAGTCTGAAAAGAAGTTATATTGCGAGATTGTTGTTTTCGGTTTCACACGGATATCATTGTCGCATAATAACAATCATCGAACATCAGTTCTGCATTTTGATTGTGCCCACTGCTGGGACAAGTCTCACCTTTTGTCGAAAAAGGTCAGTTCTGCACAATGCAACAGATCTTAGACTTTACTTCGACGCTCAGTGAACGATTTCTATTTAAGGCGTAATTGACTTTCTCAGCGACTACATCGATCTGACACACGCTATGTTTTCCCGCCATTTTTGAAAAGCTGACAAGCTGACAGAGTAATAAGCCTTCCGTTGATATAAATATCAATCAGACTGACCACGTGTAGGTTAGTATATGAGTATCATATAGCTAACTGGCTTATACACACACGCACAAACACACACGCATATATATATATATATATATATATATATATATATATATATATATATATATATATGTATGTGTGTGCGTGTATATAAAATTTCAGATAGAGTATATCTGTAAAAGGGCAATATGAATAAAGACAAAACGAAAACTTATCTTCGACGATGTGTTTCGTCCTCTGGGGGACTTTATCGAAGCAAATTTAAGGGTTTTATTTTGTGACAAGTATTTATATACAAGAGCATAAATTTATCAAAATTTTTATTTTATAAAAAATCTTATGGCTTTTTCAATTCACTTTACATCTAAAGATCTGGCGAATCTGAAACAGGGTGCTGAACAACAGCAAATCCACAATCTCTCCTCTATTCAATCAAATCGAAGTTCTAACTTCCACAGTTGATAAGGCTGAATGCTTTGCTCGGAAATTCTCATCCAACTCAAAATTTGACTCGTCCGGATTACCCACATCTTATTTTCCCCCTAGAACTGAGGCTCTATTGAGAATAACCCCGTCGATGGTATTGGGCATCATCTCTAAATTAGACTCTAATAAAGCACGTGGTGGTGACGGGATGCCAGCCGTAGTCCTAAAGATATGTGCTCCTGAGTTGGCTCCATTTCACTCCAATCTTTATTAGTATTGCCTCGCTGACTCTTGCTTTCCAGCCTGTTGGAAGTCCTAATCTGTTGTCTCTGTTTTCAAGAACTCTGGAAACCCTTCTGACCTTTCTAACTACCATCCTATCAGACTCCTACCACTGTTCGACAAAGTCTTCGGGGCTTTAATCAATGCCGAAGTGGTTAAGCACCTTACCTCTCATGATCTACTCTCTGACAAACAATATGGTTCCGCTTTGCCCAGTCTACCGCTGACGTGCTTGCGGTCATAATTGAATCTGTATACCAAGCTTTTGATAATAACAAGTTCCAGATGTGGGTCTAGATATAATCTAAGGCGTTTGATAGGGTTTGGCAAGCCTGTCTTCTAAGTAAGCTTCAGAGATACGGTATTACAAGACGATTATTTGATTTAATCCAATAATTCCTGTCAAACCGTGAAATGAAGGTCGTCCTAAATGGGTTCCCCTCCAGTTATAAATAGGTAACTTCATACGAACGCTGGTGTTCCCCAAGGTTTTATCCCGGATCCTACACTGTTTCCGATATTCCTCAACGAGCTTCCTGATGTCATCAGTTTTCCAGTAGACATTTACGACGACGACACTACCATTTACTCCTGTCTCAATAGTAAATCCGTCATTGCTAACAAAGATAACCTGGCCGTTGGTCTCGAAAAGTCCTCCAATCTTTGGTTGACTGGAGCATCTACCGCAAGGTAAGTTGGTTCTCTGTGTCGAGCCATAAGGTTTTTTCTCGTCTGAGTCCATCCTTCAAATCTATCATTCATCCTTGCATTGAATAATGTTGCCATATATGGTCTGCTGCTCCCGCTGTTCATCTCGGGGTTCTAAACAAAATCCAAAGACGGATATGCAGTGTGATATGTCATGATCTGGCATCTCAACTTCAGTCACTTTCTCACAGACGTGATGTGGCTTCCCTTTGTCTTTTCTTCAGGACAGCTGCTCTGACGAGCTATTTTCACTGGTGCTCCAACTGCACAAATTTCAGCGTGCTACTAGGTTGGCATCTCACTCACACCCTTTCATTGTCCAAACAAGTTAAATGTAACCGCTTCTTCTACTCCAACGGTTTTTTTCTCTTGCACTTCCTGACAGTGTAACTCCCTTCCCCTTACTTGCTTCCCTGATAACTATAATCTTCAAAAATTTAAATGTAATGATAATCGACATATTCTGATACCTTGATCTTGATCTCCGTCCTTCTTTTTCTCCTTTTCTCACCCCCCCCACTTTACTCTTGCTTTTACTCTCTGTAACCCCTTGCGTGCTAGTGGCACTCCCGCCTTGCTTGGGGTGATATACTTAAAAGAAATAACAACGAGAGACTTGCGACGTGTCGTCCGTGGGAAAGTGAATGTAGCATGGAAAATAATTCATCACCCACGAGGATGTGGAGACGCTTTTAGACCCTATCGAAACTAAAAATATTGTTTCCAAATTAAACTCTCGTACCCAATCCAGATTCAGTTACGGTGGATTGGTTAAACAAGATTATTCCAGATAAATATTAAATGGGTAACCATCTAAAAATGTTGTATTACGGATATCGTTGAGATGGTTAAAATGTTCCAGACTATTCTATTGCGTTTACTTTCGTACACTTGTCTTTGGATAGAGCAATAAACCGTCTTTATATCCTGACACCCCATCTTGGGGTTAAATATCAGGATAGACTGGGGTCTTTAGCCTTGAGTGGCGTCCAGTTTAGGAGAAATGAAACTCTGAACTTTAAACTGTGAAGAAGGTAACGAGAAACAAATCCATTATCTTTCCTTCAAATCTGCGGTAATTCACAGATAATAACAAAAATAAAAATGTAGAGAATCATAATCGCTTATGTCTTGAGGTTATATGAGATTAACAAAAATATATCTAAGAATATTACATTTGAGTAATTAAAAATAACTATGTCCTAAAAAATTCGTTGGAAAGGTTTAAGGTTCTATTTCTTGCACAATGCTAGAGAAATCTTAGATTTGTTATTGAAGTTAATTTAGCTCTTTATGCAACCAGCTAACTGCCGTACGTCTTTCACAAGTCTTGATAAAAATTCACCGCCCAGAAAAAGTTTTTTTTTTCCACATTCAGTTACGAAAACGAACTTCAATCAACTTAATTTTCTCTTATTCAACGGAGACAAAAGACATTTTTGAAAGACATTCATTGATGATGAAAAATGAATTAATTCCGAGAATCGATCCTGGACATCTTTAATCGCGTAATCTAAACGGAAGGTACAGGAGAGAATAATATTCCGTGTTTGGAAGGAATAATAATAATAATAATAATAATAATTATAATAATAATAATAATATTAATAATAATAGTAATATAATGAGAGTAATAATATTAATAATAATAATAGTAATAATAATAGTAATAATAATAGTAATGATATCAATAATATTAATAATATTAATAATAATAATAGTACATTATTTACATTATTCAGACTATTATTCTCATCTTTGTCGCCATATTTATTACAACGTTTCGGCGGTTGTACGCTCCAACATTCTTCACTGTGGATAAATGCGTTAGTTAGATCCAGTGACAGGACCCAAAAGAGTGTGAGTTCAATACTTGGTTAAGGCGGTGGAGAACTTGGAGAGGGGAATTAACAGGAGATAACTGGCAGTCATTAGGCATGACACGTGGAACTAGAACAGTCTACCCCAGTGAGCGAAATAAAGGATTCAGTTCGACAGTCCAGCCACCTGAAGAAGGCCGGAGCGCACAAAGGCCGGAACGTTGTAATAAATATGGCCACAAAGATGAGGACAATAGTCCGAAAAATGTAAATAGTGTATATAATACCTCATCTCAGAAATATAGACAGATAATAATAGTAATAACAATAATAATAATAATAATGCTCTATATCGAATTGCAATAACTTATGCAAAATCTCTCGATTTAAATTTATGGTGAGCAATTGTCTCCTTTGAATGACCCCTTGGGATGGAATGATCCATTTTTATATGCAAGAAAGTCGTCCCGTGATTTTACTACATGATATTACTCGTTCCTTTTTTTTTCAAAAAGATTCTTGAATGCTTGATAGCTTTGTATGGTCACCTCGCAAAAGAGCAGTTTTCCGAAAGCTAGTCTAACAGATCATTATTAACATAGTGATGTCGATCCTCACTAGGTGCTCTGTACTTGAGCCAGACTAACCCAAGGTTAGTAAAAACCAATACAGTATATAGTTTCTAAAGCAAACTTTTTTTTTTTTACTAATGCAGACTTAGAAACATACAAAACGTCAATGTGTCCTTGTCAGAAGAAATTAATGTCGGACATCACCGACATTGCGAATTCCAATTAAACCTGAAAATGACGTTGTAGAGAAAAAATATGACAGGTATCAATTTCCAAGACTTCGAATACCAAATCGGAAATTCTGGCAATCAGAAGAAACGCTATAACACCCTGGAAACATGTCTGGAAATCTAGAAACGAAACCAGGGTTGTCAGACTGAGTTATATTCTTGATTTTCTGTCAACTACAATCTTCAAAAAATTAAATGCAATGTCAATCGTCATTTTCTGTCTCCTTGAATCCTGTTCTTTTAATCTCTCACACCTTTCTTTGGGTGAAATGGTTAAAGATAACCTGGGTTAATTTGGGTTACTGACAGTTCAAAATGTAGTATGGCTGGTCTTTTAAATGAAACGTGATACGTTATTCGTCGTCAAATCCCGCAATCATGGACGTAACAAGAATTACAAAATCAAAAGCAAATCCTATTCATAAATGTTTATAAAGCGTAAAAAAAATCCAGATATTTGTGTTAGGTTTGGACGAAGATGATGAACTTTTTATCATTGAACTGAATTTTAGAAATTATTTCTTATTAGAAAAATGAAAACCACTCTATTTGTCAAATTTTGTATACATTTTGAAGCGCACGTTTAATGTTACTGAGTAAAAATGATTCACCTCTCCTTTTAGATGCCAGTTGGAAATATTTATTTGTTCAAAAGAACCTTAAATTATGATTTCAAAACTATGGTTTATTTTTGAGTCAATATCCCCAATTTTACATTCTTTGTTTTCCTACTGATCATGTCGGTAAATATTTGTAAGAAGGTGATTCTATGCAAGTCATTCCCATGAAAAATTAATTTAACTTACGCACATAAGTTCGCATAAGAATTAGGACACGCTCGAAAAAGACCGGAAAGGTCAGGATGTTATCAATATGGTATAGCTTAATCTTTTGGTTAGTTTGAGACAGCAATATCACCTGACAGAAAAACCTGATCTGGTGTTATGCTATTCGAATAAGAGGGGTTAAAGTAAATTGAATTAAAAGAAATATACAAAAAATATACAATTTAGGAAAGAAATGCTACAGAAGATTGCTCTGGTGGCTATGTAGATTTGATATTGCCATAGGTTGATCATATTTAAACATTTAAAACTTTGTGTGTTGCTGAGTCATTGTCACCCGGGGGTACCGCCTGCCATGTATTTGCATACCCAACCCGCATTAACGCCCACCAGAACATAGGAAAGAAAAAAAAGAAAAAAAGTACGGGTAACAGTGCCAGATCGGGTTTCTTCGGAATAGTAATTTTGGCACATAGCCAAATATTTGACTAGGAAGACAAATGGTGCTGCTGAAATAAAATTAAATAAACTTTTAGATGGGGAGATACCAAAAATATAAAACAAGTGGGCTGAAGAAGAATGATAAGAAAAAGAAATTACTGACCGTAAAGTGGAGAAATCGTTAAAGAATGAATTAATAAAAAAGGGCTGACTAGTTATCAAACCTCGCTTTTCAGAATCAAATGCGGACAAAAATATGTACACAAAGGAGGCAGAGAAAATTACTACCAGAGATTCAGCAATAAAAAGGAAAGGCTGCTTGGACTTAATATAAATGGCATGAATTATTTGAATGCACTTTGCTAATTCTTTATCTTCTCTGTGTCATGACCCTTCAAGATGTTTTCCACCAGAGATCGCCAAAAGTTACTGTCCTTTGTAGCTCTTAATAAATTTTATTTTTATGTTATTTCTCCTAAAACCTGTTCTGCCATTCATTTACTCAAACTCACTAAGTAGGTTATGCGTTGTTTTCCTCTGCACCCCTTGCCTTCAATCTACCCTATGATAAATTTTCCAAGCCTTCTTTCCTGATTATACACCCTAGAAATTTTAACTGCCTCTTTCTTATGTTAAGTATGAGTGTCCTTTATGCCCATTTATTCTAAAACTTCGTTGTTGCTCACATGTTTGGTTATTTGTATTCTCAACATCCTTCTGTAGAATCATATTTATGTTGCTTCAAATCTCTTCTTTATCTGTGAGCAGATTATCCAGCATTCACTGCTATTTAAGAGGATTGATATTACGTAACAGTTCAGTACTCTTTTCTTTAATTCTAACGCAATTTTCCCGTTTCTTAATATTTTGCTTAGATTTTGGAAGGCAACTTTCGCTATCCCAATGCGTCTTCGGATATCTGTGTGCACTTTACGTCCTTTATTCCCAGATATTTAAATTGTTGTACGTGTTTGATTTTGGGACCTCTAATTTGTAATTTGCATGTTGGACTGTTGCATTTGCTAACTACCATGCAGTCTGTCTTCTTGCAATTGATGTTTAGTCCTTTGTAATAAAATTGTTTACTACCTTGTGTTAGAGTTCCTGCAGTTTCATTTCTACTTTCAACATAGTGTCATCTACATATCTTATGTTGTTCAGATTATAGTCGCCATAATGAATCCTGGTAGAACTTCTAATTCTCACAGAATCGCATCACTGTGAAGGTTGAATAAATTAGGCACGTCCTTGTTTTTTACCCCTTTCTATTTTTTTCTATTTGCTGAATTCATTTGCTATTTGTATGCAGGCGGTTTTCTGCCAATACAAGTTCTGGATTATTCTAATACTCTTCCCAAACATGTTAAGGTTAACAAGCAGTTTCAACCGTTCTTTGCCGATTCTGATAAAGAAATCCATGGAAAAGGCCTAGCAAAACTTTCAAGTGGATATGGATCAGATTATTAATGTTTGTTTTTTTGCTGATCAAGGCTAATCTATAGACACATATATATAACGGTGGATAGATATGAATGTATTCTTTAGTCTTTAATATTAAATCGTATTAAATAATATTTGTTGTAATGAATCAAAATAAACTATAGTACAATACTTTTAGGTGTCGAGGAAATCAGAAAGAGTCAGTTTAAATTTCTAGCGCACATAATGAAGAAAGAGGGCTTGGAAAATTTGATACTCACATGACAGGGACAGAGAAAAGCAACGAATAACCTGCTTAATGAGGTTGTTTAAATGGTTGGCAGAAGAGGGATTAGGAGAGATAGCACAGAAGAAAGTTCATGAGAACAATTACCATGAAATTATTTATAGAAAAAGGCACAGGGAAGCTACGTTACGGCGGCGGGAAAGTGACTGAAGCCAAGATGGCAGAACAGGATCAATAATATTGCAGATTCTTCTTTGGGTTTTATCAAGAATCTCTAAATATATAGCTGGAGCACGGGACGAGATCTGGCAGCAATATTAAAAGCAAGGACGAATGGTAGACGTATAAATATATAAGATAGATTCTGGTGAGAAAAATTGTCTGGCATGACATAGTGAACCAACTTTCTTAGATGCACACTTAGCAATTGATTCAATATACACTTTTCACTT
The DNA here is from genome assembly GCA_964036315.1 of Acanthosepion esculentum. Lineage (NCBI taxonomy): Eukaryota > Metazoa > Mollusca > Cephalopoda > Sepiida > Sepiidae > Acanthosepion > Acanthosepion esculentum. Next base: position 105,920,841 of record OZ038488.1, read on the forward strand.
CATGTCAGGTGAATACGTTAATATGAGAAGGTGCAACGTGTCTGTTGGAGGTTAGCATTAGCCATGCTGGTGAAAGGTAAAAAGAGTTCTTCCTTCTCTCAGATGATTAAAAGAGAGAAGTTTTATTCTCGAGGCGTTAAAATTAACAAACCATTCCTTACCCGATTTAACAACAAATCGTAGGTAATTTTTGATGTCTGCTTCCAATTTGAATTCATCGACTTTATGTGTAGAAGTTTTATGGGTAGTATTCTATGTGTAGTATTTTATGTGTGGTATGTGTAGACATTATTTATGTGTAGGAGTTTTAAGGCGTATACTTTTTTCTCATTGTTTCGATAAACAAGAAACGGAATTATAAATTTGAAACGTGAGTGTTTTAAATTTGTGGTAATATTATAAGTATAGATGCACTTAACTATTAGTTTTCGTTTTCATAATATTAAAGATATTGGTTGATTTTTGTGCATGTTTAAGAGATAAACGTTTGCAGACTATTTACTGATGAATGCAGTCGAACAATAGATAGGTTAGACATGGGTTTGGTTTGTACGAGTTTATGAAAGGTAGATATATATGTTGGTTAGTTGAATTTTTTAGCAGCATAGCAACCACTATATGTTATTTAATACCGTAATCTACGCGATTTGTATTCTATAGCTTCAAATACAAACTAAATGTATTGTTATTTTCCTATAAATAAATATTGTTGCTAACTTATTTTTATAAAAAAGTGTTTTGCAGGTAATTTTACTATAAAACTGTATTGGTTATTTTACTATCAAAATGTATTATTGATCATTTTGCTATAAAATGTACTGTTTATTTTTGTTTGGAGGTTCACTGTTTACCGGTATCTGGGACCCTAACAGCTGCTACCATCCGGTGTCAGGGTGGACCTGGGAACAACAGCAATTAGGTGGTGGTTCCATTCTCCACAAAACCTCCACTCTCCGGATCAGAGACCTTGCTGCTGGATGTAGTTTATTGTTATACCCAGGACAAAGACATAGATGTGCTTTTCATAAGAGACAAAAAGTTAGATATAGATTTGGTTTGTACAAGAGTCAAAAACAATATACATGATTGGTTAGCACGAGAATCAAAAAGATAGATAGATATAGGGAGAGTAAGGATGTGACCCATTTCACATGCAATCAGCGTATTCTTGACTCCAATCGACTGGGTGAAATATAAATAATACTTTCGAAATTGCTGTCAGCGGGAAGAAGACACAGTTGCATTGTTTCAACCAAATATTATCTTCCTAAAATCACTCTCAGGTGTCTGGGTAATTTGACATGGAAAATTTTCCCGCAGACATTTACACTCTACACCTAAGTCATATATTCCTAAAGATTTACAAAACTGAATATATTTGGCTGAGAACGGACAGTACGAAAACTTTTAGAAGCGCCATATACAGGCCTATTCCAATAAGCCGACATGATAAATATATTACGATCAAGATATCTGAAAATGTGCATAATAAGGTTTCCATTAACAGACTAAAACCATATATTTCTAAAAATACAAAGTCAAGAGATCTTGTCGAAACAAATCCGGAACTGAACGATTCCTAATCTCACATCGATGGAGCTCATAATGAAAAACAAATAACTAAACTGTTATGGTGTTGAAACCCTAGAAAAATAACACAGACTCGGATATAAAGTTAAACGGTATATTATTCACGGAAACGTAGTACAAAGTATGTGGACTGGAGAGTACTTCTCTCACTGGTGTCCTGACTCACTCATTCATACACTCACTCGGTGATACACTCTTGGTGACTCACACCTGGTGACTTCCTCCTTACTAGAAATCTGTAGCCACATTATATAAGTGTGGAAGAGTCCATTTGTAGGTATGTCAGGTTCCCACAATATAAACCAAAAATCGGTAGAACAATTCAATGGAAAAAACACAACACATTTTTACTACTGAAAAAAAATGCACAGAATTACACTCGGTTATTTGAACGGGGACCTAAATGTAGTGAACAAAACAAGATCTAGATTTAAAATTCAAATGCTAAGCATTGACTCATTGATTTTGTTAGAAATTAAAAAGACTCGAATTTACAAACTCTGCTTAACACACACGCAAAAGCGAATCCAAAACAAAACTCGTGAAATTTCACACCTAGATGCGAAATGTTTTTCGGCCAATAGAAAACTAGGAAAAATTTAAAAACAAAATTCAAATAATCGTCAATTCTCAGAAACAAATTCTTTTACAGACCTTTTCGCGAGCCGACGCAAAAATTTGTTCATCGTCCAATGAAAAGGCCTGAATCATATCCGGGAGTGAATTCCCAAATGACCTTTTCAAGTCCCACGATCAAAATAAAAGACGGGCAAGTTCGCTTGTCTCCAGAAAGGAGGAGACGAGCGTATTAACAAGTCCGTTGACAACGTCAAGCGAGCATTATTATTATCATCTCTACCCTTCTCCTTCGCCTCTTTTATACTTGATAAACTAACGGAACATTTTAAGACTGAGCGATTACTTCAAAGACATTCCTACCTTTCGATAACGCTCATACATACATACATACATCCACACTACGTACACATAAACTCATTCTTGCAAGGACTACTACGAACATTTTGACGACCTTGTATCAACCAAAATACATTAATTTTATTTGTAAAGACCTTAATTGATTTATCTGTATATAAATGTGTTGTTTCACTTGACAATTTGATTTTCTTGTTTTATACCCATCTTATGGTGGGATATCTAACTAACAAGGCCAAATCAAACTAATCTGATTCCACACTTTATACACTTCACTATAACTGATAACCCACTATAATCTTCCCAAAAATCACTCTCAGGTGACTGGGTAATTTTGTAATTTAAGAATAGTTTCCTTTGTTAGAATTTCAAATATAATCCGAATTGCAGGATAGGTGTGCATTTGTTTTATTTTTTAATTAATCTTGTGCCATTCACTGTTTCTTTGTACAAAGTTCGATGATCTGGTAATATCAAACAGAATACTTGAATTGTGTCATTCAAAAGGCTTGATATTATGTTAAAACCTGCGCGTTTATCACATACACACATGAACAGGCAGAAAACACACACACACACACACACACACACACACACACACACACACACACACACACATATATATATATATATATTAGATTAATACAATATAAATTAGTCACGTAGTTGATTGATTTTATGTTCATCACTCCGAATTCAGTGTTCCGTAAACGAATCATATATATATATATATATATATATATATATATATATATATATATGCATCTTTCATTTTCTTGTGTTCGTACAAGAGCTTTCTTTTCAGGAGAAAGAGTGCGTAAAATCTGTCCAAATGTTTTATAGTTCCGAGCAATTTCGGCTATGCCTTTAGCCATTATCAATGATGGTTCGTTTTTTCAACTTAATTGAGTGTGAGCATTATGTGTATGTTTTAGTGTGTAGTAAGGATGTTTTAATTTCCGAATACGGTTAGCACATTGTGGCCTTGTTCGTAGTTAATGTTGTTAAGAGTTGGCTTTTTCTTTTTTATTATTAAAGCTTTCGTTATTTTTAGTCGTATTTTTACAGGTGGATGCAGTTATTATATTTGTGTTTTCTACTAATATGTTTCTAATGGAGCCAGGTAAGTCTCTGTGTGTGTGTTTAAATGGGTTCTAATGGAGCTGTGATCAGAAAGGTTACACAGCTACATGCTTATCCAGACGTCTTACGTTACACCTTTCTGATCAAAATTAAATAAAAAGCTTAACCGTAGTACCTTGTCTGTCGTTTTTAATGAAACATACATAAACGAAGGATTGCTGCCTAAATATACAACTATATATATATATATATATATATATATATATATATATATATATATATATATATATATATATATATGAAACTCGACCCATCGTTAAAGCCCTTGTAAAGTGGTAAGAAAGTACACTTTCCACCCATAAGACACGGGTTCGGATCTTCTCAAGGTCGTTATTGCATACTCATATATATAATATAATTAAAACTATTTTTAATCACACACACACACACACACACACACACACACACACACACACACACACACACACACACATATATATGTATGTGTGTGTGTGTGTGTGTGTGTGTGTGTGTGTGTGTGTGTGTGTGTGTACCGAACCAATATTCCAAACGCACAGAGACCGTAAGAGGTTTGAGGTCTAATAAAAAAAAGTATCGGGTCTGTTGCTATGGTAACGGAGCTAAATTACACAGAGTGAATCCCTTGGCACAGATTGACCTTGATTTCTGTGATACAAGTTATAAGGTTCTCACTCGCTTACGTTGTTTATAGCAGTGCAGAAGTATTAAAAAAAGGCAGACGATTTCAGCAATTCATTTTTTATCGTTAAAAAGTCGGAAAATATTTAGAAATTCAAAACATGATTTGCATATTTGTATCACACTATGGTGGAGCACCTCCAATTGGTATAATGTCGAACGGCTCGGAATGAGAAATCGCCGAGTTGAGTTCGAGTTCCTTTCGAGTTTGTTGCATTCACTTTCACACAAACATCATTGATATGTGAATCCGTCATTCTTCCCATGAACTGTAGGTTAATTAGCAGCGCAGAACGGATTCTCTGACAGTGGCTAGGAGAACATGAAAGGATCGAAAAGCACGCAGTAGTAGTAGTATGACCCCCGACCAGTCGATGAGATAGATAGAAGGTAGTACAAAGCTGCAAAAATGGCAGCTATCAAAATGCATGTAAAATCCGGACACCACTCAAATATAATAATGGACTCTCCCATCATTCCTAGGAACCGACAGCTAGACACCTGCGCATATGATTTGATTATGGTGATGAAGGCTTTGTGCAGAACCAACCACACTTTTTGAAGGGCCGATACAGAGACCTGGTGCACTATGTGCCACAATGTCCTCAAACAACTCTCTACAGGTTTTGAATTCAGAGTTGTCCTTCTCCTAGACCAGTTGCCATCCAAGGCTATAGAACCCAGTCTGTCTTGCTATTTGCCCATAGCTGGGGGGGGGGGGGAAGAAGAGGATACATACCTTTCCCAAGGGTATTAGCACGTAAGTGAATGTAATGGATTCGACTGGAATTCCTCAATCCGAGCCGCTAACCATTACTCCACCGTACCTCCTACACTCAAATATAAGCAACCGTTAATCGTCAATATATTTAACGACGAGAAAACCATAAAATATCTAAATGCTTTTAACGTAACAATAAGTTTAGTTTATTTTCTGATAAAAATGAAAAATGTATGTTATCCCTGTAGACTTACAGCGAAGTATAAACCCACGGTCATCCTACGAAAAGTGTTGCTGCTGTGGTTTACATATAGGATGATGTTGCTAGCCCCACATCCAAACGGTTTGAGATTCAGAGTTTCCGACTCCTAGAATAATTTCAAACCAAGGCTAGAGAGCCCAGTCTACCCTGCGATTTTCCTCAGCTAGAATTTATATTTGAAATGCCAGTCTCACTTTCAGCGCCGATAACCGCTTCGCTACGTTGCACATCCGCAAAATTCAAAATACTATTATTTAAAAGAAGGCATACATTTTGCCGCACGCCCTAGAGCAACAGCATACCATATTCAATAACTGGAACTCAGCCATCTCTCTTGACAACGTGCATATAATATTCGACTATCAGTACAATAGATGTATATATCTTACAAGTAGTATCGACTCAAAAACGGCTAAACGAAATGCATAACAATTAGCTTAAATATATAACATTTTTCAAGAGTTTCTAACAACCATTCAATTTTTTATCGGATCTTTTATTTTACTAAGGTTGATAAAGGCAACAAAAATGTGGTCGATAGCGAAAAGGCCAAGCAGATATTTTTGAACGATAAAAGGTGCTGGGCGTATGTAATGACGCATGATACTGTTCAAAAGCCAACTATTGATCAGACCGGATATCACGAATATAGCTTTAGTGCATTGTGCATTATGCGGACTGAACAATGACCGAGAGAATGCGTTGGCCTTATGAGTTGGCGGCCTTATGAGCTAGCGTCTCTGTCCAGATGACTTTACAGAGGAGCGTTTGATAATCTACATATATATGCGACTGCGTGGACCGAAAAAGTGAACAACGACAATGGCGGCAAAAAGAAAGAGACAGTGAAATTTCTGGGGCACATAATGAGGAAAGACGGCTTTGAAAATTTGATACTCACGGGACAAATTGAAGGTAAGAATGGATGGTGGGGCAGGTTTTGCGAGAGATGGCAAACAGATAAACAATTTTAAGAACTAAAAATGACAGGAAATTGTGGAGAGCCATGATCAGCAACGTCCTGAAGAGATACGCCACAAAGAAGGAAAAAAAACTATTTTGGAGGTATGGGGACTATGTTTGAACACGGCGTTCGAGTTTAGGTAATGATTTGTGTTTTTTACCGTTTATCAACCTTTTGTGGGTTATATAAAGCCGAAACATATTTTGGGTTAGAAGAATAATTCTTTGTTTTTGCGAATGTATATTGCATTTACTATTTTTTGAGAATAGCAATGAGTTTTCCAGATACAAGTCCTACTATTTAACCCATAGCTGGGGGATGAAGAGGTTTTTATACATTTTCCAAAGATATTTGCGCGTAAGTGAATTTAACGGACCCGGGTGTAATTAGAACTCTGTCTTCCTATTTCTCTATCAGAGTCACCATTACCGCACACACTCTCCAGATGTAGATAAAAGTCATCCCCACCACTCAGAAATGGAATCTTCTTTCTTTAAAAAATAAATAATAACCTGACTTAGTCAGGGAAATATCAAATAGGATATCTATATTGTTCCCTAGTCTCGTAAAAATATCTTTCTTTTACTAGCTTGTTTGCATAAATGTGATTGGTTTGTGCACGTAGCTATAAGTGTTTTGCATATGAATTGATGCTATCTCAGGTATTTATTTGCTTAGACTTATACAGCCTTGTGCAAATGAATCGAAACAGCTGCTTTAGTTTCCTTTCTTTCACCATACGGTCAGTTTTAGACCCACTGGGGTGACAGGGTGTAATCGATTTCTATTTTTCCTCAGATTAGGTCATTTGCAGTGGTGTGCAGTAATATGAACCTATTTTCGGGGTGGATGATGAAATTTCTTTGGCCTTGAAAAATATTAAATCATCCTTGACTGCATCAGATTTGTATCACGCCCAAACACTATTGTCTCGACTGTCGATTATTTGTCCTACAGCCATTGTCTACGATGGACGTTACTCCAAGGAGGCGTACGAAAACTGTAGCGCTGCATGATCCCACTGATAAGCCATTACCAGTGAGCAAATCAAAGTACTATCGACCGGCTCCTGATTTAAACCCAATCAAGAATATGTGGTCAATATGCAAGGAGCGACTTCTTGGAATAAACATACGAAGTACTAACATGTGCACTGGGTCATATTTCATTGGAAAAATACGAAAAAAAAGTAAATAATAATGGAATTATTCGTTTTGTTTCTGTTGTGGCCTGTTTAGGGACGAGAAAAGAAAGACATGGAAGACAAAGGTAGGTTGAACAAGTGTATTTAAATAACAGATATATACAAAGCAAGATAATAAACAGATAGAAGTGTACGTCCGAACGGTAGGTTAACACTGCCGTCTCTGCTCCTCCCACACTCATACACGTTAGTATTTATGAAAGGAGGAAGAGTTCATCCTACTGTAAGTGGGTTACTACAACAGTTTCAATAAATATACTTAGGCTTATAAATATTTAGTTTATCTTAAACACAATGTCTCACGTGTAAGTTTCCAAACGATGATCGGTAACGATAATAACTCTAGTAATAGTCTTCTAGACTTGCTAGTTAACCAGTACCATGCATGGTGCCAAACCTGTGCAAAAATATCTAAACTCTCAGCTGCATTAAACCATTTCCTAAGATCAATGGTGGAAAAAGACTTCGAGCGAGTGAAACCTGAGGGTCTTGGAAAAGATCATCCCTCTTTGAATATAGTGAACTGGTGCTACAGATTCACATAGAAATGCACCAAATAATAGAAACCATATCACTTGAAGATTACCAAAAGCAGCAACAACTAGAGTGGATAGCATGTGGAACCCGAAGAGTAAATGATGACATAATCAAGATGTTAAATTTTCACACTATTTCAAATAAAAGCTTAGGAAGGACCCTCCCATCAATACTGGAAATAACCATAACACCTACTGGACTTGATAAATCTGCTTTCCTGAGAAATTGTTTTAAGAGAAAGATTGTACAAATTTCAACCGGAGACTGCATTGGCTGGTCGGTCAATAAATGCCAAATGTTTTATTGTCGGGAAACGGTTAATATTTCCATTACCGTTGCCAATACGGCGTCATGTCTGTGGCTAAATATAGATATTTACTAAGCTAATCTTTGTCTGGAACAAGAGTAAAATAATGAATCCCCTGATAATGGTTCAAATGAACAGCCAATAGGATTAGGACGGTTAAAAATGAACAGCCAATAGGATTAGGATGGTTAAAATCAAATGAATATTGTCCTATCAAGTTAAAAATATTGGACAACTATTTGCTTTCTAATGCAGTTTTTTGGTGTATACATGGACAGAAAAAAAGCTTTATTACTGTTTTGAAGGCAATGACAATGGCATAATGTAAAATCTTTTAAAGAAAAAGTATCGAAGATTCAAAGGTCAAAACCGGCATAATGTTGATCAGTATTATAAAGCATTGACTTCCAAACGGATAATTCTTGTAAATTAAAACCGACTTGCATTATTTACATTATTCGAACTGTTATCCTCATCTTCATTGCTATATTCATAACATTTCGGACGTTGTACGCTTCCGCCTTCTGCGGGTGATTAGAATTTCGAATCACAACCTTTATTTCGTCCACCGGGGTAGATTGTTCTAGTTCCACATTCCGGAAGTCTCAGTTATTTGCCTTTCACTCAACTCTTCAAGTTTTGGTTTACCACTGCTGTAGTCTGGTATCGTACTCACAACTCTTTGGGTCTAGTCACTGGATCTGACCAACATCTTTATGCACTGGGTCATGTGTCCTGGAGTTATAACTAATACTATTTGTATTTTCATACCTGAAGTATGTGATAGTCACCGCTGACAGCAAGTCTCCTAAGGTTTCCAAAAATGTCATTTGTATTCTCAAAGACCTCATAATATGTACTTTCTATCCTACGGAGAGTTACATGAATAAAAATTATTATCATTTTATGCCTCCTGGTACATTTGTCCTGCATGTGAGTCCGGGTAAAAAAGGTACAAAAACATGGATTTCAAACAAACAAGTAATAAATGTATACACAAGACATGTTAGAGAACGAAACGGGTTGCTGAAGAATAGTTTTTCCTTTTGTCTTTACTCCTACAGTTTTTACAAACATATTTTAGTTATATCTGAATTTTTTAAACACACACACAAGCACACATAAAATCAACACCCACTGTGTACAGATTTTGTACGGATTTTTGAAGGTGGAAGCCAGAGTATGAATGTTGTTACCATTACAGAAGGCCTAAATGATCTTTTTCCTTTCACCATTGCTCATTTGGGAAGAGAGTGGGGCTGACAAAACTATGCAACTTGTTCTCTTTCGAGCTGAATAACTCAAAGGGTGTTGTGGAGTTATTTCCACAACAGAACTTGTAGTCGGACTAAATGCGTCCTAAATGGGGTAAACGTACAGAAACGTTAGGAACTTGTAATAAAGTGTTACGCAGAGTAATCGAGTTGTGATCGCTGATCACTTCTTCTCTCGACTACCTACTGACTCTTACTTATAATAGGTGGGAGAGTCTATTACCTATAGACTAGGTGGCTTCCACTATAACCCCCCCCTCCTAAAACGTTACTCCGTAGGAGTAAAAGTTTTAATTTTTTTATTTTTTTATTTTATTTTTTTCAGAAAAAAGGAGGAAAAAAAAAAAACAAACAAAAAAACTTCATTTTTTTAGCAACATCGTAGCATATCTCCTACGTTTTGGATCCATTTTTAAATGGTCCGTTGCCTTTCTTTTCCTCTTGGATCGGTGTACCTCAGGTAACATCGTTGCTGGTGTTGGAAGTTCAAACGTATCAAAAATCACCTACATAGGTGTATCTTCAACTGGAGCACTATCAACCGCGTCTGAAGAGCGTCGTCTGATCTGGTTAATGCGCCGTCTGCACGTGAATTTTTCACAATCCTTATTCACATTGGCTGCGTACGTTATATAGTCATGTTCGTCATCTTTAATCAAATTTAAACATCTCCACCTCTTGTGGAACAAAGATATCTTTTGACTAAATAACTCGCTTAATATATTTACCGCCACGGTAAATGTTAATTCATTAGTTTTTTTTCGGTAAAATGTAATTTACGAATTTGTTATGCTCAGCAGTTCCTAATTTACTTAAAAGAAGCCTAACCTTCTTTGCTTCAGACCACAAATGGCAGTCCTGGTTATATACGTCCGTATATTTTTTTAAATATTCTTGAAAAGTTACCTCTTCATATGGACTGTACGTAAATATTTCAATAGAATTCCATATTGTATTCTCTGGGAAGGAATCATTTTGTAGACTTTTCTCTTTCCTGTTCTCGGTTATTTCCAGAATTTTGCTTTTAAACTCCTCATGCATTTGTTCCATTTTCTGTTGGAATTGCATTTGTCTATTGAAAGTTTCCTCCTGTAACTGCATCTGGAATGTATATTCTGTTGTTCCTATATTTTTGTTTGTTGTTCCAATTGGAACTTTAAAAAATCTTGGAATAGACTTTTGAAGTCCTCCATTTTTTGTTCAAACTGTAAATCCGAGACTTTGTCGCCCACGTTATTTGTGGCGAACAAAATTTTTCTTCCTCCCTATGAGTACGAATTTCGTCGTCAAAACCACTGTGGCGGACGAACTTTTTATTCCTCCTTATGAGTGCAAAACTTCGCTGCCAAAAGTTGTATTGGCGAACGAATTTTTTTTTGCCTCTGTAGGAGTACGAATCGTCGTCAAAAGTTGTCTTGACTAACGATTTTTTTTTTCAAACTATATGAGTTCGGATTTTCGTCACCAAAAGTTGTTTTGGCCAACGATTTTCAAACTGTATGAGTTCGAATCTTCGCTGCCAAAAGTTGTTTTGGCCAACGATTTTTTTTTCTCCTCCGTATGAGTTCGAATCTTCGTCGCCAAAAGTTGTTGTGGAGTTATTTCCACAACAGAACTTGTAGTCGGACTAAATGCGTCCTAAATGGGGTAAACGTACAGAAACGTAAGGAACTTGTAATAAAGTGTTACGCAGAGTAATCGAGTTGTGATCGCTGATCACTTCTTCTCTCGACTACCTACTGACTCTTACTTATAATAGGTGGGAGAGTCTATTACCTATAGACTAGGTGGCTTCCACTATAACAAAGGGTCAGTGATTCTTACGACAAATGGTTTCAGGATATTTACATTATTTTCAGCAAGCCATTTCTTCGTAGATTTTGCAGTGTGCTTAGGTTCATTACCTTGTTGGAAGATCCAACCGGAAGGAAGTTCAAGATTTTCAACTGAAGTCATTATATCTGATTCCAAAATATTTTGATATTCTGCGGCATTTATTTTACCATCTCTTACTGATATGTTGTCAGTACCTTTTGCAGAAAAAAAAAATCCCCAAATCATGATGCTACTACCACCAAATTTCACTGTTGGAATTGTGTTCTTTTGTTTGAAGACATCGCCATCTTTCCTCCATACACGACTTCTAGAATTATGTTCAAACAATTCAATTTTGGTTTTGGCTGTCCATAATACTTTTTCCCAATACTATTTTTCCTATCCTTCTGTGCACGAACGAATTTCAACCTGGCATCTCTGTGTCTTTTCAATAGCAGTGGAGTTTTCTGACGGGGGTGGGGGTGACTTTAGATTGTTCTTATGAATTTCATTGCTTATTGTCCGTTTAGTAACACAGATTCCCGATGAAAGTAAATCATCCTGCAGCTCTTGCCGTGTAACCATTGGATTTTGTTTCATTTGACGCATTAATTTCCTCGAAGAAAGTATTAAAGCAATTTAAAAGAGTTAAAAATCTGAAATTTTCATTGTACGAATATTTTTTCCACCCATTAAAATGGTTAAATGTGATTTATTTCTATTAAATCAAATTTTTTAAAAATTTTCTATGTTGTATGTGCACGAACATTTGTTTCCCGTCACTATATATATATATATATATATATATATATATATATATATATATATATCGAGAGAGAGAGAGAGAGAGAGAGAGAGAGAGAGATATAAATAGATAGAGAGTGAGGGAGTGATAGATAGATAGATAGATAGATAGATAGATAGATAGATAGCTGGGGAGATAAGAGATTGATTCATGCCGAAGTGATTCGTACGTAAGTGAATTTAGCGAACTCGAATATCCACTACAAAAATGCTTTAATATTCCGATGCGACAGAACATCTCATTAGGCGGTGTTAAAAATGACCTTTAACACCGCCTGATGAGATGCTATGTTGCATCGAAACATTAATGCATTTTTGTAGCGGAAATATGTATGTTCGAATAATATGTATGTTCCTATAATAAAGTATTATAGCTCTACTTTTGTATTGAGCCCCTTTTTAAATTAATGTTATGAACATTTGAATTTATTTTTGATTCGTTCTTATTGCATATATATATATATATATATATATATATATATGTGTGTGTGTGTGTGTGTGTGTGTGTGTGTGTGTGTATGTGTGTGTGTGTGTATTGAAATAATAGGAAAGAACTGTTAGATTGATGATCCGAAGTTCTTTAGTATTTTTGTTTTTATTTTTAAAAAACAGTGCTCGATACAGAAGTAGAGCCTAGATTATAATTATATTTTTAAAAATATGATTCCATCGCGACATAGAAATTACTATGTTTCGAAACTGGTCAGCAGTATTCAGGTTTAATTTCAATATTAAACCCTAACTACCGGTGGCAGTCTCATCCTCAGGCGATGTTTGGAATAACTATGCCACGGAATATTTTACTCATTTATAGTTTTGAAATGGGGTGGGGGATGTTCTAGGGTTTGTTTTTCATTATCAAGGAGTCACTTCTTTGATTTAAGTAGGGGTGTTTGTTATATGCCAAGTTTTTGGAGTCGTGTAAGGTTGGATTGGGGTTTTGCTTTGTCTGGCTACCATGGCTAATCTTATCCGACTCCCACTTTCGTGCTAATACCCTTGGGAAAGGTATAAATCCTCTTCTTCTCCCTCCAGCTATGGGTAATTAGCAGAATAAACTGGCTTCTATAGCCTTGGTTGGCAATTGGTCTAGGAAAAACAACTCTGAATTCAAAACCTGCGAAGGGTCGTTTTGAGGACCTTGTGGTAAGCTTGCACCATGTATCTGTATTCAGCACTTCAAAAAGTTTGGTTAGTTCTGCACAAAGCCTTCATCACTATAATCAAATCATATGTGCTGGTGTCTGGCTATCAGTTACTAGGAACTGAGTTTCTGACTCTCATTCGTCGAATACGACGGGAGAGTCCACCATATACATATATATATATATATATATATACATATATATTTATATATATATATATATATATATATATATATATATATATATATATATATATATATATATATATATATATATATATATATATATATATATATATATATATATACATATACATAATACATTCTCTTATGTGCAAATAATTTTGGGAAAGGTATCTAACTTTCCTCCACTCATCTATGGGTAAATAGCAGGACACACTGTCCTATAGCCTTGGGTGACAACCGTCCTATACCTCTGAATTCATAAACTGAGGAGGGTCGTTTGAGAACCTTGTGGTACCAGTTTTTCAAAAAGTCTGGTCGGTTGTTTCCAAACCTTCATCATTATAATCAAATCATATCTGCGAGTAGTTTGACTGTTCAGTTTTAAAGACTCGGTTGGAGTCTCATATTTTAGCAATAAAATTCGTATTAACCAACCGATGTCGGCAATCATTTCAGGATATACTTATATGATAAACATGACATGTATATCTTAGTCTAGCATATGTATTTTATTATAAATATTTACAATAAAGTTTTTTTGATTCGGTGAAATTTGATTATGCAACTCGAAGGTTGTTTATCAGTATTGCGTGTATACATACATACATATATATATATATATATATATATATATATATATATATATATATACATATATATATATATATATATATAAGTTGTTATACTCGTCTGGATAAGGGATAAAAAAGAAAGAACTAAGAATATGAAATTGACGCGAAAACAATCGTCCAGAATCCAAAAACAATTCCCAGATATTTAAATTTCCTCACCTGCTTGATTTTAGTGTCCCCGACCTGCAAATCGCATTTCGGGTTCATCCGTTTGCTGATGACCACGCATTCCGACTTTTTGTAGTTTATGGTTAGGCCCTTCTTCTAGCTCTCCTTCGCTACCTTCTGTACAGTCAATTTTATATCACAATTAATTTAAACAAGGCTTAATTATTGCTTCATTATAAATACATTTCCAATGGAAGTTAGGAAACAGGTGCCTTCTTCACGTGGAACTACACACGTGAGAAAAAAAATCAATAACGGATATCAATTCTGCTATCAGCAAGAAAACCTTTTCTTAAGCACAAAGGATGTGCTTACAGATTGGTTTGTTTGTTTAACATTTATCTAACGCACGATTCGGTTTCAGTTAGCGGTTCTTGAAGTGCGTAGCATGATTTTTGGCGCGCAAATACCGAGACTCGGCGTGATTTGGCGAGACTTGGGAACAAAATGTAAAAGTGATGGGGAAAAGCGGCTGGAGAAAAGCTTAAGAATATAAATAAAAGGAAAAATGGCATCGAAGAGAAGGGGAGATTCAGGCTGGAAGTGAAGAAAATCTTGGATGCGTTTCGGGTGTTGCACTGTTATGCCCGACTGCAAGCCTCTGTCAAAACAAATCAGACACATTAACTTGTACTTGTTCACCTTGACTAATGCAGACGGTTTCAAATGTCCTTCTTCTTTTTCTTCTTCTTCTTCTTGACACTTGTCTCGGATTTTCCTCTTTCTTTTCGTCTCTATCGGTTTTTATTCCCCTTTCTTTTGTATTCTCTTTCTTTCCCTTTTCTACCTTCTTTGAATTTCTATTTTCACACCAGAGATCTCTAGTAGGAATCACTGAAGTTCAGAACAAATCATTTTCTTTTTTTTAACCCTTGACTGATTCAGTTGTCGAGGTAGGAGGCGAGTGCAGAAGAAAAAGTCTGATTCTTCTTCCACATGATCCTTTCAGTGAGTTTTCTGATATTGTGGCGGCGCCCATCTCCTCTTCAAGAAATCACAGTGAATCTCCTAAAATGATAAAAACATTCCTTATTGCTCTTGTTAATTTTTCCCCGGTCTCTAATTTCAATTCAGCTAATTTTTCTCGTCTTTTTTCACTGATTGTACAATATTTGTAGAAAAGAGAGAGGGGGGCCTCACCACATCTGTGAGAAAGTGACTGGAGTCGAGATGACAAGTCATGATCGATTATATTGCAGATTCTTCTTTGGAAGATGAATAGCTGGGACACCAGACCAGATATGACAACAATATTCAATTCATGGATGAATGATAGATTTGTAGATGTGTAAAATGGACTCTAACGAAAAAATCTTCTTGCGCGACACAGTGAGCCAACTTTCTTTGCAGCAGATACAGCTACTGATTCAATGTAGCTGTTCCACGTCAAGTCATTCGAAAGCGTAAGGCCAAGAAGTGGCAGAGAGTCACTTTCCTGGAGTTTAGCATCAACTATACTAAAGGCGGGCAGGGAATTATCTTTGCAGGGACTAAATGAGGGAAGTTTTGTTTCGGAGGGATTAAAATTTACAAGCCATTTCCTACTCCAGTTAACCATTGATTGGAGGTCCTTTACGAGAGCAGCGGTCAGGTAGACTTTGTCAGCGCTACCGGGTTTACTATTGAGACAGGAGTAAATGTTAGTGTCATCTGCATAGATGCCTACTTGGGAGCTGATGACAGATGAAGATCAGAAACAATGTAGGGCGCAGGAAAGAGCCTTGGGGGAAATACTGCATTTGTAAAGAAGTATCTGGGAGCGTGCCCGTTCAGAACAACCTTCATTTCACGATTCGTAAGAAATGATTGGATTAAATCAAATAGTCGTCCTGTAATACACAGAAGACCAGCATACCAAATTCTGTCGGACGCCTTCCAGATATATAGAGCCACAGATCAAGCTTCGCCGTTCTTATCAAGGGCATGATATATATATTCAGTTATGGCTGTGAGCCCATCAGCGGTAGACTGGGCAAAGCGGAATCCATATTGATGGTCAGAGAGTAGGTCTTGAGAAGTAAGATGCTTAACCACTTCAGCGTTGATTAAAATCACGAAGACTTTGCCGAAACGAGATAGGAGACTGATAGGGTAGTAGTTAGAGGGGTTAGAGTGTTCACCAGAATTCCCAAAACATGAACAACAGATGAGGGCTTCCAACAAGCTGGAAAACAGGAAGCATCGAGGCAATGGTTATATAGATTGGAGAGAAGTGGGGCCAGCTCAGAAGCACATTTCCTTAGGACAACGGCCTTATGGGGGTCTAATTTAGAAGTGATGCCCAAGACGGTGTTATGCACATATCACTCAGTATTGCATCAGTGGGGGGAATCAGGATGCTCTACTGAGTGATATGTGCATAACACCGTCTTGGGTACTCCAGAGGAGTCGAGTGTTGAGTTGGATGAAAATTTCCGAGCAAAGCATTCAGCCTTATCTGCTGTGGGTGTCAGGACTTCGAATTGGTTGAATAGAGGAGGGGTTGAGGATTTACTGTTCTTCAGCACACTTTTGCAGAGCTGCCAATAATCTCTTGAACCGAACTCGCTAGATGCTATACACTGATAAATCTGTCAGCAAACAGTAATCTGGCTTCGTTGATGGACATGCTGGCATTCGTTCCGAGCAGAAACAAAGAGACGTTTATTGCAATCAGACTTGTCGCCCTGGTACAGTCAGATTTGATTCCTGTGGTCTATAGAAGCCGAGCAAGCAGGAGATAACCAGGTAGATAAACGCGGTTTAACTTGGTATTTCCTAACTGGAATGAAAGCATCAATTCCGGTTTTCACACAGGAGGAGACCGTAGCCACGCATTTCTGAATGGGGTGATTAAAAACCACATTCCAATGGAAGTCTCGAAGGAAATCACAGAATGAGTCCCGATCTTCTCGTTGATAGCAGAAAGATATTCTGTTGGTAGAAGGGTCATGTTAAGGGGAGGAGGGGGATGTTTACAGATACTACAACGTGATAAGAATTGCCAAGAAGGCAGAGCTGCGTAGTACGACATGAGTCAGCGATGGAGGTAAAACAGAGATCGAGAAGAGAGGCATTTCCATCAGGGTTACTGGGGAAACACGTGGGGAAGTCAACCACTTGTGTACGAGTTTGAGTGATTGAGAAGTTAAGCGTTTGTCTGACAGCGAGGTCAGTGACAGAGTTTTTAAGCCAATTGGCATGGTGGGTGTTAAAGTTTCCGAACATGAATATATTTGCAAGCGGGTGTAGCGAGAGGGCCATGTCTATATTATCGGAAATACTATCTAACACGCAATAGTCTTGAGAGGAAGGGGAACGGTAGAGAAAGAAAAGATAGCTGAATGAGTTAAGTAGAGAAAGACGGAGACAAAAGTATGAGTGGTCTGGAGATTCAAGAGAGGGTTCCCTAGTCAGCGAGCATAAACTCCCACGACACGAATGTGGACTTTAGAGTCCCTTTCTAAGTAGGAAAAGGTAACCAGGAATCGAGAAATCTGGGAGGAAGCGCTAGAAGAGTTGAGATTTGTCTCGCAGAGAGCGAGAATGTCCGGAGATTTGATGGTCCGGAGACTTGATGGTCCGGAGACTTTGATGGTCTTTGTTTCACTTTTTCGTTTTCAATTTTTTTTTTCTTTTCTTCGTTTTCTTTTGATAAATTTTTATTACATTTTTTCGTTTTCCATTTACTTTTTTTTCTTCTTTCTTTTAATGATTTTGATTTCAATTTTTCGTTTTCCATTTTCCTTTCCTTCTTCCTTTTGATGGTCTTTGTTTCTCTTTTTTTCAAGATTCTTCTTTTCTTCTTCGTCTCTTTTGATGGTCTTTGTAACTCTTTTTCGTTTTCCATTTTGTCATGTTCTTCCTTTTGATGGTTCTTATTTCTGTTTTTCGTTTTCCATTTTCTTCTTTTTCTTCTTCTTCTTTTAATGATCTTTACTTCTCTTTTTCATTTTCATTTTCTTCTTTCTCTTCTTCGTCTCTTTTGATGGTCTTTGTAAGTCTTTCATTTTCCATTTTCTTCTCTATCGTCTTCTATTTGGTGGTTTCTCTTTCTCTTGCTCCATTTTCTTCTTTTTCTTCTTCCTTTTGATGATCTTTGTTTCTCTTTTTCATTTTCATTTTCATTTTCTTCTTCTTTTTGATGGTCTTTTTTCTTTTTCGTTTTGTATTTTCTTCTTTCTCTTCTTCCTTTTCCTAGTCTTTGTTTCTCTTTTTTATTTTCCATTTTCTTCTTCCTTTTGATGTTCTTTGTTTCTCTTCATTTTCATTTTCTTCTTCTTCCTTTTAGTGGTCTTTGTTTCTCTTTTTTCAAGTTTCTTCTTTGTCTCTTTTGAAGGTCTTTGTAACTCGTTTTCAATTTCCATTTTTTTCTCTTCGGTTTTCTCCCATTTGATGGTCTTTTTTTTCACTTTCTTGTGTTTCATTTTTTCCTTTTCTTCATCTTCTTTTGGTGGTCTTTATTTATCTTTTTCGTTTTCCATTTTCTTCTTTTTCTTCTCATTTATGATGGTCTTTGTTTCTCTTTTTCGTTTTCTATTTTCTTCTTCCTTTTGATGGTCTTTGTTTCTCTTTTTTGTTTTCCATTTTCTTCTTCCTTTTGATGGTCTTTGTTTCGCTTTTTCGTTTTCCATTTTCTTCTTCCTTTTGATGGTCTTTGTTTCTCTTTTTCGTTTTCCATTTTCTTCTTTTTCTTCTCCCTTATGATGGTCTTTGTTTCTCTTTTTCGTTTTCCATTTTCTACTTCCTTTTGATGGTCTTTGTTTCTCTTTTTCGTTTTCCATTTTCTTCTTCCTTTTGATGGTCTTTGTTTCTCTTTTTCGTTTTCCATTTTCTTCTTTTTCTTCTCCCTTATGATGGTCTTTGTTTCTCTTTTACGTTTTCCTCACTTACAATGTTTACATAGTTTTCTTCCGGTTTCGGTTGCACATGTTTTTGAACGTACATAAAAAGTCATTGTGTATTTCAAAGAAACGAGATCGTTCCACGGAGCCTTGAATATAAGTAAGAACAGATGAAGTCAAGCATGATGTGCTATATTTAGACATACGTGGCAGCTGTCGCAGGTTTTGCCAGCATACGCAGACTCACCTATCAAGTCAGGAAAAGATACTTGTCTAAAATTGCATTTGAACGACACACGAACTTGTGTATGAGATTCACTCTGGCTCATATTTCGAAGATTATAACATCTAATCATTGTAATTATTATTATTTAATGTAATCTATCTCCATAAACTATGCCCTCTTTTTTATATCTATCTATATATGTAACTTTTTATATCTATTTATTTATTTTATGTCTATCTCTCACTATATATATATGTATATATATAGCAATTCCTTTTATCTATCTATCTATCTATCTATCTATCTATCTATCTATCTATCTATCTATCTATCTATCTGTATGTATGTATGTTTGTTTAAATGTCCTTATAACCACATTGAAGATGACTCATGTGAGCCGAAAGCTTAGATCAAGGAACAGCTTAATAAAAAATATCCAAATGTAGGCCAGTTTTTGTCTTTATTTTCATCCGAAATTAAAGCACCCATACGAAGTTTAGAACGGCTCATGATCAAACATAATAGATATTCATTGTCTGTTATATTTTACAATATATGTTTAAATATATATATAATTTTTTATATCTATCTATCTATCTATCTATCTATCTATCTATCTATCTATCTATCTATCTAATTCTTTTCAAATCTATCTATATATGTATCTATCTATCCAGTTAAGTTTCTTTTCTATCTATCTAACTATATTCAGAATATATATTCAGGCGGTGTGATATATATATATATATATATATATATATATATATATATATATATATATATATATATATATATATATATATATATATATATAAACAGAAGGCTGTACGATTTTGTATATATTGATATACATATATATGTATGAATACACATTTTGTACTCGGATTAATCATCCAAGAAAGACTTGGATATGCTTCCCACAAACTTAATCTACAAGATATCAAAATTTAATATCTTACTTTTCTCCTTTATCTTCGAAGAATTTCTTTCGAAGGATTCCCTCCGAAAATTTAGTTGAACGACGTTTTTTAAGCCGTAATTCATACGTTACTTTCCCTCGCAATTTTCCTTCACGTATTCAGTTTTTCTGTTCATGCTATAATAATCGTTTTATTCACTCTGAAAAAAAATGCTATTCAATCAGAAGACTAAATTATATATGATTAGGTATCTTATCCAATGTGCGTACATGCATCCAATTCCCTCTCGTGTTCTCTCTCTCAATTTCTCTTTCTGTCTCTCTCTCTCTACACACACACACACACACACATAAATATGAAGAGAAAGAGTGAGAGTGTTTTTTAGAGAAAGAGAATGTAGGAGCGCACACACACATACACGTAAACACACACACACACACACACACACACACACACACACACACACACATATATATATATATATATATATATATATATATATATATATATATATATATATATATATATATATAACATTGGCGATCCCGGGGGTCGGAAATGTCGGGCTTAGCTCAAGTGAGTCAACATTTAAGTGTATCTATTTCAAAGGAACAAAAATATTTCGTAGTGCGTAGTTTTAATTCTTGACATCAGATGGATCCAAAATTGTTTTAACCCCGTGCTTCAAAATACAGTCTAAAATACATTTCGTTTATATTGTTCATAATAAGGAAGAAGGAAAGAAGAAAGATAAAAAAGACTCAGAAAGAAACTAAATAAAAACGAATGAAATAAAATTAATGTGGCTAGTCGGGCTGCGTAGATCTGAGCCCTTTCGAAGTTGGAGACATACTTAATAGGCAATATATTTCATGCTTTAATTTGATAAATAATCTTTTTAAAATATATAATAAATTGTATACTTTGTTTTTCAAAGAAAACATTTTTATTTCAACTTATTGTTTTAAGATATGTAGTTTAAAGAATTTATTCCGTAGAGTGTAATGCTTTTTAGCGGAATGTATCTTTTGAGAAAGTGCAAATTAAATTTAGCCCGATGTAAAGAAATTGGCAGCCTTAACTCGTCGACTGGAGGTTGGGGTGGGAGTGTAACTAGGGTACTGTTGTGAAAATATGATATCAGTCAGCAGTACTGATTATGAATGTACAATAAATTAATCTAAAAATTCCCAGACAGAGATACATAAACACACACTCTACCATCAGTGACATGATAACCAGGCTATAAAACAATAAATGCGAAGAAGGCAATAAACTCATATACATATCAAAGACGTTGTCTTCACTCTTTTTTCTTACATGTCTAGAATTGTTTTTAAAATAAATGTTCATTTTTATAGAATTATTACAATTGTAATATCAATTGTAATAATTCTATAACAATGAACATTTATTATTATTTACATACCAAAATGTATTTCTTTTAATTTCATGCACAGAGATTTTTTTTTAAATGAAATATATTTTAGTTAGAGTAAAGGAGCCATTTTAGAATCTAAGTTATACCAATAGTATATTTTGTTAAAGATGAGCCCGACAAACACTGATGATCTAGAGTCACCACTGATATATATATATATATATATATATATATATATATATATATATATATATATATATATATATATATATATATATATATATATATATATATATATATATATGCGATAACGATATATATTTTTATAGATCAAGAACAGTAGTCTGATAAATTTTATGATAAAGTGGAAAATGTTAAAACGCGCGTCACAAGTAAACTTTTTCCACTTGTCATACAATTTCCCCAATATATATATATATATATATATATATATATATATATATATATATATATATATATATATATATATATATATATCAACGCTCTCATAACCGGTATTGAGTACACTTCTCTATAGATATAGTAAAATTTAACAATAGCTGTCAGTTTTCTTTTCCCTAAGAATACCGGAAATAAATCTAAAATTTTACAAACGTCGTAAAACAATTACGCATCCACTTATATCGTAAGAACGATTGGAAACAAATCAAAATCAATTATCGCAGACACTCACGCATTTTCAAGGATGGACCAAAATTCAAAACGAAACAGGATGTGCAGAATTGTATAAGAAAATAAAAAAGAAACATTTGCCAAGTGAAACTTCAATTGAAGAAGTTTGTGCAAAACTCCTATCACTCGACTTCTTCTCTAGAAATAAAAATAAAATATATAATATATTCATTATTTACATTATTTAGACTATTGTCGTCATCTTTGTCGCCATATTTGTCACAACGTTTCGGCCGTTGTACGCTCCGGCCTTCTTCAGGTGGTTGGAATGTCGAACTGAACCCTTTATTTCGCTCACTGGGGTAGACTGTTCTAGTTCCATGTGCCATGTGTCCTTGAGGACATATGGCACAGTGGATAAAGGCGTTGGTTAGATCCAGTGACAGGTCCCAAAGAGTGTGATTTCAATACCCGGTTAAGGCAGTGGAGAACTTTCAGAGGGAAAAATTAACAGGAGATAACTGATAACTGACATCCATTAAACATGGCACGTGGAACTAGAACAGTCTACACACCTCCGCCCATTCACCCAGGACCTGTTCGACTGTTCAAAGCTTGTTATTTGCGTTGTCAGTCCAGCGTTTCTACCATTTCTGTTGAATGAAAATGCAGTTGTTTTTTTTTTGTTTTTTTTATTTTATTTTTCAGGTCCATATAAGGGACCTAAAACTATGTTCGCACAATCAAACCGGTCCTGGGTGAATGGGGGCAGGTGTGTAGAAAAGTATAAGGTAATGTTAGCTTGGCTGCACGTAGGCGAGATACACACCTCGCCGATTCATCCTTGCTGAAGAATGAAAATCAACCAGCGTTTTACAACATGCCGAGATTCAATCACGGTGGATCATATTTGAACTGAGTGTACATACCTCGCACCTGTAAGACATAAATGCTACAAAGAATTCAATATGAGAAAACTATTTCAAAATACTGAAACCATCAACATACCTTAAAGAAATAGGTTTATTCCAACACAGACCTAAATTTAAATGCAACTTCAATCGCCATTTTCTGTCTTCCTGAACCCTATTCTTTTCCTGACTCGCCCTCACTAAAGTCTTCTCATACTTTCATTCCATGTAACCCCACTCCTCGTGTCCTAGTGGTACTGCCGAATTGCTTGGGGTGAAATGATTAAAAAAATGTTATATTTATAGGAGAAAAGAGTGCATGTAAAAATAATCACTGTGGACATACGTATCAGAAAAGATAGCGACAGTCTATTTCATACTTAAAAGCAAACGTCTGGCCTGATACCTATATCTTCACACTGCCTATATATATATATATATATATATATATATATATATATATATATAGTATTTACAATTTGAATAAAAGATACTACTGTCGTTATTTTTTACAGTGCTTAATATCTGGGATAGAGCAACTGTAAATCAAATTTGTGTCTATGTTTTAAATCTTTAAAAACCTTAAAAAAACATTAAGAATTCCAGTCTTCACAAGCTGTTTGGTACTACCGACAGTTTAATGATGCAAATCGATCTTCAATTACCTGAAGACCGATTTGGCCCATCCCTATTAGCAAGTTAATTAGTAAAATAATAAATCACAGCTCCCAGCCTGCATTCATTCCAGACCAAAATATTTTGGTCGAGACTGATCATAGGTAGATAAGAGATTCGTCCCAAGAGTGTTTTTAGCTCTCATATTTAATTAAAGGGTTTATTCTCCCATTCCCCGGCTTGTTTAATGAGCATCATCTTATATCTATACAACAATTTCGTTCTCGTAAGTAATTCGTTCAGGTAACGGGTTTCTCGATACTCTGGCCTTGTGCCTGGCCATTCTGAGCTTTGGTAAACAACTTCACAAACCGTCTGATAAGACAGCTGTCTGTAGATAAACTATTATTATTTTGATGCCAAGTTAACTGTTATGCGGTGCATATCAGCCGATGCAAACTACGAGGCATGACGACCCAGCCCATCCAAAGATGAAATATCGACCCACGTCTAGGGATTATCGAAAGCAGATGGTCGATTACATATCAGAATGCAGTTATGTGCGCTTCCGCCGTCTCTGTTTTAGTTACCCGCGGCCAAATCCAGAAATTCATATGTTGGTCTTAATAATGATCCCAAAGCGCCAGTGTAGAGGGTAGGGGTTGATTTTGTTTAGCGACATATCAACATCTCTATGGGTTATTTAATGCCGAAATCTAAATATTTTGAACACAATTTAATGTCTTCAATTAAACATTTTTAGGGCAATTTTATGCCTTCAACTAGAGATAAAATGTATTGTTGGTCATTTTGTATATAAAATGTATTGTTGTTAATTCTACTATAAAGTATATTGCTGGCCATTTTGCATTAAAATTGTATTGTTGCTAATTTTACTATAATTATGTATTTTTATGATTTCATTGTATTTTCTTTTTGTTTGGGGGGGGGTCACTGTTTGCCCATATCTGAGACCCTAACATGTACTACCACCCTAGGTTCGGGTGAACTTGGATACAACAGCAATTAAGAAGTGATTCCACGCACCTGAAAACCTTCAATGTCTCGATTAGAGGCCTTCCTGTCGGATATACCCAGGACTAGTGCTTGTAATTTGAATATACCAAAGAGAAACCATAGAGCGTTTCTTTTTATTGAAAATATGGATGTTCTCGTTTTAATAGAGCATTATAAAATACCATGTCGAGGTTGTGTAAATCTACAATGAAAACGAATCTGCTATCCATTGCATAACTTTTGTTATAACACGAGGTTTAATCAAAAAATTATCGGAACTGTTGCTATGGTAACGGAGCTAAATTACGCCGAGTGAAGCCATTTGGCATAGATTGGCCTTAAACATACTAAGTTATAACGTTTCCGTTTACTTTTCGTGTTTATAGCAGTGCTTGGAAGGAAAGTGTGTAGAATGTGGTCGTCTCATCACGCCACAGAGATTCCATCTAATCTATGCAGAGTATTAAGAAACAGAAAAAATTCGTTAGCAACAAAGAAAAGAGCATGGTATCTGTTCTCCTGTATGGCAGCGAATGCTGGGCAATCTCAAAGATAAAGAAAAGACTTGAAGCAACGGATATGTGGTTCTACAGAAAGATGCTGAGGATACCATGGACTGAACGTGTGAGCAAAGATTAGGTTTTGGAGAGGATGCAAACAATGAGGAAACTTATACTTAACATCAGAAAGAGGCAGTTAAAATTTCTGCGGTACATAATGAGGAAGGAGGGTTTGGAAAATCTGATACTCACAGGGCAGAGGGACAAAGGAAAGCAGCATGTAACATAGTCGATGAGCTTGAGCAAATGGATGGTAGAACAGGGTTTGGGACATATAACAAAAAGAGAAAATATATTAAGAGCTACAAAGGATAAGAAGTTGTGGAGGGCCATGATCACCTACATCCTGAAGGGACACGTCACTTAGAAGAATAATAGGCGGTGGAGTGAGATCGATCTTTTGATGGTAGCTCAACAATGGAGAGAAGTAAACCCTTCCATCCGTTAAGTTTGGGTGAATCTAGCGCTAGATTTGCATATAGGAGGGTATAGACTGCAGCCCATAGACCCCGAGATTAAAACAAATCAATAAAAAAATAAAGATATAAATACAGAGGAGAGAGTGTGTAAGCTGCTCTCTCGAGTGGTATACACATTCGGATACTTGTCGGTCACAGGGATCCATCCCTGCGCTGGTAGTATCACAGCCATGACTAGCTTGAACCGGCTCTGGCCAGCTTGGACCAGCTAAGACCAGCTACGACTAGCTTGGATAAGCTATGGCCAGCTAATAACAGCGGCCCGAGTGAAGACACTCGGGTCCCCACGTTAAAAGCTGATCTTGTGTCACAATCCGACTCAGTGGAGGGAGGTCAAGTAAATATATATAAGAACAGAGGAGATTTGTTTATTTTCAGATCTAATGGGGCCCCTTTAACTCATTTAAAACATTTTAGTGTATTTGGGCCCTTCTAGTCGGAGTAAGTTTTTTAAATTCGGTGGGGCACCTTGAAGAGGTGTGAAAATACACAATAAAGAGGGCCCCTAAATTTTATTCGAGCTCCCTTAGGGCCTAAATCCGGCTCTGGGCGAGACCTTGAGTAAGTCAGCAATTCCCAAGCCCTTCGTGTCAGGAATGCAGGAAAGCCAGTGGCGGCAGGCTGGTGGATTGCAGTTGTCGAACACTGTCTGCATCAGACTGTTTTATCACCACTGCTCCCTTTGGCAGTCGGGTGGGTTCTTCAACAGAACCAACGGTTTGTCGGTAACTAGTATAGTTAGGTTGTTGCTGCTGGACATTTGACTAATGCTTCCACTGTGCCTAGTCAAACCAAGAAGTGCTGCTGGTGGTGCATATGGCGAATCTCTTCTATACAGATTAAGGGACAAAGATTTTTTTGGGTGGGGGGAGGTCAATGGAAAATATTACTTATGAAAGATATAAATGATTGTCTCAAATTTGTTTCTATAATAACCTTGTGGTAAGGGACGTTGTTCTGAATTTCCGTTAATTATTTTCACCCATAAATATATACTATTTTTTTTATCGGATCTCTGTTTTGTTTGCATGAATCTTTATATGTATTTTTTTCTTTGTGTTATAAACGACGAGCATTCTGAAAGAACTTGAATAACACTCAAAAGTCAAATGTTGTACGGATTTTTGCCGCTATTCTCTTAGAGCAGTTAACTATGTAAGATTTCTATATTCCTTTCTAGTGACGTTCCATCATCACTGGGCGAGCCTAGAATTTTTATCTATCGCTATGAATAAATGTTCCCTCAGGGACACCCCGTTCAACCCAGACCTCATAATCCATCGCTAAAGACGCAGGAAAAAAATGGTCAGTTTTCTTTTCCTCTCAAGTAAGTACCTAACTCCACCTGCTATCCTCTTCCTTTATAAGAGCCAGATCAGGTCGAAAATGGAGTACTCTTGTGGTAGCTGTCCAGTCTTTACTTTCCATTCTCGATAGAGTGCAAAAGCGTCTGATTATTATTTTTATAGGATTATTTTGATCTCCGTCTAACAAAATAAAGTTTATTTGAACCGGCACGCTTATTTAATAAATGCAGAGAAAAGTTCAGATTTCACTTGTATTTAATACAAAAAATGGTTAATATATAGCTCTAGCAGACTACTAATTAGTTGGTTTGATGTTTATTGATCTGTATACTTGGTGAATTTTTATATTAAGATATCTACGAAAGTTCGTGTCCAATTTGCCCAAATACAAGGTAACCAAAAAGTTCTGTCCGTTTTTAAAGGAAAAAAAAAGAAAACGCTTCACAGTATGTGTAACTTATATTTAGTCTTCGAAGTATTCACCATCGGCATCCAGCACCTTCTGCCAACGTGTCTCCAGCTGTTCAGTGCCCTTGCGGTAGAACTCGGAGGGTTTTGACGTAAAGAAGTGCGTGAGGGCTTTGCGCAAGTCTGCTTCATTGGTGAAGGATTTCCCACGAAGATGATTATCCAGGGAGTGGAAGAGGTAGTAATCGGATGGCGCAAGGTCAGGTGAATAAGGTGGATGGCACAAAGTCTCCCACCCAAGTTGCTGCATGGTATCCCTGACCACTCGCGCGACATGCGGCCTGGCGTTGTCATGGGGGAAAAGCACACCTTTGCGATTCACCAGTGCTGGCTCCTTCTGGTGCAATGTCTGTTGCACACGTTTCAATTGCTGCGAGTAGAGGTCTCCAGTGACCGTTTGGCCCGTTGGTAGCAGTTCATAATGAACCACTTGACGACCTGTCCACCAGACACAAAGCATAATCTTGCGTTGGTGCATAGGCGGTCTTGTGGTGTGAGGGGCAGCATCCTGAGGAGACAACCAATGTCTGGAATGCTTGGGAGTTTCATACAGAACCCACATATCATCACTGGTAAGCACTCGATTGAATAAGGATGCGGTACGGTGGCGAGAAAGCAGCGATATGCAGGCTGCCACTCGTTGTTCCTTGTGAACCTCCAATATCGTTTGCGTAACCCACTTTCTCAGTTTGTACGTCTTACCTAGGCGGTATAGGTGAAGTCTAACTGTTTCATCGGAAACGTTGAACTATCTTGCAAGTTCACCACACGTTAGACTACTGTCCTCTTCAATGGCCGCCTTTAGGACTCCGTTATTCAAGACCTGTGATCATCCACTGCGAAGCTCATGATGGAGAGACAAATCTCCCGACTTGAATTTTCGAAACCAACGCCTTGCAGTACGTTCATCCATAACACTATCCCCAAACGCTTGACATATGCGGCGACTTGATGCAGCTGCTGATAAGCCCAATCAAACAGCCACGAACGAGATCTCTCGACACTTCTATCCTTCTCACAGCTGTCCGGCTTATAACTGATGGCCAAGCACGGTGCGCGTGTTTTTTTATAACGTCTAATGTTCCTACTTCCGGCTGTCCGAATTTGAAAACAATTGCTACACGCATTTTGTATATATTTCAACTTCATTCAATGACTAATCAAAAAAGGACATAACTTTTTTGGTTACCTTGTAATTTCATTTGTTGTTATTACGGTTATATTTTCTTAATATTGATTTCTTTAACGAAAAAAAAACTTGACGAAAAAGCATTATCACCGAAAAATACACTCTTTTGACGAAACGCAATCTTTGCAATTTTATGTAGATATTTCATATATACAGTGTGTCCATAAAGTTCGTGTGAACTTTAAAAAAAAAAATTTTATTTGTATTTGCGATAGAAATAATCTGTAAAAAATGTAATAAAGTTTAATGTACCTAGTTTTAAGTATAGCTAAAATAACTAATGTGATTTCAGGCATTACTGTAAATCAGGTGGCAAATGTTTTCCGTGAACTGCAAAACCGTATTACCCTTTGTATTGATAATGATGAGGACATGTGGAAACTTAAATAAAATTTCAATTAAACCTTAAAAATATAGATTTACTTCTTTCTAATCCTTTTTACAAATTATTTCTATCGCAAATACAAATAAAGTTATAATTTTTTTAAAGTGCACACGAACTTTATGGACACCGTGTATTTTCACACACACACACACACACACACACACACACACACACACATATATATATATATATATATATATATAAATATAAATATATAAATATATATATATAGATAATATTAGTGGTCAATATACATACACACACACACACACACACACACACACACACACACACATATATATATATGTATAAAATATATATAAATATATTTATATATATATAAATCTATATAAATAAGTTTCCAAGAGGATAGAATCCAGGTAGAACTCAATGTCCGGGACAGAGTAATAATATAATAAAATATCTCACTCATTTAAACCGTTATTTAACACATCTCTTTAAAACTTCTCTCTGTTAAATTTTAACCCCCACATTCACCTTTAGGCGTTTCTGTTCTTCTTTCTTCTATTACACCCCTCTCTAGAGCTTTCATACATTTCACTTTCACACTTGTTTCCCACTCCCACACAAACACTCTCACTAAAATTTAGTTTTTTTTATACCTGGAGTTATATTTACCGATTTCTTTTTGAATTTGTAGGTCTGATGAATTGGATCGTGATTACGATTCCAATGTAATAAATTATAACCATGCAATATTAGTGTTTGAGCATTATTATATATATATATATATATATATATATATATATATATATATATATATGCGAGAAAAAGAAATCGCGTGCATATGTGTCGATTAATTCGCATTACTTTTTTTATGTTACTTGCAAAAATTCAACTTGTTATTTAAAATGAACACTAAGGTAATTTGCGTATCGTCCGATAAAATTTCATTCTACTTGAACAAATTCCGGTTAACGAGGTCTTTTGGCCGGTCGTAGGTGGCAGAGAAGTCACGTGTCCAATTTAAAGTTTGGCATTAACTCACAATCGTCTTGGAGATGAAAAAAGCAGGATAAAGAGATTTGCAATGTGAACGTGCAATGCTCCCTGATATAAATAAATAATGGGGTTCCATTTATTTATTTTTTCTCTTATTTTCTGCACTAACATCGATCTAATGAATCCAAGATCAAAGTTGCAGTATTTTTTAATAATTTGCTGCGTCTGTTCTGTATCCAAAACACACACACACACACACACACACACACGCATATACACACACACACACACATATATATATATATATATATATATATATATATATATATATGAGATGAATAATAGCAGTAACATTCGGCTCATCAGGCTGCGTTTCCCAAGATTTTACATAATGCCGGCACTCGCAGACTGAAGAGCCAAAATTTAACTAGTTGCCGAGTTTAAACTCAGTCCATTTTCATTAAAGCTTTCAGAAATTTTTTTCACATTTTTTACGTGATTTACGCTTAAGGCTTAAAATTTTCTACTTTAATATAAATTTTGATGTATAAAAATGTAATATATATATATACTAGAGGATGCTGAATATATATATATATATATATATATATATATATATATATATATATATATATATATATATATATATATATATATATATATATATATATATCAGTGTGAAAACATTCCCTATCCAACAATGAGAGCCGGTTTCGAATCTCACCCTGGTCAATTTGTGACCTTATCGGACTAGGCAGACGATCGCAACATGTAGCACCTTTGGAAAGTGTTTTGTAACCCTACCACGGATTCATCCAACCCTTTTGCATGAAATTGATTGGACATCGATCGTTGGGCAAACACGATATTACAAGTTGTTCAAACGGCTCTTCGTGCCAGATCATGCGCGCGCTCTCTCCCAGAAAACTAAGGTAGGCTCAGTGTGTAGTTGCAGTTTAAACCACATTCACCTGCAATAGGGATTGATGAGTCAACCTGAGAGAGTGCTCATGAAACGGGTCGAGGGTCATTATATATATATATATATATATATATATATATATATACTTATTATAATAATTAATAATTACAATAAAAACATTTTACATCGCTACACAAAAACTTTCATGTTTCAGTACTAAGATTGCACTTCCTAAGGCGGTGGTAGATAACTTGTGTTAAAAATGATTTATTAGGGAAATTTAAAAACAAATCTTTACTTCTTTTCGGAAGCCATATATATATATATATATATATATATATATATATATATATATATATATATATATATATATATATATATATATATATATATATATTCATGAAAAAGACAGTCGTCGCTGAATGTTGATTTCAGTGTTCACTTTATAGTTACATACGCTTTATCACTGATATTGAGTACTTTAGCTTATAAAACATACATTAAAACTATATTTTTTTTATATGTATATATATATATATATATATATATATATATATATATAAGTATATATATATCGGCGTCTCCTTTTGTGTTAGTCTCCTAGACTAGTCAATCAAATCAGTCATCTCTTAGACTACTTGACAACCAACTCAGTCTTCATCTAGACTAGTTGCCAACCAACCAAGTCTTTTTTTACCAGCCAAACAAGTATTCTAGAATAGTTGCCAACCAACCCAGTTCTCATTTCAACAAGTTGAAAACCAAAAGACTCTTGGCTTAGTCTATTTGTCAATCAACCGAGACTTCTCTTAGACTATTTGCAACCAACTCAGTCTTCCCGTAGACTATTTCACAACCAATTCAGTCTTCTCTTAGAGTAGATGCCAGCCAACCCAGACATCTTTTAGACTAGTTGCCAGCCAACTTGTTTTTCTCATACACTATTTGACAACCAACCCAGTCTTCTCTTATATACTATTTGCCAGCCATCCGCTTATTCTCCTAGACTAATTGCCAATGAAACTAGTCATCTTTTAGACTAGTTGAGAACCAACCCATTCTTCTCACACTATTTGCCAACCAACCCAGCCTTCTCTTAGACTATTTGCCAACCAACCCAGTTTTCTCTCAGACTAGTTGCCAACCAACTCAGATTTGCCAGCCAAAACAGTCTTCACCTAGACTAGTTGCCAAACAACTCAGTCTTCACCGAGACTAGTTGACAACCAACCTAGTCTTTATTTGCCAGCCAACCTAGTACTCTCCTAGACTAGTTGCCAACTAACCCAATCGTCTCTTAGACTAGTTGACAACCAACAGTCTCCTCTTATACTATTTGCCAACTAACCGATTCTTCTCTTAGACAAT
Organism: Acanthosepion esculentum; assembly: GCA_964036315.1. Lineage (NCBI taxonomy): Eukaryota > Metazoa > Mollusca > Cephalopoda > Sepiida > Sepiidae > Acanthosepion > Acanthosepion esculentum. The sequence continues at coordinate 105,953,352 of OZ038488.1, forward strand.
TTGCAACCAAACCTGTCTTCTCTCAGACTAGTTGCCAACCAACCTAGATTTATCTTAGACTAGTTGCCAAACAATCCATCTACACTTAGACTAGTTGCCAACCAACCCAGTCTTCTCTTAGAATAGTTGTCAACCAACACAATATTCTCTTAGACTAATTGCTAACCAACACAGTCTTCTCTTAGACTAGGTGCCAAACAACTGAGTTTTCACCCAGGCTATTTGCCAACCAACCCAGTCTTTTAGTCGACAGCCAAGCCATTATTCGCATAGAGTAGTTGCCAACCAACCAGTCGTCTCTTAGGCTAGTTGACAACCAACTTAGTAACCAACCCAATGTTCTCTTAGACTATTTGCAGCCAACCCAGTCTTCTCTTTGACTAATTGTCAGCTTACCCAGACATCTCTTAGATTAGTAACCAACAAAACCAATCTTCTCCTAGACTAGCTGCCAACCAACCCAGTCTTCTCTTAGACTAGTTGCCAACTAACTCAGTATTCTCTTAGATTAGTTTGGAACCATCCCAGTCATCTGATTGACTTGTTGAACAAACAACCCATTCTTCTCCCCCTCCCTGCTTTAGGTAAATGAAAGAAAGATAGGAGATGAAAGAAAAAAGGAAAGGAAACAATACGAGAGAGAGAGGGGGGACAGAGGTGGATTCAAACCATTCCCAAGGGTATTTTCACATAAATGAATATAACGAACATGATTAGAATTCGAACTCTGATCTTCGATTTCTCATCCCAAGCCGCTATCTATTACACCCAAAATCTATACTTGCCTTCTAAATGACAAAAAGAAGTCTATACAGTTATCATTGAATCAATTATCTACTTCTTTCAAAGCGAGAAGCGTGGGGGCTATCTTTACCATCCATTTAATAAACGAACAAATTTGCTCGCTGTACGTTTTTATTGATAGTTGCTGGTGGTGACGCCCACATTTACACAATATCTGTGATGTACAGTTTTATAAGCCGCAAAAATATTGATTGCGTTCAGGTTATTAAGTGAGCCTTTACCGACTGAAAGACGCAACATTAACGATCCTGATGCGAAAAGAGTTGTTTCTTCTTAATGAGTATGCTTTTTTGTCGACATAACAACACTGAGTTTCTTGCGCAGGTGATAAATAAAAACACTATTTCTGTGTCTTTTTGTTCGCCGGATGCATGAATTGTGTGCGTTCCTTTTTAGCAAGTCAGGATCCATTGTCTGTTGGACATTGCAGTATCGATTTACTGGATTAATTAATTGATTTGTTTTATTGGTCAAAGGAAATAAAAAAGAGAGAATGGAGAGCAAGTTTGTGATGTATTTGATGAGCATGCGCACAACGAAATTCGAGTTTGATTGGGGGAAAAGATTGAGGAAGAAATTGGGAATATGAAGAGGAGAAAGTAAACATTGTGTAATTAGTAGCAGAAGAAAAAAAAGAAGGATAAATAAATAGAGAGAGGTATAATGAGAGAGAGAGAGAGAGAAAAAGAGAGAGAGAGAGAGAGTAAATAGATATCGAAAGAGTAAGAGTGGAGAGTAGAAAAGTAAAGAAATAATGTTGAAAGTTAAAAAAGAATTTCAAATAGAGAAAGAGGAAAGAAAACGAAAGAAAAAGAAAGAAATAATAAACAAAAGAGGCGGGGAAAATACCAAACACTTGAAAGAGAAAGAAAAAGAAACCGAGAGAGTGGGGATCAATTTAAAAGTTGAGAGAGAGAGAGAGAGAGAGAGAGAGAGAGAGAGAGAGAGAGAGAGAGAGAGAGAGAGAGAGAGAGAGAGAGAGAGAGAGATTGTGAGAGTGAGAGAGCGAGCGAGAGAGAGACGAGGGGGAGAGAGAGAGAAAGAGAGAGAGAGAGTGTGTGTGATTGTGAGAGTGAGAGAGCGAGCGAGAGAGAGACGAGGGGAGGGGAAGACGGGTGAATTTGTGATAAATCAAAATACTTGAAAAGGAAGACAAAGAAACCAAGTAAGTGGAGATCAGCTTAAAAGCTGTTAACGAAAATTAAATATATATCTCTCTATCTCTCACCTCCTCTCTCTCCCACTCTCTATCACTCCTTGTCACTCTCTAAAGAGCCACAAAGGACATGAAATTGCGGAGATTCATGATTACCCACGTCCTGAAGGGACATGGCACATAAAAGAAGAAGTCTTTATAATTATATTGCATTAAGTCAAGAAAGGGAGATAGATAAATAGAGAGAGAGAGAGAGGGGGAGAATTGATAATAATGATAATAATAATAAATTAAATTAAATTTCTTCAGTTATTTAAATTTAACATCGTCCCTGATGTGACATTACACAAAACTCATAGGAAAAACAATATGAAGGAATTTCCTTCTTCCATTATATATATATATATTACTTTCGTTCTCTTTGGATCGGATATATATATATATATATATATATATATATATATATATATATATATATATATATATATATATATATAAATTCTAACGTTCACAGCATTAATTCAAAAGAGGGCTCGACAACGATAGTAGAGCGATAATTATTGATTATAATTTCATCATATAGACAAAAACAGTTTACTCACTACAAAGATGCAACTTCGTTTCGGTGCATTTCAATTGCACTTCGACTGGTGAGAACCAAAAATGGTTATGAAGAATTTTGTTTGTAAGCAAGCCGTATGTGAAACGTCACCTCATTTTTTTCATTTGTTTGAGAAAAAATATACATAAAACAAAAAGGTTACGGAGTGAAATAATAGCGTTTGTTGATAGCAGTTTGGTGAAGGATGGGTTAGGTGTTAAATGATGGCTAGTCTGGAAAGATTCCCTGTCGATAACAACGGTCAAACGATTAGGCACAGCATTTCACAAACGTCCTAAGAGTGAAGGGTGAGGGAGGAAAGGTTGGGATAGGAGATAGTAATACGATGAAAAGGTAGGAGTGATACATTCTAACGATAGTTATAAATTGGGAATGTTTTTTTTTGGTTATTATAAAAAAAATGCTAAATCTGAATTGCATATAATTATATTAGAGTTATCACTACTAATTCTGTAATCAATGAAAGTGTTTTGTAAATTAATACATTTAGGAGTGGTGATTTCTTCATGTTATGTTGAATATATAAGTTATTCGGGTTTAAAAAACAGTTTTAATTTAGAAATTAAAATATAAGTAGAAAAAATATATAAAAAAAGTATGGGATATTAATATAACTTTTATAATCTAATTTTAACCTATTGTCGAAAAATTATAACGTGTAGAATAAGTATGGATGTACATCAATTTATCTGAAAGTATTACTAGTAATATATATAAGAAATTTTATTTTAAGAATCATAATCTAAGATAAATTAGTAGAGAGGTACATAAGAGGGTAGGAAATATATCAAAGGAGGTGAGTTATAATTTTAAACGTTTAGAGTTATCGATTTAAGAATTTAGCAAGATTATAATGTTAGATCCTTAATATATCTGCAAAAACGGTGGTTTAATATCTTTGATTTAATAACTGGGTGTTGTTCAAAAGTTCAATAATACATATTTTCTGCAAACATAAAAAACAAGGTTCGTTCAGAGATTTGCAAGTTCTGGCATGTTTTAGGATTTTCCATTTAACCTTAGGTGCTTTTCCTTCCTCCTTCAGTTTCCAAAAATATTTCGAAAGTGATGTCATATTGCGTTTGCCTGCATTTGTAAAGGAGTTTATGTGTTTGTAAAATCTATCCTTAAAAGGTTTCTAGTTGATCCCACATACAGCTTAATATCCTTGGGGTTCTCATTTGATGAGATATAGCACATATACACTATGGATTTCGTTAAGCACCTGTTTGATAATGGGCACTTATAGGGGATTCTGCAATTACATAGCTCTTTTTCTTGGGGTTTATTAGAATTCGTGTTTGGATTGCGTTTATTATCGGTATGAAGTTTCAATATTCTATTGTTGTGTGATTTAATAATTTTATCTAGATTCCTAGAACATCTATAACTAATTTTTAGGGTATTGCGGTTGAAGATTTGAATTAATTTATTCTCCGTAGGGAAATGCTTGTTAATTAGATTTAAGAATTTGTGTCCTAATTTGGTACGGACTAATTTTTTGAAGGGAGGTGTATACCAAATTAATCTCCTTCCTCTCTTGTTTTTTTTTAGAGTAACTACAATTTTCCCAATATTTAATTTCTGAAGAGCTGTAGCCACTGTCGGTAAGGATTTTGTCATTTGTGTTTATCAAATATTTCTTTGTTTGAAGAGTGCTTGTTGATACGGCGTTCAACGGATGATGGGATATAAATAGACATATTATCATACACTCTTCGGACAACACTGCGTTTCATGACAAAAGCAATCTTCAGGTGCCGAGTTTGTATTGATTGCGTTAGGCATGAAACTCTGAGTCGTGAGAACGTCGTGGAATAATATGTATATAACTTTGTTATATAACATCGAGCACTGTTTCAATAACACCAGCACCAGCACCAGATTTTTTGTTTATAAACAGTAATTCGGATTAACCAGACGCTTCTTTGTGCCTGAATGGTTGACAGCATATCAGATGGAATGATGGTTCCCATTCGGGTCACAGGTTCGATTCTTGCCGGAGAAACGTATTTTCTACGAAATTTCTCAAAGATTTAGACTGGTAAACGTAATTAATACTATTTTATTATAAAATAACGTATGAACAGAATATATATATATATATATATATATATATATATATATATATATATATATCTATATATATATATATATATATATATATATAGTCTTGTCATCCACAGACAGACTGTTTCGCTGTATCACAGCTCATCAGTGTGGCTAGACGTCCGTTTGCCTCTAGCTAGGATCGAAACCCAACTGATTTTACCACTAAGCCGTTGACGCACGGCAGGGATGAAGAAGAATTTAAGCGTATTTATTTTTAGATAAACACACAGTGACAGAGAGAACTTGATTCGATTTACCGAACAGTCTTGCATTATGAGCCGTAATAGTCACAGTTTACAAACCCACACTTCCTCCCCAGAGAGCTCAAGAGACAGTGTGAATATATGGATCAGCACGACATGGTAACTGTCAATTTAGAGACACTTGGTCTGAAAACAGCAGTTGTTGATTCTAATGTCTACACTGTCCATATCTATGAAGACTTCATTTCCAATATTCTTCTCCCATGAAAATACCTTATAATACACACACACACACACACACACACACACACACACACACACACACACAGATATATATATATGTATAAAATAATGAATACAGAATCCTTAAAAATCCACCAGGTCAGGTATATAATTTATTTTGTGGACCTCCTGTAAATCTCTTCAGACCAGATTCAATTTATTCAGACACAAGGGGAAAAAAAGGAGAAAAAAGGCAGAAAAGAGAGAAAAAGGAAAAGAAGAGATGGACGTGATGCCCACGAAACAAATCATAACCTGACCTGATGGATTTTTAAGGATTCTGTATTCATTATTATATTCCTCTCTTCTTACCTTGAGTTCTCTTTGGATTTATATCCTCCTTGGAATTATCCCTACTAATCATAAATTGATATTGTGTGTGTGTATATATATATATATATATATATATATATATATATATATATATATATATATATATATATATATGAGAGCGAAAACGTTAGTCATCACACTGTTTACTTTCTAGTGTAACTCGCTCACTGATTGCCAACAAGTTGGGACTTGTACCGAGATACTTATTACATCAGCATTCACCGGAAATCCCTCCGCAACAAAGAAGTGCACATTAGTTGATGTTTGATTACACGGACAGACTATCAATTGTTTACTTTTCGTGTCCGGTTTCAAACAGACCACAAAAGTGATGATGATTAGGATTATAGGGAATAAGATAATGGAAAGTGTTCAATGGACGCATAAGTTGTCTTTGTTAGCGGAGCAAACTTGATATGCATTTGTTCTTAACCCGAAGATTCTACAGTTGTTAACATACGTCGGGAAAAAAACTGGTAATTTAATTAAAAAAATAAATAAAATAAACGAGACACTGACAGTAGCATTAACTAAAATAAACCTAAGAGAGAAATATGGAAAAATAAATAGTAATGTCTATTAAAGATATCATCTATTAACTACAAGAGCACTATGCATTATACAATGTTTAACAAACACAGCGAAGAAGGTTCGATCCTTATGGGGCTTATTGGTGAGCTCATTTTTTTGGTATTGGGATTACTCGATTGTGCGGGTAGATAAACGTATAATACCGACTGTTTAGTGTAAAGGTTGGGATGGAAGTTTATTTCATGTGTGGATGTTCTCCGTAGTTTGTTTGTTTGTTTGTTTGGGGTTTTATGGCATATCAACCACTATGGGTTATTTAATGCCAGATCCAGTATTTACTAGATATATCAAAAATATATAGCTGGCAACATCATTGTTTCAAAAACGTATAGCTGGCAACATCATTGTTTCAAAAAAATGTATCCCTGGCAACATCATTGTTTCAAAAACATAGCTGGCAACTGTTTCAAAAACGTATAGCTGGCAACTGTTTCAAAAACGTATAGCTGGCAACATCATTGTTTCAAAAACGTATAGCTGGCAACTGTTTCAAAAACGTATAGCTGGCAACATCATTGTTTCAAAAACGCATAGCTGGCAACTGCTTCAAAAACGCATAGCTGGCAACATCATTGTTTCAAAAAAACGTATTCCTGGCAACATCATCGTTTCAAAAACGTACAGCTGGCAACATCATTGTTTCAAAAACGTATAGCTGGCAACATCATTGTTTCAAAAACGTATAGCTGGCAACATCATTGTTTCAAAAACGTATAGTTGGCAACATCATTGTTTCAAAAACGCACAGCTGGCAACATCATTGTTTCAAAAACGTATAGCTGGAAACTGTTTCAAAAACGTATAGCTGGCAAAATCATTGTTTCAAAAACGTATAGCTGGCAACTGCTTCAAAAACGTATAGCTGGCAACTGTTTCAAAAACGTATAGCTAGCAACATCATTGTTTCAAAAACGTATAGCTGGCAACATCATCGTTTCAAAAACGTATAGCTGGCAACATCATCGTTTCAAAAACGAATAGCTGGCGACATCATTGTTTCCCATCACATTTTAGGGGTAAGGTGTTAGTATATTTAGTGTAGGGTTTGGGAGGGAAAGTTAATTGTAAGTTGTAGTTGTTTTGGGATGGGTTAGATGTGATGGGGCATGACATGACCAGCCGATTGATCGGATCGACGGCTTTTTGGTTGGACGTAGTTTATCGTCATACCCAGGAAGCGGATGTAGTTTATCGTCATACCCAAGACGCGGATGTAGTTTATCGTCATACTCAAGACGCGGATGTAGTTTATCGTCATACCCAGGAAGCGAACACACCTTGGGATTTCGCTATTTTCCCATAGCTGGGACCCTAACAGGTACTACCACCCCGGGTCAGGGTGGACCTGGGAACATCAGCAATTAAGAGGTGGTTCCACGCTCCTCATAACCTCCTGATCAGAGGCCTTGCTGTTGGATGTAGTTTATCGTCTTACCCAGGACTCGGATGCAGTTTAACGTCATACCCAGGACGGGTTCTCCGTAGTAATGTTTGAAGTAATAAAAGAACATATATGTATATAAATCGAAGTATATTCCTAAAAAGCCCCAACTACATTTGGAAAAAGGAAAGAATATTGTGAATACCATGGACTGAACATGTGAGTAATGAGGAAGTTTTAGAGAAAAATGGAAACGAAAAGAACATACTTGGAATCAGAGGACTGAAGATTCTAGGGTAAATAATGAAGAAAGACGTCTTGGATAATTTAACACACACAAGTCATGTTGACGTTAAGATGGATAGGGGAAAGCAGAGAATAACCTACGTAACGAGCTTGTATAAATGGTTATCAGAACAGGGATAAGGAGAGATAGTAGAATTTATTAAGAGCTACAAAGGACAGGACATTGTGGAGAGCCATGATCGCCAACATCCTGAAGAGGCGCAGCAGATAGAAGAAAACGATGTAGGCAAACGAAAAAGTTATCCTTTCACTACGTTTGTCTACGGTTACAAACACTGCTAAGAGCTATAATGACAGGAAGATGTGAAGAGCCATGATCGTCCGTCTCCTGAACTGATACGGCATATAGAAGAAGAAAAATCAGTTCACGATGCTCATCTTAGTTATCATACTCGTTCAATTTTACTTGTTGCCGTCGTTCTATCCGCCGACACTTTTAGAGCTTACTGTCGTAAACGGTAATGTTATTGAAATTGTGAACGTAACCCTTTATTCAATCCACGCGATAAATTGTTCCCTTCCCTCTTTCTATTAACATTTGTATGTCATATACATCTCTTTCATTTAAACAGAGTGCATGACACCCTATCTGAAACAGGACTTTAACTCACGACTACCAGGAAACCATATAAGCTTTAACTAACACTGTGTAATTATCTTCTATGCGTCACTTTACAACGTGGGGGACCACAGCTTATGACTCTTATGACTCAGCGTTTCTCTCTTTGCCAAACTTCCCGCTTACTCCATTTCGCCACCCATTCAGACAATCTCGTCAGATAAGTGGCCTGCTGTCTTTCCCTATTTCTCTTTACCTCGATATGCTCTTTGAGTTTTAAGCTCCTGAGTATAAGTGTTCTTTTTGCATTATTCGGACTATTGTCCTCATCTTTGTTGCCATATTCATCACAACGTTTCGGCCGTTGTGCGCTCCGGCCTTCCTCAGTATCTGTCTATATTTCTGAGATGAGGTATTATGTACACTATTTACATTATTCGAACTATTGTCCTCATCTTTGTTGCCACATTCATCACAACGTTTAGGCGGTTGTACGAGTATTTTCATGGCAACTGCCACGACGAACTACTTTCGCTGGTTTCCAAACTGCATGAGTATAAGCATATTACTAGGTTGGCATCTCGGGCCCAACCTTTCACTGTCGAAACAATTAAATGTAACCGCCTCTTCTACTCCAACAACTTCTTATCTCGCACTTCCCGTCTGTGGAACTCCCTTCCTCTTACTTGCTTCTCTGATAGCTATAATCTTCAAATATTCAAATGTAATGTCAATCGACATATCCTGATGCCTTGATCCTGATCCTCGTCCTTCTCTATATCCTTTCCTCAAACACCCCTCTCTACTCTTTACCCTTACGCTCTGTTGCGTGCTAGTGTCACTCCCGCCAAAAAAAAAATAAAAAAATACTGGTGCCCAATCCTCCCTTTCCACGATTTATCAGCTATAACTATCAGTATCTGTCTATATTTCTGAGATGAGGTATAATATACATTATTTATTTTATTCGGATTATTGTCCTCATCTTTGTCGCCATATTTATTACAACGTATCGGCCGTTGTACGCTCCGGCTTTCTTCAGGTGGTTGGAATGTCGAACTGAACCGTTTATTTCACTCGCTGGGGTAGACTGTTCTAGTCCCACGTTCCATGTCTAATGGATGTCAGTTATCAGTTATCTCCTGTTAATTCCCCTCTCCAAGCTCTGCACTGCCAGAACCAGGTATTGAACTCACAACTCTTTGGGCCCTGTCACTGGATCTAACCAACGCCTTTATCCACCGTGCCATGTGTCTTTAAGGACACATGGTACAGTTCGACATTCCAACCACCAGAAGAAGGCCAGAGCTTACAACGGCCGAAACGTTGTAATAAATATGACAACAAAGATGAGAACAATAGTTCGAATAATGTAAATAGTGTACATAATACTAAATCTCAAAAATATAGACATATACTGAGGAAGGCCGGAGCGTACAACGGCCGAAACGTTGTAATAAATATGGCGAGAAAGATGAGGACAATAGTCCGAATAATGTAAATAGTGTACATAATAACTCATCCTAGAAATATAGACAGATACTGAAGTGTTCTTTGTATTATAATTTTCTTTAAGACTTCCACGTTGATTACTCGCTTCATACATTGAATTCTCAGTATCCTTCTGTAGAACAACATTTCTGTTGTCTACAGTTTCTCTTCAACTGTGGGGATATTGTCCAGCAGTCACTATAGCAATTCTGCACTCTGTTTTTTAGGACTTTTTTTAACTGTTGAAATTCATGTTTCGCTAATCCAACGCGTATTCGGATTTTGGTGCCGTAATTTTCATCTTATGTTTCTCAGATATTTGACCTTCTGTACTTGTTTGATGTTGATATATCTAATTCGTAATTTGCATTTTAGGCTTTATCGCTTGCTGATAACCATACTTTGTGTCTTCTTGCAGTTCCTTTACTACAGTATCCAGGAGGTCCTATAGCTTTCACTCTGTGTCTGCCAGCACCAAAGTCTCATTTGCGTATCTCACATTGTTAAAATTAGCGTCAACCGATAATTAATTATAGTAGGTTCCCCGGGTCTGTTAAGATAGCCTCAATGTAGAGGATGAACAATTCTGGACAGAGGAAAAATCTATCTTTTAAGTATGATCAGCGCGCATGAAGGGGAAATCTGCTTTATATATATATATTTTTCTTTTTCTTCCCACCAATAAACTCTGTCCATTGTTTTTTTTATTATATAATTTACTCTATTTACCTCGATTTAGCTCTGTTGAGTGAGGTACGAAACCGGTTAGCTAGCCCATTTTTCATTTTTTGCTTTTTATTATCATGAGTGGTAATAATAAAACTAATTTTTGTCTGTTCATGACAGTGATAACATTTTGTATAGCCAAACATATATATGTATATATAAATATATATATATAATCATCGCAGCACCGAAATTCACATGTTTCGGTGTTGTGATGATAATATGTTTTAAAATAAAAAACAATTATAGTATTATGCTCTACTGTTGTATTGAGCACTGTTTTTAAAAAATAAAAATAAATGCTAAGAACTCTGAATTATAAATCTCATTGTTCTTTCCTATTATTTTAATATATATGTGTGTTTGTTTGTGTGTGTGTGTGTGTGTGCGCACATGCGGGTTTTATGTGTGGTAAACAAAGATTATCCATGTATGCTTCTTACAGAAGCTAGATATATTAGGGCAATTTAATTTTTCGTGTGAGTTTACGATTTTAAAGATTTTTTCATGCTTCTATTTTATCTAAATGGCGTAAGAATATACAATAAATAAATAATAAGTTATGACAAAAGAGCGGATTATTTTTTCTTACCCTTATATATATATATATACATTTATATATATATATATATATATATATATATATATATATATATATATATATATGGACTCTCCCGTCGGTTTCGACGTATGAGGATCTCACAGCTTAATTGATTCTGTTATGAAATTTTGTGCGATAATCTTAAGTGGCTGCTAGTGATTTCTTAAGACCCGCTAGTGATTTACAAAGGAGGCCACATATAGAGCAAGAGTGAGGACTGTGAGATGAGATCCCTGTTAGATTGTCTGACCTTTTAGCTCTTGCTCTTGCTTCTTGAAGATGATTCAGACAACCAGATTGAAAACTGATGAGTCCACTAAAACACGTTGATCTCCATTCTACTCACTCCAAGGCTAAGCGCTCAAGGGTGTTATGTGGTATATTGACAGTTGACTATATATATATATATATATATATATATATATATATATATATATATATATATATATATATATAATGCTATTAACGCATTGCTCTTCAACTAAATTGAGCTCTTCGGTCCGGGCCACTGGCGTATTTCGTATGGAAAACGTTAAAATTTCCCTTTCTCTCTGCCGTGCGACGATAGCCGAGGGGTAGGATCTTTGACTGATTTCAAATCGGTCGGTTTTCATTTGGCAGAGGTTTCTTTTTGTGAGGCATACTGATGCCGTATGAGATAGACAACAATAAATTACGGAAGAACTCAAAATTGCTCGCTGCATTTAAGTATTACATTCATATTTAAGCTTGTCTTTTAAAAGATCAACGATAATTCTTTTGCCGCCACTTAATTTAAAGGCAGTTTGATGTACGTATGTCCTTACTTTCCGCACAAACAATTATTTTTATTTCATGGTTGACTTTCGCTGGATTTCGCAAATAATGTTGATTATTTCCAAATTTATTTCCAAGTTATAAAAATTGCTACCGTAAAAAAAAATAATTCGTTGTCGCAAAAAAATCACATAAAAATCGCCGAAAACAATTGCAGTAATGAAAACTTGGGAATCCAAAATTTCAGGATTGCGGGTCCGGATCCGGCCTGGAATGTTTTTAATTTGTTCAAGGTGTGTCGGCTTGATTCCAAAATAGTACGATATGTTGAGCTAGGAGTAACGGAGTTGAAAAATTGTGACACACTGACATTCGCATTTATTTATATAGATTTAGTAAGACTCGATCTTCCCCCACCTACTCAGTTGTCCCAGGAACAGCGAGACAGGGTGGGGTTAGGATTTAATTTTATCATACATTTCCTTGGAAAATTTAAGCATTTGTTAAATGGCGCGTCAGTGTGTAAGCATTTAATATCTCAACTAGACATAAGCTTACCTTTCATTTTGTCTTTTAATATGTCGACAAAGTCACCAGAAACTTTAATAAATGAAGAGCTCATTGTCTCAAGAACTTGTGTTCACATTTTGCTATTGTTTCCGCTAGTCTATGGGGAGCTCTTCCAATTCCAGAGAAATAACTGTTTTGTGTCTTTTGGATAGATCACAAAATGCGGATATTTTCAGGTGATTTTCGATCAATTAGGACCGTGTTTGATCTTTCTGGTTGTTTTGTTGATTGTTTTTTGTCTTATGCTCATTGATTTTTATAACCGTTTGTATCAATGAGTAATTCTTATCCATAATGACAATTTCACCATTTTTGGCTGAGGCAATGATGGAGATGTTTTTCAGTGCCTGAGACAAATTGCGTTGTGAATTTGTTTTAAAATAGATGCTAAAGGGTTTTAAACAAATGTATGTGTGGTAGACCGATTGTATCCGAGAATACCTGTCTGTCAAAGTGGCTAGCTAATCCCTGTTGCGGACATCTGCTAAGGCACATTTGCGTTAGTTCAACATCCACAGAGCCAACCTGTGGTTCACACTTCAACTGTGTTGAGTGGACCTTATATGCAGTTTCTGGAAGAGGGTGCATAATATGGTGTGATCAGTAACTGAAATTTCAGATACAAATCCTACTATTTAAATCATAGTCAGGGTGGGTGAGGGTCTTAGTGCATTCATAACTTTCATAAGGACATTTGCGCGTAAGTGAATGTAACGAACTCGGCTATCCGATTTCTTATTCCGACCCGTTATCCATTACACCCACCCACATATAGAAACTTACAGCCTCTGGTATTCCCAAGCGGTTACCCATCTAGGTACAGACCAGGCTCGACGTTGCTTAACTTCAGTGATCCGAGGAGAGCCGGTATTTTAACGTGATATGGCCGTGGTAAGGCGGCTGGTTAAGTAAAGTTGATATTTAATATTTGGTAAAATCTATGAGAAATCGAACAAAAAAAAGCAAACCTCATAGTTTGAAATGCGCTCTTCAATATGAAGATTGTTTTTGTCATCATTGGGAGGGCTTCCCGTCTGCACGTCACTTAATTAATCAACTTTATTACACGTTCCTGAAAGACCTCCCACCCTTTTTTTAATGAAGAGTCGAATGAATTAAATGTCTTTCAACATCTCAACACATACATCAAAGCTGTATTTCATTTGGTTATTTTTCTTCTGGTGTTAGCGGAGATTTGCTTTGCCATAATTAATAAATCCTCACCGGAGTGGCTATCAAATATATTACTGTGTTACACTGAACACGTTCATTTCATTTGGTGATATCATTTTAAAACACACTAAATTAATACAGTCAAAATTTATTACTTATTTTAATTGCCAGACGGTTTTCAATACAGTGTTAACAGAAATTCCGAAACCAATTTGTCATAATTTTAAAACAAATTAACGAAGCAACTGTCTATCCGTCTACTGACGCTTTAGCTAATGCATTATTTACATGACTTGGTTACATAAGGAAAGATTTGGGAGAACTGATGCATGGGAGTGAGGGAGTCCTCAGTACAGTGTTATATATATATAGTTGTTTGATGATCGCTCTGCGCAAAACACTGAGTAACTATTTCGATCTAGTCTCTTTGTGCTATTTCATTGGTTAAAGTTACTGCTCTGTCTTGGTGATTTTCTAGAGACATTGAGCACTTTGGGTTATTGCCTAGGTAGGTATTTGTCTTTATTCTTATGTTTCCTTTTCATTCTTCCGTTGTTTTTTCTTTAATTTTTGTTATATATATATATTATATATATATATATATATATATATATATACATATATATATGTATTTGTTATATATATATATACATATATTTGTTATATATATATATATATTATATATGATGCCCCCAAATTTTGGCCTTGTGCCACGAATAAGCTACGCTTAGTATATATATATATATATATATATATATATATATATATATATATATATGTGTGTGTGTGTCATTCACAGACAGTACTGTTTCGCTGTATCACAGCTCCTCAGTGCGACTAGACATCCGAATGCCTCAAGCCAGGATTGAAACACAACTGATTAGCTGTCAGCCAGAGCTATCTTCACTCGATAGAGTTACACAACTAAATCTAGCGTGTTGTTTTTACAAATGTAAACAAATGCTAATCAGCCAAAGTGCTCCATTCATTTTACTGAAGAGCTTTGCATTAGTGCAGGTGGCTGTTGTTTATAGAATTAGCTTATCACTCAACAGTGCTCAATTGAAATGTATTTTCAAGAGCTAAATTATGTCATTCACAGACAGTACTGTTTCGCTGTATCACAGCTAGACTGTGTTTGTGGACATAATAATCAATCCTACATGGTGACTGCCCATTTCACGCTACAAGCGTACAGTGTCAATTCCTACGTCTACAATATCTATATATATATATCAGTTTGTGACAAAAGTTTGTATATTGCGTTTGAATACGTGATTTCTGTTCAAGCGTAACTAAAATTTTTAAACCTATATACATATTCGTAAAGATGATATTTTAATAACCTATCAATATGATTCGTTTGTGGATTGTAAATTTGAAATGTTTTTATATTTGCGACGATGTTCTAGAGACAATGCAAACAAAAAGTGTACATAGTTAATATCAGAAAGAGATAGCTGAGACAGTTTTAGAGCACATAATGTGGAAAGAGAGCTTGGAAAATGTGATACACACAGGACGGATCGAAGACAAGAGGGACAGAGGAAAACAACACATAACCTGCATAGCGAGCTTTGAGTAAATGAATGGCGGAACAATGTTTAGGAGAAATAACAAGAGTTTCAAAGTAAAGGAAATTATGGAGAGCCATGATCACCAAAGTCCGGAAGACTGAATATCCAATAGAAAGTGAAATATATTTTGAATAATTTTTTTCACACAATTAACATATATACGAAATCTGTCTGGAAAGGATTTAGCCATTTCATATTAACGAAAATATAGCTGACCTAGTAACAAACATTCAGTACACAAACTTACTGCCGACTGAGTAACATCAGAAAAGAGTTTCTGTTCACGTATGCACAATAAGGTCCCTCTGATTAGTTGACAGATTACTTTAAGATAGTATAACTGGTTCTTAAGTTATTAAAAACTACAAGATATTTTTCAGAGATACCACTCATACCCATCTGTATGTGTTTAAGTAAGTCAAATATATTTCATTAATATGCCTATCTGGGCCAGTAAGTTATTTTGCGCCGAGTTTTCCTTTTAGCTCTTTTGAGTATTGGCCTTAGAAATGGGCTAATGCCAAGGCAATCCATAACTGAGGCCTGGTAACCATGCAACTGGGATCCACGACTGGGGGCGGGCATATGGAGACGTAAATTACTATTAAATAACAATTTCAGATAATACTTTTGACAAACAACTTGTTAGTAATGTCTAGTAAGTAGTTAATTAGCAACTATACATAATATTGGAAAGCGGCTTGCAATTATTGACTTATTTCCATAAATGTACAAAGAAAGAACAAAAAATAACCTCTTCTATCATAAAATAACGAAATGCACAAAATCACTTTATTTGCCATAAATTAGACATTTTAAGAAGATATTGCAAAAATAATGGGCTAATTTGTTTAGACAAATTGATTACAGAAAATATAAAATTGTATAATACAATCAGAAAGCAATTTCAACATTTTACAAAATTGTGTCAACAAAGTTTGAAAATATTTTACAAAAAATAGGAATTTCAGAGAAACAATAATTTTGATAATCTTTACAAAATTTATTCTGAGTTCTGTGACATATAAAATTTGTTTCACAGAAGATTAAGATAATACTTATTTCGCTATGTTACAATAACAGATATTATCAGTATACATTGTTTTAATAATTAAAATCAAGAACACAAAATTAATTAACATGGTATTTTGGGAAGTTAACCAATTAAATATATGTAAAACGTGGGGAAACTGAAAATAAAAAATACCTGGTAAATAATTCTCTGGATGAATAAGTATGTGCATATTTTTACTACTTGAAAAAATATGAATTTTTAATACTGATTGTGTAGTCTTAAGGAGAATTGTATAAATATTTTTATCTTATAAATAAAAATTTCAAATAATTTCAAAACTTTCAATTATCTTAGGTGAATCAAACAAACGATAGTTTTTTGAAAAGACTATTTGATAATATAATCCTATGCTCTCTTTTCATATTGAAATAATACAGATCAGAAACTAACATAAAAATGTTTGTCAAAGAAATTCTCCAAGTCTTCAATTTAACAACACCAAACATTATAAGACAGAAAAAAAACGCCTACTTAACTGTGATATCCAGTAGAATTTTTAAATTACCACGATCTATATCTTTCATAAAATGTCCATATTTTTAAAAATAAAAACTAGTATTAAATATTTCTTTTATTGTAACATAGCCTGCTACATACAAAAGTAACATTTGAAAATCTTTTTAGGGGACCTAGTTTCAAGGTCTGGTACGATATTAAATGTTTGGCATCCCATTTCAGCCAGAACCCCCCATTTTGAGCAATTACGACTTGGATCAAATTTGTATTCTTTCACATCAAAATTTAATTTAAGAAGTAGTTTAGATTTTTCAATATGAAATTTTTCAATAACATCTTGAACTGGTATAAAATATGCACCTCCAGAATTTTGTTTTCATTTTCAAAATTGATTTTCTCAATAGTATGTAGTAATTCACCAAGCATAACAAAATTAAACCCACTGTTTAGCAATTATCTGCAAACATCAATGAAGCCACTGCATGTATGTTCAATGGCTAAACTAGTTTCTCTTGTTAGTTTCTTTTTTCTTGTTTTCCTTCCATTCCTTTTGTTATTTTTCCAAAATTAGAAAGAAATAACAGATGTTCCTTATCTAAATCTGATATCATTGTTTTCAGTGGATCATTTTTCTTAGGGTCAGCATATATTTCTTTGACAAAGATAATTTTTCAAAATGTTAAGACTTTTTCATCGAAATGAACTGTTTCTGCAGTATCCACCAAATTTAACAATCTGTGTGTTTTAATGGTAGTTACAGTTTGATCACAAAAAACGAACCTTTTAAACAATGGGAAACATTTTGTTTTTCAACAGGTTTTGGGTAAACTATTACATCAGTTAGTTTCGACAGCTTAACAAATTGAGTTTTTCATACTCAAAAAGAACTTTTACAATTTCCGATTTTGCTGTCATCTTTTTGCCTTCAGAATAAAACAATAATTCAGAAGTACGTTCAGTAATTCAATTATTCCGATTAATTTTAAAAAGGTGGACATAATCAAAAAGTAAGTAGAAGCCATTTTTAGTTATCCAAAGCTTATTAAAAACTCCATTTTTTTAAAAAAAAGATTGATGGGTCCTGTTGTCGTCACATTCAATTGCAATTACTTGACCAGTTAATTGTTTGATTGCATCAACAATATATAAAACTTTTTCATATAAGAAAGTTGCATCTAATTTTGCAACTGGGATCATTTTAAGTAAAAAGTTTGGTTTACCATTTAAACATTTTACCATGATGCCCAGTACTGTTTTCGCTAATCCCTCAGAATCTTCAGTCAAACCAAATAAATTTCCTCCACGAGCTACTTTAACATATTTTTCATCAACTAAAAAAATAGACTTTTTCTAATTTTCATAAAGTTTACTAAAAATATCTCCAAGAAAATTAAAGTCATGTAATTTTAAGACTTTTCACGTCAAAGCTGATAATATTCTCACACTGAGTAGCTTAAAATCATCTTGAAGTCTGTTATATAATGACCAAGATGTTGTAAAATATTCAAATGCTCTGATAAGAATATCAAATTCATAATTTTTTTTGTTTCAATTCTTTGTGGTGAGATAACATTAATATGTTATTTAAAAAGAAATTCTTATTGTCATATTTTAAGTTACTAAGATAACGAATTGCGTCATTGATTTGTGATCAGTGTTGAAGCATTGATATTCGATTTTTGAAAGAGAAAAAATTGCTGTATGGTAACATTCGAATCTCAAGTTTTCAAAACTTTTAATTAAAATCATTGTTACACCTTCAGGAAAAAATCAGTAGATTGGATGAACAACTGTTTGTTTGATTTATAGTATGTAACTGCTGACACAAAATCCAGTTGATCAATATTCTGATACATATTTTCAAAAGTGAGGATTTTGTCCTTTTCTAGAAACTGTGACAACTCATCATTTTGCACATTTCGCACAGAAGCAGAAGTTTTATTTGTTGGTCTTCGTTTTAGTTGAGGACTAGTTAATACATTTGATGGCAAATAATCAAATACTGATGGTGGATTTCTGGGTCGGACTTTACCTCTAATAACCACTGTTTCATAATTAAATGGAAAATATCTTTCACAAACAACAGTGTTTGGTTTGTTAGGGTGTTTGGTTTGTTAAGGTGTTTGGTTTGTTAGGGTGTTTGGTTTGTTAAGGTGTTTGGTTTGTTAGAGTGTTTGGTTTGTTAGGGTGTTTGGTTTGTTAAGGTGTTTGGTTTGTTAGGGTGTTTGGTTTGTAGGGTGTTTGGTTTGTTAGGGTGTTTGTCAGGGGTGTCTCCTCTTTAACCATCATTCTCTTCATTCTGATTTTGTGGAAGACGAGATACACAAACCTTATTTTGGTCATCATAATGTCCACGACAATCTGTTACACAACACTTTTTGATCATTTTGGGAAGGGTTTTGGGACACTGAAATTAAAAAATATTAACTAAACTATCATTTTGTAAAAATCACATAGTACTTCTAAAAAGTGATGAAACTTATATTCTAAGGTCTGGAGTGTTTGGACTTCGGAATTTAGGTTTCAGAATTTAAAATTTAAAGTTTGTCTGAATGTGGGATTCTTTTAGAGACTAACATGGATTAAAAAATGCCAGGACGAAATAATTTGGGATTCAGGCATAAAAATTTTAGACTGTAGAAAAATTAAATTTTGGATAATCGTATTTTCCGGGGGGAGGTGCGGATCAATTACCTCCTCCCCTATAAAATACGATTATCTAACTAAAATTACTATTTTAATATTTTTACAGTATATTTTTTAAAGATTTACTGTAAAAATATTAAACTTAATTTTGTTTGACATTTTTAACAACAATGCTAGTAAAATTTAACATACATTTTTAAATACCCGTAAATAATTATTTTTCAATTTTTAAGTCAATACATTTGTTGTTATGAAGAATAATAGCATAGATAAAATATTAAATTAAATTTTTATTCAATTTTTATTTCAAATGGGCAAATTTCTATAAATTAAAATAGGAAAATTAGCAGTGTAAAAAGTTTTATTCATTTTTTCTGTTTTCGTAAAAGATGCTATGAACATACTTCGCCCCCAGTTGCCTACTAGCTTTACTCGGTGTAGAGGCCTGAGTTATGGATCATTTGATGCCAGTGTTAGTGAGCATATATAGCACGTCATTACGAGTAAGTTTATTCTTTACAAAATGTTTCATGAATTTAGCCTAGGGGAAAATGTTCATTTGTTCAACCAAATAACTTCATGTTCTTTTTAGTAAATGATCAGAAACGCTTTTCTTTCTTGTGATTCTTCAAGACGATTGGATTCACTTCTTCGATACTAAAGATTATTATTTCCTTTTTGGTTGCTTTTGTCATGCTAAATTAATAGCACTTTCTTGTTAATTATGGCCAATAAATGGGCGGCAAACTTAATAACATTGTCTTTCTTTGTTAAAGAAAAAGACCATTAGAAAGACATAAAACAATCGGTATGGGAAAATGTATTAGCATCGTTGTGTTTAATTTGCGTGAAAAAGATTTTATGAAAGAAAATTTTCAACAGTTGAGAGCGCTGGGGGATGGAGTGTGAGCCATAAAGACAAAATGGTGGAAGAGTTACGGGAGCTTAAAACATCGAATTGTGTCGAATATTTGAGACAATGGAAATTAAAATAATTGCATCTCTCTCTTTCTTTCTCTTTCTCTCTCCTTCTTCGTTTTAACTAATTTAAATGTTGACAATTTTTCCTTAATGGTTCCGTATCTTTTATAGTTCGTTGTTGTCTATATTCAAAATATACCTCAAAAGATAATCTTGTAGTGTATTGTAGTAAAGCCAAAAGTCATTGGTTAGCAGTATATAAAAGTATAACATAGAAATGTCTAGAATTATACAAGCTGCGTTCTGACATTTGTTGAGTCAGAGTGAACACTGACTAGGCTGCAAATAAGAAGTCGATGTTATAAATTGTGGAGACATTAGACATCCTTTGATCTACCACGTTACGTGTGTACAGGGAATATCTGACGGGAGTTATTACTGACTACTCATTGATTATAGGAGTCTGGCTGGCTCAAGTCACATCCACGTTCAATAGAGAAGGAACAAGACACATATACAAGTCAGTTCAGCGATCTTTAGCTTTTATGAGGTAATGGAGTAAAAGACCCTAATAAGCGCTCCACTTAACACCATGGTAGCGGACACAGCTTATCGTGGCTCGTGACATTGCTAATTAGACCTTAGAGGGCGGACAAAGATCTACGTGATCCTATGAGGCACGGCTCCAGTTGTTTCGGCTTGATGGTAGAGTTCAGGTGTGAAACAGATCCCAGTTGTCAACAAGATGTCATGAAGACTGATAGTGGTTCCATACGTGGCATCAGTTGGGTCCTCTTCGCGTAAACGCGTCCTTGGCCCGTGACCACTACGTTGAACGACTTCGTGAAATTTCTCACCTATTTATAGATCCCATATACCCCAACAACAATGAGCTCTTCCAGCAGGATAATACACTCTGGTTAACCGGAACTGGTTTGGAGAACATTCTAAAGAATTTCGACGAATGATGTAGGCTCCATGTTTACCTGTCATAAATCCAACTGTGGATTTATGTCGGGCATAATAGTGAGATATATCTATACGCCAGATCTTTTAGGAACAAGACCTATGGACAGCTATCGAGACAGAATAGCTCAGAATCTCCCTAGGGGTCTACTGACCACACCTGAGCCAGAGGGTATCCTACATGATACTAGACACATAACAATGGTTATTGTCAATTAGCAATGATACAATTAACACGCACATCTTAACTAATTGAGTTATAATTATAAACAAGCCATTGTACTCCAGTCAACAAAAACCTACTTACTATGGAAACCACACTAGCAACACCTAATGTAGTGAAGCTGTGGCCCTATACACTCCAAGGAAGTCTATAGGGTTAGTATACATAATAAAGCTGCATGTAAATATTTATGTGTATACAAATATACGGGGGGAACGAAACGCGTTGCAAAAATAATGTTTCCGATTTTTCTTTAGTTTATATATATTTCAGAAATATTCATTTATATCTCTTTTCACACACACACACACACACACACACACACACACACACACAAACGCACACACACACACAAACACACACAACACACACACACACACACATATATATATATACATATATATGTATATATATATATATATATATATATATATATATATATTTTAAAAACAAGGAATTTATTAATGGTAATAGTCTCTAAGGCCCTTCCCACCAATATCTCATCAGTAGAAAATCGTTGGAAAATTGATAAATTAAACGAAAAGAACAGCAACGAAAATGAAGAGTAAAAAAGGGAGGGGAAAACACGCTAAAATGGCATATAAGTATATATACTTATAACGAGGGGAGGAGAAATTGCGTGTAAATAATTAGCGAGGGACAGTTAAAATAAAATATCCCCCAACAAATTAAGAGACTTCAAAAATTCCTTCTGTCGGCAGAGAGAAGGTTTCCGTAATCCTATACAGACTGATTCCAAAATCTTCAAATGATTGTTAGAACCAGCCATGTGAATAACTTTGAACCACTCTTTCGTATTGCGAAAAGAGGATAGATAGATATAGATAGTAATAAAAAAAAGAAAAGAAAAAGTAACTAATATCCAAAAAGAGACTTAAACAGGAGCGTCTTTTAAACATTTTTGAATTTCATGTAACTACACAATATTTCGGTTGTGTTTATCATCATATACCTTTCGTAAAGTGACGAAACGCGTCGGCAAGGACTAAGTACTATTTTACAATTGTCTATTTTATTCAATTTGTCTTCTCTACAGAATTATTCTGAGAACTCGAATACACACACGCACACACAAATGCACACACACACACGCGCGCACACACACAAATATATATATATATATTGAAAACGACAGTCATTTTATATCGATTAATTTTTATGATCGACTTTTCAAAATTATGCATAACCCTTCTCAAAGAAGGAGAAAATTCTGTAGTAAAAGTCATTTTTTTTTATAAATTAACTTTGGATAAATGAAGTTAACGCCAAACGAAGACAGTCTGTTTCATGGTTGAACGCAGTCATCAGACCATGTCCTTTTATCATTATATATATATATATATATATATATATATATATATATATATATATATATATATATATATATATATACACATGGTGTCCATAAAGTTCGTGTGCACTTTAAAAAAATTCTAACTTTATTTGTATTTGCGATAGAAATAATCTGTAAAAAATGTTATAACGTTTAATGTACCTAGTTTTAATTCTAGCTAAAATAATTAATGTGATTTCAGGTATTACTGTAAATCAGTTGTCAAATATTTTCCGTGAACTGCAAAATCGTATTACCGTTTGTATTGCTAATGATGGAGGACATATGGAAACTTAAATAAAATTTCAATAAAACCTTAAAAAATGTAGATTTACTTCTTTCTAATCCTTTTTTACAAATTATTTCTACCGCAAATACAAATAAAATTATAATTTTTTTAAAGTGCACACGAACTTTATGGACACCCTCTCTCTCTAGAAATAATGGACTATCCAGTTGGTTCCGACGTATGAGGATCTGACAACTTAATTGATTCAGTTATGAATTATTTTGTACGATAATCTTAAGTGGCACTTAAGACCCTCTAGTGATTTACAAAAGAGACTGCATATGGAAAAAGAGTGAGGATTGTGGGATGAAATCACTGTTAGATTGGCTGACCTTTTAGATCTTGCTCTTGCTTCTAAAAGACTATTCAGACTAGCAGATTGAAAACTACTGAGTCCACTAAAACACGTTGATCTCCACTCAACCCGCTTCACGGCTAAGCGCTCGAGAGTGTTATGAGGTATATTGACAGCTCTTCAACTTGTCTTTGTATCTAAGCCATGGGCGTCCTACATTCTTGTAACCCTGATCTAACTGGCTGTGCATTAGAATCTTGGGTATCCTGTCATCAGACATTCTCAAGACATGACCAGTCCACCGTAACTGAGACTGCATGAGGAAAATCTCGATTTCTCTTATATTACACTTGTTA
Organism: Acanthosepion esculentum; assembly: GCA_964036315.1. Taxonomy (NCBI): domain Eukaryota; kingdom Metazoa; phylum Mollusca; class Cephalopoda; order Sepiida; family Sepiidae; genus Acanthosepion; species Acanthosepion esculentum. The sequence goes on from OZ038488.1 coordinate 105,977,176, forward strand.
AACAGGTCTACGTTAGATGTCCTATCATAAAGGCTAACTCTACAGATGGCACGCAGACAGCTCTTATGGAAAACGTCCAGCTGGCATATATGGTACCTGTATGGAGTCCACGACTCTGTACAAAAGGATGGCAAGTACAACAGCTCTGTAAACCCGAATTTTCGTATCCAGTCGCGATGGCGAAGTTTGCCGAAAGCACTGGTAGCCTTAGCAGTAGGATGCATGATTTCATCATCTAAAGATCCACTGTAGTTGACTTTGCTACCAAGATAGGTAAAAGACTTTACATAGTTCAGGGCTTTGTCTTTTAGTGGTCTCCCTGAAAATTTGTAGACTGGTGGTTTTTATTTCTCACCACCGAATTGCTTCGGAGTAGGACAAGATTTTTATGCTAAGTGTAAGACCAAATGCTTTACATGCAGCAGAGAAACGACTTATTAGATGTTGGGCTTCCTTGAAGGATGTCACAACAAGAGCAGCATCAACGAACAACAAATCACGGATAATTTGTGTACGAAGATGGGTCTTGGCTTTGAAGCGCTGATGATTGAAGAGTCCTCCAGTTGTTCGAAACTGAAACTTGACGCCGCTCTCTATGTCTGCGAATGCATATTTCAGCATTACCGAGAAGAAAAGGACAAAAGGGGGCAAGGGCCAAGACACACTCTTGCTTGGTGCCGTTCGTGACATCAAAGGATTCTGACATCATCAGACACGATATTAGTTCTCATTCCTTCATGAAAGGAGATGATCACCTTTAGTATGTTTTCTGGGATGCCGAGTTTCCTCAAGACTTGCCAAAGAGCCTCTCGATTCACAGTATCAAAGTCCTTCGTCAAGTCCACAAACACCATGTACAACTCTTGGTTTCTCTCGCGAACCTTCTCTGCAACTTGACGAAGAGAAAATATCATGTCAATGGTGCCACGACACGACCAAAAACCACACTGTGATTCAGGATAGATTTCGTCAACAAGGTGTATAATGATTCTGTGTAGAATCAGTCTAGCAAGGATTTTGCCTGCAATTGAAAGGAGTGATATCCCCCGATGATTATGACAGACACGCCTGAAACCCTTGTTTTCGTAGAGGTGTTTGATAGAGACGTCCTTAGAGCCTGCCTTCCATATCTCCACGAAAAGGAGGTGTAACTTTTCTACCAACTTTTGGCCATCATGCTTATATATTTCAGGTGGAATAGGATCCTTAGGAGTAGGTGATTTTTCAGATGAGATCTGCTTGATAGAGTCACTTACCTTTGATAGGTAGGTTCAAAAGACAAATCCAGAATTTCAGGATTTTGCACAATTGATGTGATAGCTTCCTCATCAGTAACCGAAGTGGTGTTTAACACAGTTTCGAAATGGGCTTTTAAGCAATCCAAAATGTCTGACTTATCCGTCAAGAGAGTTTCACCATCTGCTGTAGAGACTGGAGCAACACCACTTTTCTGCGGACCGAAAATGCTCTTGAGGCCTTCATAGAAATCCTTTACATCCTTTCTATCTTTTGGAGTTCACTGGCCTTTTCAGACCACCAATGCTCTTATATATATATATATATATATATATATATATATATATATATATATATATATATATATATATATATATTTGCAACGGTACAAAAGCGTATTAAGGGGCATAAAAAACAATTTTGTTTTTATTAAAGGCCATGATAGATTTAAAATAAAAACACCAGTCAACCGGTTTCGTCCTCTTTCATCAGAACTGTTAACAGGGAATAGAAATTATGAAGAACAAAATGTCTGTAATGGATGACATGAATAAATGGGCAGGGAAGAAAAAATAGTGTATATATATAATAAAAGTAAAACCACCAAAGATGCTAGAAACACAGCACAGCAAGCCCAAGCAAACAGTCCCTTTGTTTGCAAAGATACGGTCGCCTGGACCTGATGTACAGTGTCTCCAACACCCTGAGATGGAATACTGAGTGTGCTCTGGCCAAAACAGAAAACCAGGTCACACTGAAATCCACAACTACATTTGAAATAATAAATAGCAGAATTAATATGGTGGGGGGTGGGTAGAACATCTTTACACACAGATGAAAGGACAGACCTGGTTTGAAAGACAACACGGACGTTCGCTGCAAAATAACATTCACGTGAACTGCATGAAATCTGCTTGGCGAAGGACTCACTAATCCTACCCAACCACGGTAAACGGAGATAGACTGGACATTTACCAACCGTAGCAGGCTTGATTTTATTAAACCTGGCAGTCTTATCCCGAATAACCGATTGAACAACATCTAACGGATAACCATTGTTCACAAAAGATACCAGTTTGACAACTGATTTCATCTTTCAAGGTGCTATCCGAGCAGATCATTAACCTGGTTAAGTTTGTATATATATATATATATATATATATATATATATATATATATATATATATATATATATATACAAATTTACCAGGTCCAGCTGGGCCTGAGATTTCAAAATTTATATTATGATAGAGCAGGAGAGTCCACTAATGACACCAGCAACCCCTTTGATATTACTTGGGGCCCGAGGGGTCACCAAAAAGGCGAAATGCCGAGAGAATGCAATCAATTTTTGTACAGTTACCAAACTCTACTTTAAACACGACCTTCTGTCTAATTCTATGCGAGAGAGTGCTGATAAATACATAAATATATGCACATACACACACACACACACACACATACATACATACATACATACATACATACATATATATATATATATATATATATATATATAAAGCAACATAGAGGGAGATGAAGAGAGAGAAGTGGAGAGAGAGATTATGGCTTTGCTTCGACAATGGAGGTTTAAGAAGGATTGTCCGTTTTTTTGTAGGCTATCTTTAGATGCCTGTTGCATATGATAACATTCTGCGACTATTAAATGGGACCATTTATTTAAGATACTTGTCTATATTGTATTCCTTCTTTGCTTCTTATTATGTCCCTTCGTGAAACATTTCAAAGCATCTAACCTCTCATAATTCCGATATGCCTCTCACCTGAACCGGTGTATATTTATTGACTGAAGCCATAAAAGAAGACACTTTTCTTAAATGCGAACAAATGTCCTATTAGTAGGGAATTCGTCCACTCATAAAAGGATTTATGGTGTCTATTTTTCACTGAAGCTATTGTTTTGTTATTTTAAGTAGTCAGGAATATATAAGTTATTTTAGATGTATTATTTTGCTTGAGAACACTTCTGTGTTAGACGCTTTGAAATAAAGTTAAGTCTCTTATTCTTAATTCCTAGTCTGGTAGCTGACAAATCATTACTATCTGAAATGGCGGATGTGTATAACATCTTCATCAATGCAAATCACTATCACTAAAAATTTGAAGGAAGTGAAAGACAGACAGATAGATAGATAGATAGATAGATAGATGACTGATTTAAAAATAAATAGCTCGAGATAGATAGATAGATAGATAGATAGATAGATAGATACAGAAATGACCACCTTAGAAATAAATAGATCGAGACAGATAGAGAAAATACTGCCTTAGAAATAAATAGATCAGATAGATAGATAGATAGATATATAGATAGGGAAAAGACTGTCTTAGATAAAAATAACCTGAACGAGATAGATAAATAGATAGATAAATGGATAGAGAGATAAATATAAAAATTACTGCCTTACAAATAGATCGCGATAGATAGATAGATAGATAGATAGATAGATAGCGGGCATCAAATGTACTCCGCCTTTCATTATGAATGAAAGTGTTTATTCGTTCTATTTGAATAAATGAAATATTTTGTGACATAAATATACTTATGTTGTAATTAAATAATTGTTTTTAAAAGTGTGTTTGTCTACCGTCTTTTGCTTTGGCTTCCTCCAGCCAATTCCGTGTGGACAGTAAGCATCTGTGGAATTAGTCGTTGACACACGCAATACAATTTGAATAGCAAGTAATAAAAACAAACATTTTATCTGAATGGTGAAAGTTGAACAGAAGATGGAAGTAATTGCATGAGTTTGTTTTCAAATTTGTTTAGATGCAGAAGGATGTTTGGAAAGAAAACCTAAACAGAAAAATAGGGATGGAACAATAAACAAAAGTGACTGAATGGAAAAGGGAAAAGAAACGAAATAAAGAAAAAGAAAGAAAGCAGAATAATACTATCAAGATGGGAGAGAAAAACAAACAAAAATCACTGAAAGAAAGAAAGAAAGAAAGAAAGAAAGAAAGAAAGAAAGAAAGAAAGAAAGATCGTACGATGTGGATGTGAAAATAGAAGAAAGAAAGAAAGAAAGATCGCACGCTTTGGATGGGATAAAGAAAGAAAGAAAGAAAGAAAGAAAGAAAGAAAGAAAGAAAGAAAGAAAGAAAGAAAGAAAGAAAAATGTACGGGAAAAAAGAATGACGGGAAAAAAGTACAAAGACCAAAGAAAGAAAGAAACAAAAAAAGAAATTGCACGCTGTAGATGGAATAAAAGAAGAAAGAAAGTTCGATCTGCCAAGTACAGAACCTTGAGGAAGCAGAGGACAATTTTATATTGACGAATTAAAAATCTAGAAATCAAATGAAAGCATTTTTAGATTCTATGTTTAAGGCAAAAAATACTATTTAAAAAAAAACAAAACCTGACATTATATTTGCTACAGAACAGGCTTGTTTTGCATAGTGAATCCTGGTGCCATCACCACTAACACGTGCTCTAACTTATTCAAGAAGAAGCAACATTCAGTAGATCAGGCGAACTTTTTCCGTTTTATTATACATTTTTGCACATTCTTAAAGTTATCTGAAATTTGTGTCACAGTAGTTCTTCTGTTGGCTCATACTTGGCTAGAAAGCCTCTATTCGTTTCTCACATCAATATGTCTTGACCAACTGATTGCCGTTTACTGATTTTTTGGATCATTACTGACAAGTACAACTTACATTTGAATGTAGCCAAATCGCAGACAGTGGACTTTTAGTCATAAACATTTGGACATTCACATAGACTTCATATACTTTCTACTTGCCCATAACGGTGAGACAGCACATAAAATGAAGTATTCGATACTGGTTTTGCTCCTAATATATCACCGATATTGACGCGCGTAGTTGTTACGAGACAGTATCTGAGATTCTTCCTATATTCAACCACTAATATTTTGGGGCTCATCAGTTTATAGGTTATTAGCATTTCCTGTAATCATTCTGTAAATGAAAGATTTACAGGCAAGCAGCCAAGGAAAAGGAAAACAATGAATTGAAACACTTCACTTCCAAAATGGCAGAGTAATAGTTGAGTCACAGTTGAAATGGAGAGTTGTATCCATATGATAACAATATTTCATCTAGGTATTCTCGGCTACATGTTGTAAGAGCTCTGAGATAAAAACCCTATGATTAGTCCTGATTTTACTTTTTGCCTGTGGAGGGAACAGAATTGAAAATCTTGCTTGTGGAACTCTGTTCCGGCTTCTTGTTTCAATCAACTCTGATCTTCAAAATTTGAATGCAATGTCAACGGTCACCTTCTGTCTCTTTAATTCCTCTTCTTTTATTCTCCTTTTTTGTCTTATTCTTTCACACTCAGTAATACATTACGTCTTAGTGGCTTTATTGCCTTGCCTGGGATGAAATGATTAAAAAATACCTATGTCGTAAATATCACTGATCAAGAAAAATATAAAATCTATGACGTCGCCTTTACGCTAGACCGCGAAATTGAACAAGAAACAACCGTTAAAATATAACTGGGCGTTTGCAAATGTTCAGTTATTTTTAGCGTTTCTAAAAACGATAAAAAGGAAAGCAATTAGAAAGAAAGTATGTAATATTTACTGGTGTTTCTTGATACACTTCCAAAGAGATTGAATGATTTGGGTATCTGCGGAAGAATCGAAATCATCCACAGATTTAGAAGATTGGAGAGAGAAATTATCAAACCCAGTGGGAATAGAGACGAGAGTTGTTGTCATTTGATTTCTAGAGGAAGCCATCAGATACTAATACTGATGGAAAATCAATGGCTACATTAAAAATAGCATTAACTCGTTATATTTATTGCTAGAATAAATGATAAAGACGACAACGACGATGATGATGAAGGTTATTAATGATGATATTGTCGGGAATAAGAAATAGATTGTTGCTGTTGTTGTTGTTGTTGTTGTTGTTGTTGTTGATGATGATGATGATGATGATGATGATGATGATGATGATGATGATGATGATGGGTGTAGAAGCTGTTAGTATCCGCTGTTGGTGCGCTAAAAGTTGGAGCCGCATAAAAGACGCCAATGACAACAACGAAGCTGAGTTTTTGTCGATTTCACAGGGTTAGATTGG
>OZ038488.1:105988494-106020994 GCA_964036315.1 Acanthosepion esculentum
TTTACCTGTGAGCCTACCTCTCGCTCGATCCACCGCACAGAAATTCTACGACGTGGGGTCAGTGTCTTTGTGCAGCGAGTTGCAGAGGTGGGTAGACTCACATTGGCGCCGCCGACCAGGACCGACCTTGGGTTGCACGCTAGTACGATAGACTTTGTGGAGGAAGGAGAAGGAAGGAAAGATCGAATCGTCCGATTAAACACTCAATATATGTGCATAGGTGTATGTGTATATATGTGTAAATGAGTGAAGACTTCGATAATCCGATAGACACAGATACGTGTGTATAAAAAAAAATAAAAAAAATTTTGGAAAAACAAAAAAACAACCAAACCAAAACAAAAAACAACCAAACCAAAACAAAAACAGACGAACGACGAAACAAAGACAGATAAAAACAGAGCAAAAAGGAGGAAAGGGAACAGTTAAAAAGAAAGTGACGCAGAGTGAGAGAGAGAAAGGAAGCAAGAAAGGAGGCACAGACAGATACACACTCCTTTCCCCCTTAGAGAACGGACACTTCAAGTACTGTAGATTTTTATCTTTTTTTAATTTTTACTACATCTAGGAGGACGACTGCAATGAACAAGTAAACAAACACTAAAAAAAAAAAAAGAAAGAAAAAAAAAAGAAAAAGAAAGAAAAAAAAAAGAAAGAAACAGAAAAAGGAAATCTATTCCGGTCCCTGCAAGGTAGGCTGAAAATTTGTTCTTTTGTTTTATTTTTTTTGGTCCTTGTTTCTAACTAGTGTGTCTGGCTGGCATTTAATAGAAATATGGATAGGATAGATATAGATGTCCCATCGTGCTCTATTTTTAAGGTAGCCGCAAGTGGATCCAAGATCCCTATATTCACGGGAAAGGCCTGTGCGTTTCCAGCCTGGGGGGAAGCTCTGAAGAAAAAGGCTAGAATTTACCAACTTACACAGACAGAGTTGGTGAATCTGGCTTATGACTATTCGGACGGGGTGGTATCGGAGTACATAGGATTATATTTAGATGATAATCCTGAAAGTAACTGGGGAGACCTTTTAGAACAGCTGACGAACCAGTACAGTGATTATACTAGTGCGACTGATGCTGCTAGGGCCTTAATTAAGATTAAGCAAAGGGAAGGAGAAACTCTCTCGGAACTAGCAAGTAGAGTTTTAGGATTAGCTAAGGTTGCATACAAAGACGCTGTTCAACGTGATGGGGAGGCGGTGCAGGCGCAGCTAGCTGAGTACTACACGGACGCTATAGAAAATGCGTTCGTAAGAGAAGACACAGCAAGGGCGGCCCCAGCCTCACTTGCGGAGGCGGTTGCAACAGCAGGAAAGAGTCTTAGGCTCTATAATAGGCTCACAGCCACCCAGGGGAGGGGAGAAGAAAAAGGATGGTCAAGAGATACGAGAACGGGGTGGACAGAGACTCCTCCTGTTGCTTGTGATCAGGGGGAGCGTGGTCATTCGGGCTACCGTTGGAGAGACCACCCCCATGAAAGGGGCTGGAGAAGGCCACTCCCTGACCCAAGACAACCGGGGTGTTGGGAGTGCGGACAGCTGGGTCACATACGGAGGGAGTGACCCAGAAAGGAGGTTGCATCCGGAGGTAGGAGGTTGCGTCACTAGGTGTGTGTGTCATGGTCGTAATTGCAATTGTAGTGATATTGATAATCCGGGGAAGGCAGTGGTTGATAAGATGTAGGATTAGAAATATGCCAGAAAAGAGACATAGTGACCAAGATGGAATGTCAGTCAGGATAGCAGGGACCAAGGAAACAAAAGACAGTATAGTTTTCCCAATTATGGACCAATCGGACACTGCATGCTCAGTGGAGTCACCACTTACAAAGCCGCTACAACTTGGCGTCATAAAAACGAATGACTAAAAAAAAAAAAAAAAAAAAAGTAAAACTCGCCAAGCTTAACCATTGAAGGTGAACATTTTTTTTCTCTTCTTTTTTTTTTTTGTTTTGATTGTATGTAGATGGTGTGATGGATGGCTGGGAAGTCAGTCATGTTGACATACCCAGTAAACACAGGGAGAGAGTTTGTGGTTTTGTACAGGGGGTAGTGAAGATCCCTGGTGGAGGAGTGAATTCCACAATGCTTTCCAAAAACATTATTCCTGATACGACACCGAAAGAACTGCGGAAATTATGATGTTCCCACGTCGTAAGGAAAAGGGGAGATAAGCCGAAAAATACTCCTGAATATTTGGATAGGGGTGGTTAAAATTCCCCTGTGTTTGTTGGGGGGGGGGCGAAATGTTTAAAAATTGAATGATGTTGGAGGTGAATCGAAAAGTCCTCCTGGATTACGGAATAGGAATGAGTCAGGAGCCCCTCAAAATTGTTCACAGGAAAGCAAAGTGGAAGGACTGAAACCAACAATTTTTTTCTTCCTCTCTCCTTATATGTATGTTAGTGTTGTAAGGGGTGGATGATCCCAACCACCGCAGTGCAGTGTTGGCTATGCCGTTGTTTTATTTTGTTAGGGGATGACCGAAACCCTTTGAAATTCTTGTAATTTCGGTTGTTGTTGTCTGTATATTTTTTTTTTGTGTGTGTTGTATATTTTTATTTTGTTTTCTCCTCGGCCGAGAATACATAGTCTCATATTGTATTGTTGAAACCTGTTGTCCACCCCTGATGAGTGGCGATAATTGTTGTGAATTCTGTGGTAATTTGTTTTTGCGACCTGTACATTATTGTATTCTCTTCGGGGACGCCCGAGCAGGGTCATAATGTGCAGGGGGAGATGCATAGTGTCTCATTGTTGTTGAAATTTTTGTGTAATTTATGAAATAAATGACAAAGATGATTGGGGGAGGTGTGTGACACTATGAGTCGGATATATGCGCACGCGTGTGTGTGTGTGTGTGCGCCCGCACATCTGTGTGTGTGTATATATACACCCCCACATCTGTGTGTGCGTGCGCGCGCACACATATGTGCGAGAAGATTAGTTAGATTTGACCTGGACATCAAACTTCAAGACCAAATGATTAGATTAGGAATCTAGATAAAAACATATGGCGAAAAGGGTAGATAAGTGTTAAGTACTTGTCAAAATACTAAGATAGGAAAAAGACCGGCTCTGGTCAAAACTTAAAAGGGTTTGAATTTAATGTCCCTGAATCGGAGTCAGCTAGGCTAAGAAATATTTTTATGTCCACTTTCTTCAAAGAGAGAAATGGTCATGAAAAAGTTATGGGTTTATTCGTGGGTGTCCCTTGTCCGGAAATGAGGAAAGAGGATTCTCCATATATACGGCAGCGCTTTGGGCCACGGGGTAGTTAGACTTAGTTTAGGTTCGAGGAAGGTTGATTTAGGCCGGAGCACGTAACATCGAAGAGCGACCCATTAGCAGCCGGACATTGTTAGTTAAGATATATATTTTTTCCGCCAGCCGAGAATCAACCAAGAGTTATCATCCACAAAAAGGTCACACACCTTCTCTCCTCTTTTCGTCCTACCCAAGTTTGTAGTTGTGTTTTTCTTTTACCTGTGAGCCTACCTCTCGCTCGATCCACCGCACAGAAATTCTACGACGTGGGGTCAGTGTCTTTGTGCAGCGAGTTGCAGAGGTGGGTAGACTCACAATAACACGAACCCTGTTTCTCATATTATAAAATAGGTATTTTCATTCAGGGCTTCGCGTGTTTGTCTAGGTAGGTAGGTAGGTAGGTAGGTAGGTGATACTTGGGACAACTTCTGCTGTGTTGGCTGAACAGCTTCGATCTTTACTCCTACCAACTCTCCGCCTATTTACACATACCGACGTGTGTTTGACAGTACGAATGAATTGAATCGGAACGATGCGACGGAGAAGTCTGTTACCCGCTAAGGGCGGACCAGAACTTACTCCGATTCCAAGCGTGACGCTCAATATAGAACAATACACGGATGGACCCTTATTTTCGGTTTTGTTGTCAATCGATCTCCAAAAACCCCTAATCCAATTCTTTACCTCCCCGTTCCCCCTTTTGTCAAAGTGGATGTAACTTAGAAAAATAGACTTCAAAAGGAACTTGCGATAAAATCGAAACACTTAAGATCTAGATAAACCATATTTTTCCTTTCAACGTAGTTGTCTTTCGTGTCGCATAAACATTATAAAGAGATTGGTTAGAGAGAGAAAAGAGGAACTAACCTCAATGACAGGCTTCGCAGTGGCAAGCCAGCTGCTACTATGAATGAAATTGATGCTCAGATTACAACCGACAGTAAAAATAAATAAGTTTTGCATTATGTGAACTTTATAAACTAACGGAAATTGCATTTGCGATATATTTTAATGTGAAAATTAGGGTTAATGTGAAAAGAAAAATATTTATTCTAAGAGTAAATTTTAGGAAAATTACATTATAAGGTATTCTTTTCTGCGAATGAAATAGTATCGTCGTAATTTTGAAAATTTATTTGGTGGCGAGGAGAGCGAATTATGCAGAAAAAATAGGACGGAGATTTGTTTTTAAAATAATAAAAACTTAAAAAAATAATTTTTATTTAATTACTGAATGAAATATTGGTTCTTCCTGTATGGGAAAATATGTAAATAAATGCGGGAAAATATAGACACACGAAAAGAAACAAAACAAACAACCGTACCGATGGATCGGAACACATTTCAAGACACAAAAATTGGCTGAACGAGAGATTTGAAATTAGATTAATATCGTAATACTCTTTCGATATTGAATAGTAATCATTCAAAGCGAAATACCAGAATTATGTCATTTTTGTACATCCATACCAAAAATATAATTACAGTGGCTAAAAGTGAAAAACTAAAATTATTTTTTAAAAAGATTCACACTCGAAAATGGCATTAAATTTTACATTTTTTGAATCTTAAAACATGTCTTCATTTAATAAAAGAATCTCTTTTGATGAACAGCCAGCAATGCATTGGAAAATTACAAGTAATTTTTTTAAAATAAATATAAAGTGTAACATTTTTTTGTCCAATCTGAAAGAAAATAAAAGCCTTTTATTAAATCATGCAAACCCTAATTTAAAAAATTATTTTTTGAGTTTTATTGAATTATTTCTGGTAAGATACGGGACGAATTTTCCGTAAGTTTTCGCTTGATGTTCCATAAATTTTTTTTTACTGAAATAATATCTTCAGGGATTATTTTTATATAACTGTAAAATTTTGAGGAATACCCTACAAATTAAAAAATACACACGAGATATAAAAAAAAACGGGGCGTGTGAAACATACCGAAAAAAATATTTTTCCAAAGTTTTTTTAATGAAAACATATTCAGTAAAAATATTATTTATTAATGAATAAGTTATTATGAATAATCAAGAGTGATCTCCCCTTGTTTTGTTACTCTCCTCTTTGAAAGAGCTATTTCTGTTTAATGGGACTATATGCGAACCTTGTATTCTCAGTTGAATAAAGCTTTCTTAAAGCCTACACCTGCGTACTTTTGTCATTATATAAGTATTGAAAATTTTGTTTGAATTGGATAATGTCTTGATTTTTGATAAATATTTCAATACAAGAGGTATCGTTTTCATTTCGAAAAAAAGAAGCATCCATTTTGGTAGTACCTTACGATTCTTGTGGATACCTAGCACGATATAAGACCACAGATCCAAAACCCAATTCCTAACTGTCTTATTGCGTTAATTCTTCAGACAATAATAAATTTACGCAAGTGTATCATATGTTTGTTTTGTCTGGCCCCAGTTAAGATGGAACTCATCAACCATAACAGAGCTGCAGCCCGCTGAGATCACCTTCAAGGTGAAATTATACGGAACAAAAACCGGAATAAGATTCCCGGGTAGAACCTGGATGTTGTGGTTATGTATCCTCGAGAGAAAACAAGACAATCTGCCAATAAATGAATATCAAGCCAACTAGTCAGCGTTCAACTTTTGACCGGCACTTTCCCCTCTTGTCTTCCACGTCGAATCGGGAGATTTTCCCCAATAGCGTGAGATTGGCAACGATTCAAGAAGAAATGGTTCAGTGACCAGAAAACGAAAATCAGGGACATAAATCATAGTGACGGATAAATACGCAGTCGATTGATCTTCTGCTCAAATATTTCAAAGTATTTGCTTATTCTGACCGCACTGTTTGAAGAAGGGCCAATCGTAACATAGTGAATATTCTGGAAAGGGGGTACTTACTGGCTAAGAAGCCACTCGTACTCAAGTATGTCGCCAATACAGTTTTATTAAAACTTTAGGGTGGCATATGGTAGGAGGTGGAAGTAGTTAGGTGCTTTCTGTTGACAACACAATTAAAAATAAATGATGATTTCAAAAGCTGGTTTTCAAGAAGGCGAAGTAAGGATTGGATCTTACGTTCTCTCTACTTTGTGATGGCACGCCAAGCAATTTCCAATGGCACGCAGCCGCAAATGACATCACGAAATCCGTACCAATAACTAGATATTTAGCGGTTTCATTTTTAATATATACTAAAGTATTAAGACATTTTTTATGTTTATACGTTCTTTTTATAGATAAAAATATTTAAGGAAATGTTCTGTTTATAATAAACAGTATTAAACAACATTTAACGGCCTGAATTTCCGAGAAATTTTCATAAAAATATTCGTTCTCCGAGAGGAATCGAACCTGCATCCTATACGGAACTGTCATATAGCCTGACGTGCCTTAACTGATTGGGCCAGAGAGGAGCGTTCGGTTGCCAAGGTCGATTTTACTGTTTTAAACACAATTCTCCATGATTTTCTCTCATTTATTCATATCTGCTCAATGCGTATCCAAATGTAAACAAATAACGCCATACATTTTTAAATGGACAAAATCCGACAATTATTTAAGACATTTTTTATGATTATTTGTATCTATAAAAAGAATGTATAAACATAAAAAATGTCTTAAATAATTGTCGGACTTTGTCCATTTCATAATGTATACTAAAGTATATATACTATATATTACTATATAAAATATATTGTAGAATAGATATTGACTTGTATAAAAATACGCGTGTTGTTGGCACATTGAAGGATTTTAAAACCCTAAGTCGGCACATAATTAGCAAAAGATTGCCGACCCCTGCCGTAGACGATTTGCGAGCGTTGTGAGACCGATTCTCATCGTGTCGTACGACAGGATGAGAATCAATCTCACAACGCTCGCAAATGGTTCAATGTTTTGACCTGCTAGCAGCGGATTTCCTACTGGCAATAGGAGTCAGTGTTTGCCTCCACGTAACAACCTGAGCAACAATTAAAGACAGACGAGTCATCTCTACTAGGAAAGTGTACGCCAATATGGTCAATGTCATTATCATTCAAATAATTCATACTGAATACTTTCCACGTTAAATGACCCAGAATAATAATGCCTAACAAGATTGGCTTATTAACCATCACTCTTTCATGGATGCCAAACCCAGTTCTGGCACAAGGCCATGAGCAGCGATCATTTATTGAAAACAAAAATCATTAATTACTTTGGTACATTAATTGATTTAACAACACACGCTACTTAAATGACAGTGGCAAATCTTTTTATATGCCGTGTCTCTACAACACACATGCGATCATAGTTCTTCACAATTTCCTCTTCTTTTTAGCTCATAGCAATGTTTTCTTTCTTAATATTCTTCCCACTCCCTGATCTGATATCCATTTTGTTGGAGTTTTTGTGTACCCTGGTGTACTAGTCAGCCAGCCAAAATGAGCTAACTTATTTTATAGTTCACCAATAGAAGTATTAACCAATCAGAAGGCTCAAAATATTCAGTACGACGTATATAAAGGCGGCCATGTTTTTCCCGAATATGCACTGCCAGCCTTTGATATCGAAGACTGAAGATTTACGGAACAGCTGCTGGTGTGTATTGGCGATATAGTCAGATTCAGTAGAGTGATTCGTGAGTGTTAATCTTTAACGTTGTTTCATTGAACAGATTACATACAGCGCTGTATTCTATATTCATAGACTATGGTGAACATGGTCAACACATTTACACAAGTTTATTAAGTAGATTACTCGCTGTTTCCCATTGTTCCTCTTCCTCTTCACTATGTCCTGTGTGTATCAAATCCTCTAAGCCTTCCTCCCTCATTTTGTGTCCTAGAAATTCAACTGGCTAGTTTTGATTCTAATTGTAAATGTCCTTCTTGTTTCTATTTTTCTTTAAATTTCCTCGTTACTCACATGTTTCATATAAGCTATTCTCAGCATCCTTCTGTAGAACAACATTCCTGTTGCCTCAAGTCTCTTCTTCATCTGTAAGGAAATTATGCAGCATTCTCTCACTTATATTACAGTTCACGACACTTTCATTTGTTTCTAACAAAGTAATGGAGTTTCTTAATACTTTGCTTAGCTTTTGGAAGGTATTTTTCCGCTATTCCAATTCGCCTTCGGATTCCGATGTCACATTTTCTGTCGTCTCTTAACAGAAAGAACGACTAAACACGGTAGTCAAGGAAAAAATGAAGGAAGGACTAACTATTAACTGTCAAAAAGCAGAATGGATGGTTGTTAAGAAAAGGACATCTCGAGGTGTGAGTTATACACACACACACATATATATATATATATATATATATATATATATATATATATTAGGATATCAAAACATGTTAAAAATCACTACATAAATGCAATTATCTTTCAACACCCCTAAATGTGTCTTCTCGGGCGATGTTAATCGACTGGCGAGCGAAAGATTAATTTAATTTTAAAAAAATAGGCTTGTGAGTTTTACCGTGATTAACGTGACCTACGCTAAATTCAAATTCACCAGAATTTTTTTAATATATATTATGACACGAAGTTGTCTGCATATAAAACCTAGATAATACTTATCTCTACTCTGTAGTGAACATTCATTTAAATTAAATGTTACCGCCATTTGTTCACATTTTACCTGGATATACAGGGTGCGGCTGGTATTTGAGGACAGATTTTATGGATTAGTAAAAAACTTGCTGAACAAATGAATATAATTATATTTGATTACAAACAAGTAAACATGACATTTAATTTTATTCAATAAAACCACTACTAGCATCAATAACTGCCTCTACACGACGTCGAAATCGGCTGCAAGTTCTGATTAATTGGTTCTTATTTATATCAGACATTACTCGAACTATTGCAGCTTTAAGAGAGTCTTTGGTGTTATGAGGCTGTTTGTTAACCTCCTTCTCAACAACGCTCCACACGTAATAGTCTAGTGGATTGAGATCTGGAGTGTTAGGAGGCCAAATGTTGGGTGTGATGTGGTCGTACAAATGGTCAGCCATCCATTCTTGTGTTCGTAGAGCCTTGTGGGATGGAGCCGAGTCTTGCTGAAATATGTAAGGCCTGCCGTTGCATATGTTTTCAATCCAGGGCTTGGCAACTGTTTCTAGAACCTCAATATAAGCAGCAGCATTTACTCTAAGACCTTTGGAAAAAGGTGTGGTGGCATAACATGTCCTTCATTGCTAACAACACCCAATACCATAACACTTGAAGGAAATTTTGTGCGCATCACTCTTGGCACCTCAGAAGGGTCTGAACAAAGCCATTTGTCATTTCTTCTGTTAATTTTTTTTTGATCTTGTGCAAAATTTTTCTCATTTGAGAAAAACCAAATCACACCAGCTTCTCAAGTATTTTTTAAGTTTGTTTAAAAGCCTTTTGGATTTGTTTAAACGGTTTTCTTTTGTTTTTTCAAATTGACCTCTCTTCATCACGTAGGACTTGCATCGAATGTCTTAATGAACACGCCTTCTGATTGTTTTTTCAGGCACATGCAGCTTTTTGGCAATTGACCTCATTGATTGACCTCGGTTTCCATCACTTGTCTGCTTGACTTCCTGAATAAATTTGGATGTTCTCGCTTTATCAGAACGTACAGAATGTCTTTTACGTTTAGATACAGACATTGGGGAACTGTCAGCATCTTCTAATTCTTTTCGTATCTTGTGGACAAACGATCTTGCAACTTTGAGGAAACGTGCAATATCCAAATCGCTATGATCAGCTTTTAATGCCACAATCACAGCATGCTTTTTCATTTCATTTGTTATCATAGAGTTTGCCATTCTTGATTTCTGAAAAATAAAAGCATAAGAAGTTAGTGGGAAGCAGTACTAATCTTAAATCTCTATGTCCTCAAATACCAGCCGCACCCTATATATATATATATATATATATATATATATATATATATATGTGTGTGTGTGTGTGTGTGTGTGTGTGTGTGTGTGTGTGTGTAAATGTAAAAGACAATAGGAAAACTTTATTATTAGCCGACGTATTTTATTATATTGTTTTTATTATTATATTTTTTATACGTTTATTAGTTTTCCTATTGTCTTTTACCTTTACACACACACACACACACACACACACACACACACACACACACACATATATATATATATATATATATATATATATATATATATATATATAGGCAGTGTAGATAACAAACGTGTGCAGAAACAAAGTACTGTATTTCTCTGCTTATGAGACACTACGATGCATTAGATGCTCCCCACAAATTTTTAAGGAAACAGTTTTTTTCTTGTACTTCATATCCCTCCACACTACCCCTAACTTTACCCACAAAACATTTTCTGTAGTTGCGGGATTAGAAAGCTATGTAAAATACACCAGCGATCCAGGTATGTTGTGTGTCGTAGCCTTTGTTTCGAAGGTTTAAATACAGAATTATGTAAATTCGTGGAATCAAAACAGACATTTGTAACCAATCATATTGCTCTTTATTCTGTATCAACCAATTAGATTGCTCAGTAACAGTGTCCTTCCAGCTATAACGGCCTTGGTAGAGCGTCGGAGCATTCCCCAACTCCATATTAATCTGCCGCGGGTCTTGGTGGATGATGTCTTTCTAGTGGCTTCGTGGTCTGCCGCGATTTCGTCGCCAGTTTTCAGATGGCGGGTCGAACTACGAGATGATTCTGCTAAGGTGGTCATCAGGTCGTAGCAGGACGTGTCCGAGCCAGCGAACAGGTTCGGATGGCTTAATTTCTTAAAGGATTTAATAAAAACATCGGGAGTTTGCAGATGACTTGTTAAACCGTTGAGTACAAATGTCAAAATGTGTTTAACTGATTAGCATTTCCTTTATTTTTTAATGTTTTTTTTAAATTTCGTTTTTATATAATTCATACCTTCGATGTTTAGGATGCAAGCAGTTTTTTGACATAACATTTGTGTGTATAAACGTGCGTCTTATTTACCGAAAAATGCGGTATAACTTTTTCTTCTGTCAAATAATTCGATAAATACAAATGTTGAACGACAGACGCATTTTCCGCGGTTCTGATTTTTTTCTAAGGCCTGTAAAGAACGGTACTCCAGGTAGACTGACTTCAAAATCTTGCTAAAAGACATCTGTCGATGGAAACTTTAACAGTGACCACCTGGACGTCGTCGCCATCATTGTTGTTGTTGACAAATCTTTTATTTTATTTTATTCATTTTAATGACTTTGATTCTGAGTTTTTCTGCCTCGCCAGGGAAAATAAGTGTCCCAGAAAGTTTTTCTTATTTTCTTGTAAACATTTTCTGTGGGGACGGGATTAGAAAAGCTCTGCTAAATACACCAGCAATCCAGATATGTAGTGTTTTTTTGTTTGTTTGTTATTTTTTTTAAGCGTTTCACCCCAAACAATGGCGGGAAACCACTAGCGCGCAAGGAGTTACAGAGGGTTGGAGCGAGAGCAAATAGGAGTGATAGAGGAAAGGATGAAGAGAAGGATAGGGGATAGATCAAAGCATCTGGAGACGTCGACTGACATTACATTTGAATAGTCGGAGATTATAGCTATCAGGGAAACAATGGCGAATGGTTGATTTGTAGATTTGAAGGATCGACTCAGGCGAGAAAAATTTCCTGGCGCGGCACAGGGAGCCAACTTTCCTTGCGGTGGACGAAGCTGCCGCAGCCTTTGTTTCGAAGGTTCAAATATAGGGAAGCACGGTGGAGTATAGCGTTTCAGATTGAGGAATCGGGGAGCCGAGTTCGTATTTCAGTCGGATCCATTATATTCATTTACGTGCTAATACCCTAGCGAAAGGTATGAATCCACTTCTTATCCCCTCCCCAGCTATGAGTAAATAGCAAGGTAGACTGTGTTCTATAGCTTTGGGTGACAACCGGTCTAGGAGAATGTAACTCTGAATTCAAAACTGTATGTATGTAACACTATTTAGAAACGGCGGTTAATTAACCAATTAATTAACCACAGAAGTTAATTACGGAGATTACTTAAACCGATAGATAGAGCGAAAGACATACTGAGCGATAACTTAGACCGATAGATATAACGAAAGACATACTGAGCGATATTCTTTTTGTTTTGTTATTTTCCCAAAACAGGGGGATCGGTGAAAAGATTTTTTGTTTTTTTATTTTCAAGTGCGAATCAAGATAATCATTTTTACTTTCTCGCTGAAGTTTGATGCTGAGATATGCCAAATTCTCTGCGAGGACAAAGGAAGGAGGAAGAGAGAGAAAAGAGAGAAACAGAGGGACAGGACTTAACAACTTAGATGATAAAAGAAGGAAAAAGGCCACCCACAAAAGCGATGTTGTTTGGGTAGTGGAATGGCGGGAATTCTGATGGTCATTGTCGTAAAAATTGGTTGATGAATCCCAGAGCTTTTGGGCAGATAAAACGTTAACTATGTCATGGTGGCCAAGACTTGTGCTATCGGGGAATGATTTAATGGGTCATTTGCCAACCGCACACAGAGTCCGGCCCTGGATTGAAGAGATGTCGGCTGGACAGGACATCTGTGTTCTGTTGAAATTCGTTTGTGATAACAAAAGCCATGTTATTGTGTCTTTCTTAATTAACCCAATTTTCGCCGAAATTCCGTCCACTTAATGTTGGCGAAAAACTTGATTGAGGAATTCCATATGCCGTGAAGTTGGATAAAAATTGAGATTATCATTTGACGCCTATTGGCCGAATAGCCAGGCGGAGGTGATCATGTGACACAGGGAGGAGGCCTGCCACCGCCCATTGAGAGGATAGGTATGAGATGTTACTGCGAGGAAGTGGGAAAACCGTTGACGCCCTCTAAAGTATGGTGAGATACCCATATGAGAGCAGAAGAGGGTGGGAATGGAATAAGATTTCCAAAAATGGAAAATGATAAATATTTCTGACCGAAAACAAAGAAAATCCTTATTGGGGATTTGAAATCAACGTGGTGGCCACACCACGTCCGACCCCACGCCAGGTTTTGATCGGCGTCCATATAAGCAAACGTCTTCGGGTGTTTTAGACAGTCCAGGACAGTAAAGTCCGAGAGAGAGTACAGTCAGTACAGTAAGAGAGAGCAGTGCAGTGCAGTGCAGTTTGCAGAGAGATCCAGTCGAGCCCAAGACCCAGGACTCGGAAGATAACGCCTCGCACGGGTGACCGCACGATTCCATGCCTTCCGACTTAGACTTCTAACCAAGAACAAATTTGTTGAAGTCCGACTTTAGATTTCCCACCAAAGCAAGTTTCCGACTTAGACTTCTAACCAAGAACAAAATTGTTGAAGTCCGACTTTAGATTTCCCACCAAAGCAAGTTTCCGACATAGACTTCTAACCAAGAACAAATTTGTTGAAGTCCGACTTTAGATTTCCCACCAAAACAAGTTTTCGACTTAGACTTCTAACCAAGAACAAATTATAGAAGTCTGACTTATATTCTCCACCAGAGACGACTTTATTGAAAAACAACCCAGATATCTAGAAGTAGCTAGGAGCGCAAAAAGTGTTACAATCCACATTTTTTTTCTTCGGGCTGGGAGAGAAAGAGAGAGACGCACTCCTGTAACTCAACAAACCGACATAAAATTAATTACTATTCCTAACCAGTCGCTCGCCTTGAAGTTGTTGTTTGTGCTTTTGTTTTTTTTTGTCACAATTATTGTGCAGTATCACCTTGACCCGGATTCGGCTGGCACTACGGCCCGACGTTTGATTGATCTCGTCAACCTAAGATCAAATCACAACGTGGGTAGGTTGAATCGAGATCAAAGCAGTTGCTTCGGTGACCAGGCGTTGGAAGCGAGCCGAGTACGACAAGTTGGTACTAGAACCCAACAAGACTTCAACCGATGTCCCAGGGTTAGCCCGTCACAAAGGACCGACGTCACATTTGGCGTCGTGACTGAAAAGAGGTCGGGTGTCACATGTAAACCTGGCGTAATACAGAATATCAAAGCTAAAGAAAGGATCATTCATATTGCTCGATGATTCCGACTGTGGTCCAATGATGGTGAAACTATGTGACTTCGTGGAATTCGTGAACTATGTGACGTGGAATTAAAACAGACCTTTGTAATTGTTGTAACCTAGGGAAGGTTACTGAATAGAATAATCAGACGTAAGTTGGTAATGAACGATAATACTTAGGACAAGAACAACTCATAAAAGATTCACCAGCGGTGCGTAGAAGAAGTCGTGAACTGGCAGAATAGAGTCAAGCGAATTCCACAATCTCCAACTGCAGGATATCTAGCAACCGCCCCACGCGGCCAGATGTGGCACTGGCCGAATTTAATGTGGGCTATCCGAGCCCGTAGGCTCAACCAAAAATTCCCTTAGACCCCGTATAAAACGGGGTCGGGTAGCTGTTTCCCAAAACGAGATTCTGTCCTTCGACATAGCCTCATCATATGTGGTCAGAATTGGCACAAAGCTAAATTTAATGTGGGGTATCCAAGCCCATAGGCTCGGCTAAAAATTCCCCGTAGACACCGTATAAAACAGGGTCGGGTAGCTGTTTCCCCAAGACAAGAATGTGCCCTTCAACATAGCCTCGTCTGGGAATCCTCTCTGTCCGGAGGCAGAGAGTTTGACCAGCACAGACGAATCTCCAACTGCAGGATATCGACCAAACGCTCCACGCCGTCAGATGTGGCACAAGGCCGAATTTAATGTGGGCTATCCGAGCCCGCAGGCTCAGCCAAAAATTCCCCGTAGAACGCGTATAAATAGGGGGCGGGTAGCTGTTTCCCGAGACGAGACTCTGCCCTTCGACATAACCTCGTCTGGGGATCCTCTCTGCCCGGAGACAGAAAGTTTGATCAGCTCAGACGGAGACCAACATACAGTATTTACATGGTACACATTATCGTCCGTAGGTATGCTACAACAGTAACCAATCATATCGCTCTTTATTCTGTATCAACCTATCAGATTCCTCAGTAATATTGTTAGATTTTTTAAATCTCTTTTTTTTTAATCTAAGTTTTTTAATCTCTTTTTCAACGATTTACTGAATTTGTCACTCATTGAATAGTTTTCTGTCTTAATTTCTCAATCAAATTATTTTATCTGTTTGATTCTCTCTTACTATATATAAAGATTCTGTTTGTCTGTCTATATCTAAAAATTATTGTAAATTCCTTTTATAGTTTCAGGCTATCTATCTATCTATCTATCTATCTGCCGGAGGTATAGATATCACCCAAACATAAACATGTTTGGGTAATATCTGTACCTCCGGCAGGTACCATTAAGGTCACGCATATACGCTTGGTAAAATAGATAGATAGATAAACAGATAGATAGATAGTCTGAAACTATAAAAGGAATTTACAATAATTATTATTATTATATAAACATATAATATAGACGAATAATAAATAATATATAAATATAGACGAATGCGAAGAAGTTGGAAGAACGTAAATGAAGTTTTTATTTCATATAGACATAACATGCAAAGAAAGTGTCAAAATGTGTTCCATGCTTTCTCTCCGACACTGAAAATGAAAGCTAGCGAATATTACAAAAGTCTGTCGTTAATCGCAAATCCCGCACGCCATAATGCAAAAAGATGTGTTTTTCCAACGTGTCCGGGGAGCATCTTATTTAACTGGCGCTGCGAATACTTATTATGGGAGAGAAAGGGAACTTAACTCAACACATCTATCAGTTTATATGTCTATTCGATCGTCATTGTGCACACTAAATGTGTGGCCACATTTAACTTGGTAAGCATCTAATTATTTGTTTCCAAATGGTTTGAGAAATAAAAAATGTTAAAAAAAAAACGAGGTACAAACTTTCAGTTTCTAATTTGCCAAAGTTTGATTGCTTTTTCTAATCGGCTTCGCAGTCCCTTGCTCTCACCCGAGACATGTATCCTCTACCTTTTTCCCCTATCGTTCTTTTTTCTCACCACTCAGCAAATGCTATCCTGCTAAAGCTTAATTCAGTTACGTGAATACACGCGGCGACTTCCCATTTAACATTTGCACGTCCCTGCTCACCGAATTATTCACCTCCTAACATCGATTTCTCTGTATTATAGGTTGCTGGAGATGTTGACGGTTGCCACTGCAATTCTTTCTTTTGTTGTCAGATACGGCAGAACCTATCACACCAAAGAAACGTCATCACCATATTTAAATGTTAACAAGTGCGTCCTCTGCCAAGTCTTCATTTTCGTATGCTCGCATAAAGGCAAAAGAAAGAAGCAAAGAGAAAAGAAAGCGGCAAACAAAGGCCGCAACACCGGCGTAAACAATTTGGAAGCATGCGCGGAAAGAAAGTAGGCCACAGACGATGCTTGCAACGAGAAGAGAAGACGGAGGTTTACTTTAGTGATGTTTTAAAATAATTTTTGTAAATGTTCGTTTTTTTTTTTTTTAAATATTTTTTGCTCTTTTATTTTAGTTTTTTTTTTTAGGAAAGCACCGTTTCGTGCTTTTGCTATTAAAAACTGTATATCATGGAATGGTCTTTCTTTTTCCCCCCTCTCTTGCTCTCTTTCTTTTAAAACCGATTACTCGGGCTGCATAAAAATGGTAAGTTGGTTGAAAGCGCTGTTTCTAGATTGGTCACGTGGCTTTAAAAATTCACAGGAGATATCGACGCTATCTCAAGAGTTAAGCTCTGTCTTTCTATCACTTTCTATCACACACATAAACACACACATACACTCAAAACACATACGCACGCACATACATGCTTACGCGTATGCACACACATACATGCATACACACGCGCATATAAAGAGAGAGAGGGGGGAAGTGAGAGAGGAGGCAGAAAGGGGGAGAGAGATAGAGAGAGCGAAGCAAGTATTTATAAAAGTGTTATCAGAAAGTTCTCGAACTGTTCAGGTTGCATTATACTGTTCAACGGAAGTGCCTATGCCGCTATCGTACACTGATACCCATCCAACTGCGTCAGTCTACCAATAGGTTCTGCACAGTATCTGTCTATATTTCTGAGATGAGGTATTATGTACACTATTTACATTATTCGGACTATTGTCCTCCTCTTTGTTGCCATATTTATCACAATGTTTAAGGACACATGGCATTGGTTAGATCCAGTGACAGGACTCAAAGAGTTGTGAGTTCAATACCTGGTTAAGGCAGTGGAGAACTTGGAGAGGGGAATTAACTGGAGATAACTGATAAATGACATCCATTAGACATGGCACGTGGAACTAGAACAGTCTACCACAGTGAGCGAAATAAAGGGTACAGTTCAACATTCCAACCACCCGTTGTGATAAATATGGCAACAAAGATGAGGATGATAGTTCAAATAATGTAAATAGTGTACGTTCCGCACAATCTACTGTTTTTTTTATCACACGCGATTTTCAAACATTGTGTTTGGAACGGCTTTGCAATCTTTACATTGACTGATGCATTCGAGCAACGTCGTTACATGACATCTGCTACCGAGAGCAGCGAAATGCATTAGATCGAACACAAGGGGATTCTACGGATTGGGATCTTCATGTTGTATACCCCCTCATGTCGGGGGCAGTCCTGGAGCGACTGTCTTAATTCATTCATATGTTGCTTTCTTCTTTCTCTCATCTTCCGATCGGATGATCGCTGGTTGTTCGTTTCGTTCGGAGGTCAAATGAGAACTTCAACAAAAGGGATTTTGACTTACTACTATATTAAACACGTCGACGTGTAGATTTTTAACTAGCCAGTGGTGTCACTCTGTCACCCCTACTGGGAAGCAAGTTCCCGGGACACGAAATAACCACGTCTGATCTCTTCGACGTGTAAAAATTTACTCACCGAATACACTTTCTAAATCTAATATTCCCACGTTCGGCTAAGCCGATCAAAATTGAGATCCCTATTTTGTCTACAAACTGACCACAATATCAGCCTCAGATGGTCTGAGCCAAATACACTGCCATTAAAAAATAATAGTCTGAACTATTATTTAACATTCCTTACTTAACTATGAAAAAAACATTCATTTATGAATTTTATTTCAACTAAATTATATTTAACATTCATGGCGACCACCATTTTGATCAAAAAGAGAATAAAATACAGGAGAAATTAATGAAAAGGTTTTGAATCAAGTGACAATTGACCGAACGTTGGAGATTTCCGTTCGAAGGTTTATATAAAGTTAAGAAGTGAGGGTAATTCTGGACTGCCTGTTGACAGGGATAGAATATCCGTCGAGATAGATTCCAATGCTATCTGTTAAGAGTTGCCAGGCGCGTCGTGACATAAAAATAGGGAGAAGTGTGGTAGGAGAGAATAAGAGATCTTGCTGGTTGAAGGGAAGAACAGATCCGTAGTCTCTCATGCCAGAAATCCCAAATGTTATCAACCTACCCACCAAGCCGTGCAAGTGAATCCCTGAATAAATGACCAAACTATTGAAAACAGGATTCGTGTTTTCGTTTCTTACTGTGGCGTTAATTACCACCTTTTGTTTCCTTGTGAACGTATGGTTGACCTTTTGCAGTTTTTGTGCGCGTCGACGCGAACGAGAATAACGAGGCAATGTGGGAAGCTGAGAGAGGGCTTCGTTTTATGTTTTATGTTTAGTCTGTTTTGTTTTACGGCACATAATGGGCACAATGGGTCATTTAATGCCGACAACTTTTTTTTTGTAATATTTTCGTTTTGTCAAAAATCTATTTCTGTTAATATTTTTTTTAGCTGGTAATACTATTTTTTCAAAACATACAGCTGCTAATATTATTTTTCCAAAACGTATAGCTGGTAATATTATTTTTTCAAAAAAACGTATAGCTGGTAATATTATTTTTCAAAAACGTACAGCTGGCAACATTATTTTTTCAAAAACGTATTATCAGAGGCCTTGCTGTTGGACGTAGTTTATCGTCATACCCAGGACGCGGATGTAGTTTATCGCCATACCCAGGACGAGTTTTTTATGTTTTAATCTTCTCGGTCTACGTAACTTTTTCCTAAATGAGTCACATATAAATTTTAAAAAGTTCAATATTATATATTTAAATGATCTAATCTTGCACGAGGTAACGTCAGCTCCATTGTTTTTTCTTTCTCTAGTTCATTCTATTTTCTTGATAGTTTATTTGTTCTCTGAGCCACAGTATGTCCAACAGTTAGCGTCACATAGTTCTCTTAAGAGTGACTATATGGAAAATAAGTTCTGGAAAATTCCAAGAGTCGACATGCAGGCTCCAGCTGATGTGGTGTACAGCTGGTGAGTAAACTTAGTCATCTGTACACAAGGATCTAGGTTTTGTATAAGAGTAACATATGATGGAATAAAGACTGTAAATATATACATATATTAAAATACTAGCAGCCATACCCAACTGGTCAATCAGAAAAAGGGTTCAGTTAAAATTAATCAAAAACAGCATCGTGTTTAGATGTAACAAAGTCTATCTTTTTCAATTGCTTTAAAGTACTTTCATTAAAAAGACAATTTGAATTAATGCAGTTACTGATATAACGGAAGTAGTCTGTATTTATTCAATCGAAGTTAGTCGAGGACATGAAGGGGTAAAACAGGCAACATGAAGACCCACTTCAGACCACAATTATTTTGGAGTTTTTGAAATTCAATTTCTCAGTGTGCTACCAGGGATGTAAAAGAGGATACATTTATAAAGCAATTGTTAAGTTTGATGAAAATTGGTTGAAAGATCAACTAAAAATAAGGAAGAAACCGTTAAAAATCGCCATTTTTCACTATTTACGCACGTTTTAAATATATGGTGGACTTAATTATCAAGTTAAATGACTGTTAAACAATGCAAATTATTGTTGGCTACAATTGAGGGAAGTTTGTATTAGAGTGCTTGACAGCTGAGGGAGTTTTTAGTTCAAAATTTGTGTTGAAATCGATTTTTCTTTTTTCGCGGTTTTTCGCTAAACGTAGTGGCGTAGAAATAAAAATGAGATATCGTTGAGCTCGTCATGATGTAAGTAACCTACATACCAAGTTTGAACGAAATCGGAGGAAAAAAGTTGAATTTATTGATTTTTGATCGGCTTTATCGATTACTGATTTTTTACGCTAAGAACCTATCTCTTACATTGTACAATTTATGTGCCAAGTTTAGTCTAAATCGGTTGGATGGATCTCGAGTGAAAAGGTATCACACAGACAGACACACACACACACACACACAGGCATCCTCGGTTTTATATATAGATAAGTTCATGGCTATCTATGATGATGCGATGTTAAAATTCCAAGTCAGCAACGTTTCATCATCACCTATTCTTTTATTTTACTCCATCATGATGAACAGTTAAACTCTCAATAAGTCTCCTTGCTTTGAACATTTACGGGAACTCTTCACTCCAAACGTCAAGTGGAGCTCATATATACGTCCCATCGTTAAAGAGGCTAGAAAAATGGTTGGTTCTTTGTACCGCTTTAGAAAGTATCTGACTCCTTCCATGCTCTTTCTTGACAAGTGTCAGATTAAACTAAAAAAGGGATAGTAGATGTCATATCTGGGCTAGAGCTGTTCAGTCCTTACTTTGCAACGTTGGCATAGTTCAACAAATGCTTCCGTGGCCTTGTGGGTGATATGATAAAACCCCTTTGTCACAGTCGTAACGTTGTAAGCCTCTCACTACTCTATCGCTATTTCCATGGCAAATGTTCCGACGAGCTACATCCCTTAATTCCACCAATTCTTACATTTACAGCCACGACGCGTATAAACAGTTGAATCATTTTTTATTGTCTTCGTATTCCACTGGTAAGAAGGAAATTCAACTTGGACAGCCTCTTTTCAAGAATCGCTACTTTGGGCGACAGACTCCCGAGATGACGTTTCTCTGATCATTACAATCTTAAGCTCTTCAAGTCTAGGATTAGCCGCTATCTACTTTCAACAACCTCATTTCAGCAACACCCTTTGAGTGGCTTTTTGAGCTTTGTATTAGCTGAACAACAATATATAAAAAAAGAAAATGCTTATTGGGTCATATATACTATCATATAAAGTAATAATGAAGCTGAATTTAGTGTAAAAATAAAAATAAATATCTTAAGGTGGTAAAACTTCATTTGTTCTTATTAAAGGTAGACTAGAAATCTTTTCTAAGTAAACGATGAAATATTTCTATTATCGAAATCTTTAAGAAGAGTCATTTGAGCCTCTCTTATAGGAGAACTAAGAGAAAATGAGAGGAAGAGAATGAGGAGTGAATTGAGAATATAATAAAGAGGGAAATTAAAAGCGAGTTTGAAAGAAAGAGAGAAACAGAGAGATGTTGAGCTAAGCAAAAAGACAAAGAACAGCAGGTGCTTTTTAGTATCTCCTAACCTTCTAGGCTTTCTGACATCAGATTTCATTATTGTATCAATCGCAGTAAACCTGTGTAAAAATGCTGCATACGGCAAGTAAAAAGAGAGTAAAAGTCCCCGAGCATCTATGAAGATGTAAAGAGAGAAAGGAGAGAGAGGGAGAAAGAGAGAGGGAGAACAGGAAAGAGAAATAAAGATAGGAAGATAGAAAAGTAGAGAAAATTGAGAGAAGAGAAAAGAAAGAAAGAGGCAGAGAGAAAGGGAAATAGTGAGAGAGAAAATGAAAAGACAGAAAGTGGAAATAGAAGAGACAGAAAGAAAAGGAAAAAAGATGAACTGAAAAAGTAAGAAACAGAGAGAGAGAGAGAGAGAGAGAGAGAGAGAGAGAGAGGGAGAATGAAAGAGAAAGAAATAGTGAAAAAGAGAAAAGGGAAAAGAAAGGAAGAGACAGAGAAAGGGAATGAACGTAGAGAAAAATGAAAATGAGTGAGGAAGAAAGTGAAACAGATAGACAGAAAGCGAAAGAAGAGACGGAAAGAAAGAGAAAAGGGAAGATTAACAGAAATAAAGAAAGAGAAAAAGAAAATAAACTGTAAGAAAGAAACAAACAAAGGAAGAAAGAACGAGAAAGAATAAAAGAGAAGGAAGGCGAGAAAAGGTTAGAAACAGCAATAGAAAGTGAAAGAGACAAAAAGGAAAAAAATGAAGAGAGAGAGATATAGAGAGAGTGAATAAGAAAAATGAAAGAAATAGAAAAAACGAAAGAAAGATCGTACGATGTTGATGTGAAAATATAACAAAGACCAAAGAAAGAAAGAAAGAAAGAAAGAAATTTGTACGAGAAAAACAAAAAGAACTGTATATTGTTTTACATTTTCCCATTATTTCTTCATTCGAAAATTCTTTTTTTCTTTTCACCTTACATTTCTTTAGCACTGAAGCGTGTCTGGTCATGGGATTTTCTTTTTACCGTTCCGTATTCAGCAACATTGAATTGAACACGATCAGGCATGTTTTAGCTAGATGCATTCAAATGCTTTTTTGTTTTGTTTATTTGCTTCGTTGTTTTTAATCCCACAGGTTTTATTCATATAAATTTCTTAAGAAAACTGTTTTGATTTTTTTAACACTGCGTTTTGGCCGACACATGTTTTAGTTTTCTTCAAATACATGCTCAACCGGTCTTTAAGATTCCCTGAGTTGTCTTCTCTTCCTTTTCATCTTCTCAACTATACCAGTACAATCTACCAGAATCAATGACCGTTAAAAACTTGCGTTAAGACGAGAATAAGCGTAATTGAAGGAATTTCGCCGTGGTGTAATGTTTAGCAGGCTGGTCTCACCGACCAATTACAACTGAGGAATAAGTTCGATCATCACTATGCTTGCCGCCTTGTGCCACATCCAAAAGCGAGATTGGAATCCGCCATAATTTTCTCTTGCTGGTAGACTATTTCTATTGGTGTGTGTGTTTCATATTCCCCTGATGATTAGACTAGATATCGTGACTATGTGAAAGTCTCATGTCACTTAGTTAATATAAGATTGGGTTTGCGTATACTCCATTGACCCAACGCTAATTTTCAAAGCAGGCAAGCCCTCCCCATTTAAAAGACGACTAGGACACAATTTTATCCATCTACTCGTTCTTTTTATTTCGCCTTGTGCCTTACTATCTTCAACAAATAAGTAAATACCAGCCATTATGTTATGGTTGAGAAACTACAACTTAAGAGTCTTTATCAATATTTATTACCTCACCGAAAGAGGGCTTGGAGAATTTGACACTCACAGGACATATTGAAGGCAAGAGAGACACAGGAAAACAAAATAACCTGCATAACACGAAATTGTATCAATGGTTAGCAGAACAGGGACGAGGAGAGATAGCAAATAGGTAAAATTTATTAAGAGTTACAAAAAACAGGAAATTGTGGAGAGTCTTCATCGCCCATGTTCTGAAGACATTTCTGACAATATTTCTTCATATCCAACGTTGGACGCTCAAATAACTCTTCTTAAAGATTTCGACAATAGAAATATTTTATCGTTTACTTAAAAAATAAAAGATTTCTAGTCTACCTTTAATAAGAACAAATGAAGTTTTACCACCTTAAGATATTTATTTTATTTTTGCACTAAATTCAGCTTCATTATTACTTTATATGATAGTATATATGACCCAATAAGCATTTTCTTTTTTTATATTGTTGTTCAGCTAATACAAGACCAAAGAGCCACTCAAAGGTGTTGCTGAATGAGGTTGTTGAAAGTAGATAGCGGCTAATCCTAGACTTGAAGAGCTTAAGATTGTAATGATTGGAGAAACGTCATCTCGGGAGTCTGTCAGCCAAAGTAGCGGTTCTTGAAAAGAGGCTGTCCAAGTTGAATTTCCTTCTTACCAGTGGAATACGAAGGCAATGAAAAATGATTCAACTGTTTATACGCGTCGTGGCTGTAAATGTAAGAATTGGTGGAATTAAGGGATGTAGCTCGTCGGAACATTTGCCATGGAAATAGCGATAGAGTAGTGAGAGACTTACGACGTTACGACTGTGAGAAAGGGCTTTTAGTATGGATCATATCACCCACAAGGCCACGCATGCATTTGTCGAACTATGCCAACGTTGCAAAATGGAGAACGATCGCATCCCACTTTTTTCTGTATTTCCTTTTTTATGCTCTGTTTCCTATTTTATTCTCTTTCCTTTTTATTCACTCTTTCCTTTTTATTCTCCTTTCTTTTTTATTCTCCTTTTAGCTTTTATTCCGTCTTTCCTTTTTATTCTCTCTTTTCCTCTTTATTCGATCTTTCCTTTTTTATTCTTTCTTTCCTTTTTTATTTTGCCTTTTCTTTTTATTTATCTCTTTCCTTTTTGTTCTGTCTTTTCCTTTTTTTATACTCATTTTCCATTCTAATTCTCTTTTTCGCTTTTATTCTCTCTTTCCTTTTTATTCTCTTTCCTTTTTATTCTCTCTTTTCTTTGTTTATTTTGTCTTTCATTTTTATTCTCTCTTTCCTTTTTTATTTTCTCTTTTCTTTTTAGTCTCTCTTTCTTTTTTAGTCTCTCTTTCTTTTTTAGTCTCTCTTTCTTTTTTATTCTCTCTTTCCTTCTTTATTCTCTCTTTCCTTTTCTCTCTCTTTCTAAGTGTTTTTTTTATTCTATGTGGGATAACAACGACTAACGCCACATTTCTCCATTTCTTTCAGTTCCCTTCTCTCTTCTCTTTTGTCAGACCCTTTTTTTATATTGAATAACAACAATCGAATCTCATTTGTAATTTCTCCTCTCTCTCACTCACTCTTCGCAATATATGAGAGAACATCAACTTATTTGGAAACTTTCTATTTCTCTCTCTCACTTCCATTTTCTCTCTCTTTTATTCTCTCGCCTTCTTCCTCTTTCTTTACACTTTATTTCTTACTCTTTTTTTTTACTCTGGATGTTTATTTTATGGCAATTATCGAAGGAAATCAAAGTTACGTATGCTTTTCTGCGTTTTTCTCAGTTCTGAAAAGAACGAACCCAGTTGTCGAGAAGCATTATAATAGAAATTCTAATTTCTGCTATAATGTTACGGTTTCGATCCTATTAGTCAGAAATAACAGTCTTTTTTCGACACACGCATACTCCAGAAAGAAATCTTCACCCAGTCCCAAAATGAAAAAAAGGTTCCAAGCCGAGAAAAACTGACGATTAAAGAGCTGCTGAGTAATGTTGAAACTTCTTCTTCTTCTTCTTCTTCTTCTTCTTCTTCTTCTTCTTCTCCTCCTCCTCCTTCTTCTTCTTCTTCTTCTTCTTCTTCTTCGTGCTGTGTCTCTTCAGAACGTTGGGGATCATAGCTCTCCACAATTTCCTTCCTTTTGTAGCTCTTAATTAATTTTTTTCTTCTCACCTAAACCTTGTTCCGCCATCCATTTACTCCAGCTCGATGGCTAGGTTATACGTTGCTTTCTTGCGTCCCTCTTGCCTTCAATCTGTCCTATGAGTATAAAACTTTCGAAGCCCTGATGTTAAGTATAAGTTTCCTTTTTGTTGCCTTTTTCTCTAAAAGTTGGTCGTTGATCACATATTTGGCCCATGGTATTCTCAGTATCCTTCCGTAGAACTGAATTTCTGTTGCTTCAAGTCTCCTCTTCATCTGTGAGGAGATGGTCCTGCATTCACTGCCATATAGGGTAACTGATATTACCTAATAGTTGTTTACTCTTTTCTTTCTTTCTGACGAAATTTTCCTGTTTTTTAATACTTTGCTTAGCTTTTGGAAGCTATATTTCTCTATCCTAATGCACCTTCAGATTGCACTTTCCGTCCTCTGTTAAAACAATTCCGAGATATTCAGATTTTTGTACTTGTTTTATTTTGGTATCTCCAATTTGTAATTTTGCATGTCGGGTTGTCCCTTTTGCTAACAACTGTGCATTCTATCTTCTTACAATTGAGGGTTTAGTTCTTACTTCTCGTTTTCCTTTACTAACTTCTATAGGAGTTTTTGTAGCTTTCTTTCTGTCTCTGCTAACAACACTGTCATCTGCATATCTTATATTGTTGTGATTGTGGCTGTCCTTTCTCCATTCGCAATCACGCTTACAATAGGAACTGAAAAATCTGGCAATACTCGGAAATTAATATTATTGATTCTGAAAGACGAAAAGTTAACCTGGAAGATGTTAATTCTACTAGATGCTTAACCATCGTGGCAAAAAATTATGTATGATCACGTGCTCTACAAAGCCTTGACAACGTAACCATTTTTTAGATATAAATATAACTAGCAGCATGGCCCGACGTTGCCCGTGCTTGATTCAAAAATCGTACGACTCATACAGCAATCGCTATCACTTGACTTAAAATAATTTTGCCCTTCCTTGCTTTTAAAGGAGTGCCCTTTGTCGTGCTGATGTTGCTACATGCCTTACTTCTTGCCTATCTCACACTGCGAATTTTTTCTAAGCTCTATACTAAACATTAAATCTGTTATGAAAAAAGAACTAAACAAAATGAACACAAACGATCAGCTTTAAAAAAGGACTCGTAACTGCAAAAGCCGAATGAAAAAAGAATGTTAACAACAAATACGTTTTCACACCCAACCCAGTTCTGCAGAATCAGAATCAACGTTGAGTTTAAGCAAGCGAATGAGCCAATTGGAGTAAAGTGCCATACAGATTTAAATTTTTCCCACTTGTGACGAATGCAGCTATCGATTTGTTTTGCATGCTAGTTAACATTCGTGTCAGTCAGCTGTTGGTTCTCACGCTATTCCCAATAGAATC
This sequence comes from Acanthosepion esculentum, assembly GCA_964036315.1. Lineage (NCBI taxonomy): Eukaryota > Metazoa > Mollusca > Cephalopoda > Sepiida > Sepiidae > Acanthosepion > Acanthosepion esculentum. Next base: position 106,015,283 of record OZ038488.1, read on the forward strand.
TTCCTGCCTATTCGTGGCAGCCAGCTATAGACTCTCACTCTGGCCAGTAGAAAATGGCCGCAAACTACATGAAAACTGCCGTAGAAGCATGAAAAATCGATTATTTCCACTATCGATGGGAGTTGGGAAATGCAAAGTCGGTCTTGGCTTTCTTGCTAACTTGGAGCATGTGCATGTAAATTTTGGTGCAAATCCGTCGAAAATTGCGGCCGTGCATTCGTTACACACACACACACACACACACACACACACACACACACACACACACACACACACACACACACACACACACACACACATCCTGCCTTTTATAGATAGAGGTTCCAAGGTTTTATCAATCGCAATGGTTTTCGAGATCATCAATTTTATCTTCGCTCGGCGATATACGTGCCATTTTATACGTCGGTACATCAATAAATTCGAATATTAATGAAAGGTAAAAAGCATTTGTTTTACACAAAACATATTTACATTTCAACGTAATTTCTTTCTTTGTCAATACACTTAACACGATGCTTCTCCATTAGCTTCATATTATACGGTGGAAACTTCAGATTGAAATTCAACTATTATCTTTTTCAGGTTGCAGACTTATTGACCCACTTTTGTACAAATTGACTAAAAAGTTTTCAGCTAAACCAAGACAGATTTCACATGATAGCTTTTTAATAGGACGAATGTGACACCGGTGGCCATGACGATATTTTTAAGCATTGTTACTGTGTTCCATTATCGGAACTACTGTCTATTACGACGATTCTCGTCTCGATTCTTCCGTGTTTTAAAACGACGCTCAAGATTTTACCACAACCACTAATAAGGAGGAAGCAGATCTAGTAAATAGAGAATGAAAAGTAGAATGAAAAGAGAGGGCACGATGCTAATAGGAAGAAAGAAGAGGAACAGGACAAACAGAAAGAGAAGTTTGAAAAACAAGACTAAAGAAATAGAAAGAGGTAGAAGAAAAAGTGAGAAGGATTCAGGCAAGTAATAAGAAACACAAAGAAGTTGCCGGGAAGAAACTGAACAATAATTTCAAACGACGAAGGGGAGAAAAGAAAAAAGGCCTGAGATGCGGCATTGGATGAGATATCGTAAAACATGAACAAAAATAGAGAAAGAGAACAATTTTAATAAATATAGAGTGATTCGATATATATTTTTTTTAATATGAAACTTTTTTTGCCAGTGGCTGCTACAGACACACTTCCGGTTCGAAAAGCAAGACAATGGAATATATTCCTGAGCCGTTATCGATTTTATATCAAACGAGATATGCTGAAAAGTTCTCGGCTTGACTAAGAAAATAATTTAAGAATTCTGATATTTGGTCAAGGATCGGGTCAGTCGGAGGTCTTTTAAGCAGTACTTGTTGTTTTACTGTGTTAGCTTTTAAATCATTATTATGCAAATATGTCTAACTCAGTGTTTCAGAAAACTTAAATAGATATAAGATATACGTTTTTATTTTATTTCATTCATTTCACAACAAGAAAGGCAATAGGGCCAGGCTCCTCGGCCCGGGGGCTACGATCAAAGCGTAGTATCTGTTCTCAGATCGCTCGCTTTGTCGGCCTTTTGGCTGAGAGCGTCACTCGATACTTACCTGATGTAGGGATTCGTCTCTGCGCTGGTAGTATCACGGCTACGACTAGCTTGGACCAGCTCCGGTCTGGACAAGCTATGACCAGCCAAAACCAGCGGCCCGGGTGAAAAAACTCGGATCCCCAAGATAAAAACCGACCTTGTGTCACAACCTGACTCAGTGAGGGGTCAAGTAAATACCAGAAAGGCAATAGGGCCATTAAGACGTAGAGGGTTACTGAGTGTTAGAGAATATGAAAGAAACACTATAAGGAGAGAGAACAATAAAAGAACGAGGACTGAGAAGACAGAAGAAAACGTTTGACATTGCATTTAAATTTTTGAAGATAAAAAAAAGGTTTATTATATATACAGTTTTGGAGAGGGTTTCTTTGGTATCAACGAAAAAAGTACTGAGCGGCTACGTGACATATGTCCTCTTTTACAGCAGCCAATGATGGACGGTCTCCTCAAAGATGAAGAAGAGACTCGAGGCAACGGAGGTATGGTTCTACAGAAAGATGCTAAGGATATGGACCGAGCGTGTGAGCAATGATGAGGTTTTGGAGAGGATGCAAACAAGGAGGAAGCTTATTCTTAACACCAGAGAAAGGCAGATGAAATTTCTGGAACACGTAATGAGAAAGGAGGGCTTGGAGAATCTGATACCCACAGGTCGGATAGAGGGTAAGAGAGACAGGGGAAAGAAACGCATGACATACCCCAAGGAATTAGGCAAGTGGATGACAGCATAGGGACAAAACTTATTGAGAGTAACAAGGGATAGGGGAAAGTGGAGAGCCATGATCACTTACGTCCTGAACGGACACGGCACATAAAAAAAGAAATACTTCCAGACAACGTTTGTATTGTTTCACATAATATAAACTATAGATAATATTAGTAGATATAAGTATATTAGTAGATAGAAGTATAGGTATTTTAGTAGATATAAGTAAGTATAGGTATATTAGTAGATATATGTAAGTATAGGTATATTAGTAGATATAAGTAAGTATAGATATATTAGTAGATATATCATCGTAGGAAGATCAATGTCAGCAGTGTCTCTAGGGTCAGCCGGGAATTCAAGGTATATAGGATTTCATTAATCAACATGTTCTTCAGGAGCATCAAGGTTTTACGGTCAGCAGTATCCCCAAATAACAACAGGGTCTTCACAGTATACAGAATCAGCATGTTTTCATAGCCAAAATGGTCTTCAGGGCTAACAGAATTTCCTGGATAAGAAGTGTTCCAGGGTACACAGTATTAGCAGAGTTTCAATATAAGCAGTTATCTCTAAGATCAGCTGGGTTTACAGAACATTCTGGTTGAGATGGGTTTCGTAGCCAGCCAGAATCAACAATATATTCAAGATCAGCAGGGTTTATGCGTCAGTCATTTTATCATGATATCTGTCCGCCTGTTTGGCAGCGAGTGCTGGACAATCTCCTCAAAGATGAAGAAGAAACTTGAAGTAACAGAAATGTAGTTCTACAGAAAGATGCCGAGGATACCATGATCCAAACATGTGAGCAACAACGAGATTTTGGAGAGAATGGAAACAATAAGGAAGAGGCAGCTGAGGTTTCTGGGACACGTAATGAGGAAGTGGGGTTGGAAAACCTGATACTCGCGGGACAGATTGAGGTGACAGCGCGTCACATACTTGATGAGCTTGAGCAAATGGACAGCAGAACAGAGTTTGGGGAAATAAGAAAAAGACAAAACTCATTAAGAGCTACAAGGGACAGGAAGATGTAGAGGGTCATGATCGCCTACGTCTTGAAGCGATACCGTGCATAAAAGAAGAAAGGAGACGTTTCTGTGCGTCCTTCAAGCTCTTCATCATCAGCAGCGTTTCACGCTATCGATTGTCTCCAAGAATCTTCGTTTTGTGCAGGATCAGCAAGGATCTATCATCAGCAACGTCTTTATCATCAACAAGGCCGCTGGGTTATACAAGTTCTACCCAATTTCAATGTCAGCGATGTCTCCAGGATCAATAGTATCTTCACTATATGCAGGATTATTAGCATTTTATAGTTAATAGTGTCTTCAGCATCTTAGTATCTCTAGAATCAGCAGAACCCTCAGGCTTTTCAGAATCAGTATTGCTGGATTTTTAACGCCGAAATCTTGAGTCAAAATACAAAGATCAGTCTATACTTGAATCAGAAAGTAAACATTGATTCTATTTATATTTGTCTCGTAAGGTAAATATTGTCGGGCTTATACTTGAGTCAACTGGTAAATATTTATTTTGTTTATATTTGAGTTCTTACCAAATAATACAAAGGGAATGGGAATGATTCCACCCCCTATACGTGGTGTGGTGGGTCAGAGCTGTGAAGGTTTGGACTGATAGAAATAAAGAATGTAGCTCGTTTGAAATTTTGCCATGGAAATAGCGATAGAGTGGCGATGGGTTTACGGCGTTTCGTCTGTGGGAATGAGGCGGTAGAGTTAAAGACAATTCATCACCATCATGAACGTTTTTGAACTCTGTCAAGGCCGGGCAGTAATGACTTGGCGTTTCCAGCTCAGATATGACAGCAACATTTCATTTTTGTCTGATCTGACTCTTGTAAAGACAGTGCATGACTGGAGGAGTGAGGCTGCTTATTAGTCAGTGACACGTGATACATGCATCTTTCGATACATGACAGACAAAGCGAAAGATTTTTCTTGCAGTAGATTGCTGTTATTTCTGCTGGGGTGGGGAGAAGATGAATTCATACCTTTCCTAAGGGTATTTACGCGTAAATGAATGTAACGAACCCGACTGGAATTCGATCTCGGCTCTCTGATTTCTCATTCCAAACAGACATCCAGTACACCACAACGCACTTGTACCACTCCAAAAAGTACCTGACTCTTACAACCATGCACTATCTTTACAAGTGTCAGATCAGACCAAAAATGGAGTATTTCTGCTATATCTGGGTTACTGAGGACCTCCAAACGGTGGTTGACTAGGGGAGGAAAAGGATGGTAAACTTTAATGCCTCCAAAACGAAACTACTCTCATTTACCCACCACAGCGAGCCCTCTCTGCTCCCGTCAGAATGACTGGTGCCCAACTCCACGAGAGCGCCTCTCTTCGCCTGCTTGGTCTCACGCTGTCCGCTGACCTGTGGTGGAACAAATACATTGAATCAATGGCCTTATCTACCGCTAGTTGGTTCTCTGTGTCGCGCCAGAAAGTTTTTCTCGCCCGGATCCATCCTTCAAATCTATAAATCAACCATTTCGTCCCGAGGTTCCCGATAAAAAGACGGATATGTAATGTGATGGGTCCTCATCTGGCATTTCGTTTACAGTCACTTTCTCACAGACGTGCCGTTGCTTCCCTCTGTCTTTTCGACAAGTATTTTCATGGCAACTGCCACGACGAACTACTTTCGCTGGTTTCCAAACTGCATGAGTATAAGCATATTACTAGGTTGGCATCTCGGGCCCAACCCTTCACTGTCGAAACAATTAAATGTAACCGCCTCTTCTACTCCAACAACTTCTTATCTCGCACTTCCCGTCTGTGGAACTCCCTTCCTCTTACTTGCTTCTCTGATAGCTATAATCTTCAAATATTCAAATGTAATGTCAATCGACATATCCTGATGCCTTGATCCTGATCCTCGTCCTTCTCTATATCCTTTCCTCAAACACCCCTCTCTACTCTTTACACTTACTCTCTGTAAGCCCTTGCGTGCTAGTGTCACCCCCCACAAAAAAATACTGGTACCCAATCCTCCCTTTCCACGATTTATCAGCTATAACTATCAGTATGTGTTTATATTTCTGAGATGAGGTATTATGTACATTATTTACATTATTCGGATTATTGTCCTCATCTTTGTCACCATATTAATTACAACGTTTCGGCCGTTGTACGCTCCGGCTTTCTTCGGGTGGTTGGAATGTCGAACTGAACCCTTTATTTCGCTCACTGGGGTAGTCTGTTCTAGTTCCACTTGCCATGTTTAATGTCAGTTATCAGTTATCTCCTGTTAACTCCCCTCTCCAAATTCTCCACAAATTAACCGGGTATTGAACACACACTCTTTGGGTTCAGTCAACGGATCTAACTAACGCCTTTATCCACTGTGCCATGATAAAAAAATA
>OZ038488.1:106030994-106040994 GCA_964036315.1 Acanthosepion esculentum
TTTACGGTCTCTCTCTGCCGTACACCACCGAGCCTTGTTCCCGTACTCGCCACAAGTCGTGAAGTCCGGCCCCAAAGACCTTGGGTCGCCACCATAGTTTGTCGGACAGTCGCGGGTCCAATGCCCACCATACTTGCAAGTCCAGCACACCAGCCCATATCAGCACGGTGTGGGCTTGTGAAACCCATAACGCATATCCCAAGCTCTCCTATTGGGAATTGCCTCGGCCTTCCAGTCCTCTTCCACCTCTTCTTTCGGGTCTCGTATCTGGATCCGCCCACTGTCCCTCTTTTTCATCACTACTTTGGCCCCCCGGTGTCCCTACTTACACCCCCTCTTATTCTATCCCAGAGTCGTTCGCTGATCCGAGCCGCCTCTATAGCTGCGGCCAGGCTGACCGCCCCCTCCCTTCAGAACGTCGCCCCTCAGGTCCCTGTCACTCAGCGCGTCCACATACACATCGGCCAACAAGGCCTGAATAGGACCACTGTCCCGAGTTGCCAACTCCGGAAAAGATAACGCCGCTAGCCCCGCGATTCTTTCCCCAAATTCCTCATTAGTCTTTCCTTCTTGTTGCTGCAGCCGGAATAATTTCCTAACTGCCTCAATGGCCGTACGCTCAATTGCGTATTGCCGTACTAGAGCGGATTTAAGCTCGGTCCACGTCAGGACCGGGTTTTCTTTGCCCGTCCACACCACATGTGAACTTGGACATCTGACCCGCTGCGGCAACGTAAGCTCGGAGCACCATTTCTTGGTCCGAGAGAAAATAGATCACCTGCTTCTTCTGAATGGACAGAATCCATTCGTGCAGGTCCGCAAGGTTTCCTTTATAAGTAGGTAGCTTCATGCTACCTATCAGCCTCCTGAAATCCATCGATATTTCGGGGACTCCCACGTTCCCAAGGTCATCTGTGGCGTCTGATCCTGCTACGCTCATCCTAGTGTCTTGTCAACTACCACTTTCCCACGAGAAGAGAGACTAACGACAGAACGAAAGGAAAACACGGTGGTGGCGCTTCAACTGCGTACAACGTCGACAAAGTCAAAACAAGATCAACAATATTACTGGCAGATCTAAGTGCAATGAGCGAACAAAGGAAACCAAAATGTGACTTACCTGAGGTCCGCCGCTCCATGTTTTGTTTCTTTTTTTCTCCTTCTTTTGCTTCCTTCTCTTTTTTCCCTATGTCCCTTTTAGACCAATATAGTCCGAAGACTAGAGTCCTTTCTGGTCTTGCTTGGTCCCGACTGGACAAAACAAATGCAACCTTCTCTCCTCTTTCAGACGCCCGTGGTAATTCCCACGGGTCTATCCTGGTCACGGCCACCAGTCTAACACTTTCGCCCCAGCCCTAACTGTCACAAAGTCGGTCTTAGAGAAATATTTTGCTCCGCTGAGCTTAGCGAATATCTCCTCCTGACTTGGAAGGGGATAATGGTGATCAATTAGGACGCTGTTCAGCCCCGTAGAGAAGTCAGTACATACACGAATTTCTTTGCTCTATTTTTTTAATATAAACTGTGGGCGATGCCCATTCACTATATTCAACCTTTGCCAGAACTCACATTTTCTCAAGTCGATTCAATTCTTCGTCAATTTGATTCAACGAGGCAAATGGAACGTTTCTTTTTTGTTAAAAATTGGATTAACGTCTGGCTTTAACTCAAACTTAGCAGACATTTTTGTGCATTTTCCTAGTTCTCCACTGAAAACGGCGGGAAAAAATTTTTAAGTTCACTTTTCAACTTTTCTGCTTCGTCAGTCACATTTTCGACTTTTTGAAATAATGAGTTAATAGGCATATCCCAAAGTTGAAACTGTTCTAACCAATCAGAGTCCCGAACAAATAACTCGTATTCTTCATAATATACGCCTTTAGTTTTAAAGTTGTACCTTTAATCATATATATATTATGTTTATACGTCATTTATATAGATACAATTTATTTAAGTAAATGATCTTTTTTTAATTAAACAGTATTAATTACATTTACTGACCTGAATGTTCGAGAAATTTCGTAGAAAATATGCCTTCTCTGAATCGAATCAAACCTGTATTCTTGTACGGAAACCGTCATTTGATCTGACGTGCTATAACAATTAGCGACAGAGAAGCGTCTGGTTAGCAAAGTTTAAATTACTGTTTTTAAACACAAAATCTTCGGCGATTTTTCTCGACTGATCATATCTGCTCACGAAACGTATCCAAACGTAAACAATGACAACATATAAAGAAATGGATTAAATCCGAAAATTATTTCATATATTTTCTGTTTATTGTTTACAATATTACATATTAACGCATACAATAATAATTTATTCAGGTATATTGTAGTAATATATTAATCAAATATGTTTCTATGGCCTATAGCATTTACATAGATTTTTAAAAACAAAATGTTTGTTACAGTCAGCTTGTTTACCCAATAAAGCCTAACCTCTCCCAAAACATGTTCGTGGTATTTTTTTAGGAGGATATATATAATAAGCTGAAAATCACAAGATATATTACTCATATAAATTCAAGCTTATCTGGACAATGTAACGAACATGAGTTGGTTTATGCCAATTTTATTGTGAAAACGTTCAGTTTCATAAAAAAACATTAGACATCATATAGATATTTCGCTTTGTATTCTATCTGCTTTGTATCGGAATGTTTTTATAAGCTTTCTTATTTATAAAACCTCAACAACAAATTTTACAATAATATTTTGACTAAACGATAAAATGTAATAGTAGGGTTGAGTTTAAGCCTCCGCCCTAAAATAAAATACAAACGGCAAATATTTAAACGATACAATACTTAGGGAAGGGATTAAACTTAGGAATATTAAGATTACCTCCTCGGTTATCCATTGAAGCTGCTATCCACCAAAATAAAAGAAGCCAGTTCTCCACTGCGAGCCATTTAAAAGATAGTTCGCGCAGCTGATTGGTTGTACAAACATCCAATCGGATGTGCGGAATACGTGGTCTTTCTTCGTCTAATTCTTTAAAAAGGCCAGAGTAGCTGTTAGCGTTTCACTGTGAGGGGGAATCAGTGTTTGATCTCCCCTGATTGGGTCGATTTGGTGATGGGGAGTATGATGTTGAAAGACCCGAAACCCCCTGATGAACCAAGTCAAAACATCACTGACGACCCCCTCGGGCGCCTACTTAAAAGCGTATTTTGAATGAATGATCTATCTATCTATCTATCTATCTTATTCTTTTCATTACCTAAGTTTATTCATATCTATCAATTTATCTTAATTTACGCGTAACTATCCATTTGATTCCATTCCAATGTATATATGTTGAATTGGGAAAACACTGATCCCCTGATAAGGTTATCATTAAGTGTAACAGCTGTGACTACGGTCTCGCTATATATATAGAAGTAATTATTAAAGCTATTACTCACTTACTCTTCTTTTTCAACCATCATAGCCTGTCAAAGGTGTCTTTCGCAAGACATATGCCAATGGGACAGAGCGCTGGAATAAGGACATGCCTTTTCCAAGAGTAATAGTACTAAGTGAACGAAATTCAAACACGTTTTACTGATTTTGTTTTATGTGCTATGCCATTTAGCTATTGAAACTTTATAATCCAGTACTATCTACTGTATGGTCGGATCATTAGCGACTAAACCTGACAGGAAGATTCTATTGGAGAGCGTGAGAGCCAACAGCTGACTGACACGAATGTTAACTAGCATGCAAAAAATTTGATAGCTGCATTCGACACAAGTGGGAAAAATTTAAATCTGTATGGCACTTTACTCCAATTGGCTCATTCGCTTGCTTAAACTCACGTGGATTCTGATTCCGCAGAACTGGGTTGGGTGTGAAAACGTATTTGTTGTTAACATTCTTTTTTCATTCGGTTTTTCCAGTTACGAGCCCTTTTTTTAAAGCTGATCGTTTTGTGTTCATTTTGTTTAGTTCTTTTTTCGTAACAGATTTAATGTTTAGTATAGAGCTTAGAAAAAATTCGCAGTGTGAGATAAGCAAGAAGTAAGGCATGTAGCAACATCAGCACGGCAAAGAGCATTCCTTTAAAGGCAAGGAAGGGCAAAATTATTTTAAGTCAAGTGATAGCGATTGCTGTATGAGTCGTACAATTTTTGAATCAAGCACGGGCAACACGGGGCCATACTGCTAGTTCTATTATAAAATCTGACATAGTTTAATTACTTTTTAATTAAAACTTTGTACTGTGATAAAAAACACACTTTTTTTTAAATCATCGTACACTTTACACTTATTTGCTGTGAATGCGAATCTATTAATTTGCAGTAAAATTTCCAGATACAAAAATATAAAACGAGCAAGACAAGGAGATGACTTCTAACCAGACTTATTCAACCAAATACAATGAAGCGATTCTGAGGAAACTAGAATCCTAACAGGATTCATAACGTAGCCACAATCTTAACAACATAAGATATACAGATAACACAGTATTGATAGCAGACACAGAACGGAAACTTCTACACATGGTAATGAATGAAAATGAAAAGAAAGGACTAAACATCAATTGCCAGAAGACAGAATGCGTGGTTGTCATTAAAAGGAGGAGCCCAACTTGCAAATTAAAAATTGCAGATACCAAAATCAAACATGTACAACAATTTAAATATCTGGCAAGTGTTTTAACAGAGGCCAGAAAGTGCGACGCTGCAATCTGAAGTCGCATTAGGATAGTGAAAGATGCCTTCCAAAAGTTAAACAAAATATTAAGAAACAAAAAAAAAATCATTAGAAATAAAAAAAGTAATACTGAATTGTTATGTAATATCAATTCTCATAAATAGAAGTGAATGCTGGATAATCTCCTCACATATGAAGAAGAGAATTGAGGCAACAGAAATGTGGTTCTACAGAAGGATGCTGAGAATATCATGGACTGAACACATGAGCAACGACGAAGTTCTAGAGACAATGAAAATAAAAAGGATACTTATAAAGGAAGAGAAAGTTTAAATTACTAGGGCACTTAATGAGGAAAGGAGGCTTAGAAAATTTGATACTCACAGGACAGATTGAAGACAAGAGGGACAATGGAAAACAATGCATAACCTACCTGGCGAACTTTGAGTAAATGAATGGCGAAGCAGAGTTTGGGAGAGATGGCAAAAAGGCAAAAGTTATTATGAGCTATAAAAGAGAGGAAATTGTGGAGAGCCAGATCGCCAACGTCCTAAAGAGGCACGGCACATAAAAGAATATAATCAACTGTTGAACGCGATTTACAAGTTTTGAGAAAAATGCAAACACGAGGAAAATATATTATACATGAAAAACCAGAAACGAAAATTGGTCAGCTTTTCAAAACCTGTTTCTCAAGCTTAAGACGGGAACGTTTTATTTTGGGACGAAATAATCATTTCGTGACGAATAATTGGTTGACCGCGAGAATCTAAAACGTAGAAAATCGAGGTTAGATTCAGGACAGCATTTCACTGGAAAAGAAACCGACAAGAGAAATATTCTTTTCTGTTTGGCGAGACTCACAGGGAAGTCAATAAAATAAACCGTTACGTCACCACTCGAAAGTTAGCAAGCATTTGTTTGTTGTTATTTCTTTGTTTTGTTTTTCCGAAAATCATTTTCCCGATCCTCTAAATCGGCCGGCGAGTTCCCTGCATAGCAAGGCTAATCGTTATAAATCCGACGCATTTAGATATTCATAGAGCTTGGATGGAAAGTTCTTCTACATCAATTACAAGTTCCTGTTTCATGCTACACACTCTCCTTTCTAGTCTTCTTTTTATCTTTTTATGTAGCGTGTATCTTCAGGACGTAGGCGATCATAGCCCTACACTTGCCCCTACCCCTTGTAGCTCTCAATAAGTTTAATCCCTTTGCTACTTCCCCCAGTCCATGATCTGTAATCCACTTGCTTAAGCCCGCTAGATATGTCATGCAATGTTTTCCCTTGTCTCTTTCCCCCTCTATTCGCCCCGTGAGTATCAGATTCTCTAATCCATACTTTCTCAGTAAGTGTCCCAGAAATTCCATCAGCCTCTTCATGATGTTAAGTATAAGCTTCCTCCTTATTTTCATCCTCTCCTCATCGTTGCTCACATGCTCGGTCCATGATATCCTCAGCGTCCTTCTGTAGAACCATACCTGCGCCGCCTGGAGTCTCTTCTTCATCTTTGAGGAGACCGTCCAACATTCGCTGTTGCAAAGAGGGGGAGATGTCACGTAGCAGCTCAGTACTCTTGTTACCAAAGATATCCTCCTGCCTCGTAATACTCTGCCTAGCTTTTGGAATGCGTCTTTGACCATCCCAATACATCTTCGGATCTCAGCGTGGCACTTGCCGTCCTCTGTCAAAACACTTCCCAGATATTTAAATTTCCGCACCTGCTTGATTTTTAGTGTCTCCGAACTGTAAATCGCATTTCGGGCTCAGTTTTTTCCTGATGACCATACATTCCATAAAATATCCAAAATATTGACAGATTACTTGAAGAATTCATTGAATCAAAGCCGGAATCGTTCTTTTATTCTGTAATACACAGTTTAGCTTAAAACTGAAATAAAATAGTAAAAATCAAGAGAAAATACATTAGTGAGACGATGATGGTGTTAAGAATTTATCAAAATAAAAGAGACTTTGGCAACAAATGTTGGAAACCTTTGCATCAATTTAATAATAAACTTTTTGCTCCTTTTCTTTATACCACCCCCAAATCGATATATTTTATATAAACTTTATTTAAAAATAAAAACACATTTTATTATGATTTGACTAACTCTTTTGCCATCATCATTTTAAATTATTAAAATTAGACAATTATATAAATAAAGTCTACAACAATCATTTTGATTTATTATGGAAAATGCACTAATCGTTGAATAAAAAAATTTGGCGCTACATGATCAAGAGCTACTTTCAGTTCAATATTTAATCTCAAATCTATTTACGTAAGATGAATTATAATCAATTGCAATGGACACTTGCAGTAGTTAATTTCTTTCTGAAAAACACCAAAGGACCTTGCCTGCTATAAATATTTAATGGGTATCGTACAGACATAAAAGGTCTTTGTCGAATCTGCAAGCTGATCTGACTAATAACGTCAGGTTATTGTAGGATCATGTCCGCTAAATATCTCGACGTCTTTTCGAGGAGAAACAAACAAACTCCACCCAATAGAATGTCGCGACACACTCGTTGTCACGACTCCGATGTAATCACTTCAAACGATCTTATTCTCATTTCCATAGCAAAGTGTTTGGTTTATTTTACACTGACACTTATACAAAAATACGCTCATTTCTTTTCTCCTTTTAAAAGCATTCATTCTCACTTACTCTCTCGCGCGCACTCTCTCTTGCTCTTAATCTCTCACACATACACACAGGCGCGCACATGAATAGGTATATATAAAAGACTAAGATGTTTGGAGATATATCGCAGACAAATAAATCCCATAAATATAGCATACCGTAAACCTATATTTCTTTATATATTTATATATATATATATATATATATATATATATATATATATATATATATATATATATATATATATATATATATATATATATATGTGTGTATATATATATATATGTATGTGTGTGTGTGCATATCGCAGTAGGTACCACCAAAGATTCGCTAAAAAATTAGTATAGATAATAAAAACATATCACAAACTTAATAAAAACTAAGTTTTATCGTCATAATCACAAGGATTGGAAAGACCAAAGAATATTTTGATTATTAAATATTTTTAATAAATTTTAGAACCTTCAAAATTTTTGTTATTTTTTTCTTGCCTCAGCAGGTGGCCATAAATTTGTATGGGAAATTTTAACGTCTTACTTCAAAAAATAAAATAATTGTCGAACTTTTATAAAATTTTCTGGACTTATTTACACATAAATAAAATTATTTTTGAAATGTTTTTTTTAGAAAATCTTGGTGTAAATATATTTTTGCATCTGTTACCCACCCCAACTTATTTAATTTATGAAATTTTGAGAAAGTAATTTTGTAGTGCTTAATCTTTATATTAGTTATAAGCAGTCCAGGGAGAATTTATATCATCAATTCTTTTTGTCAAACAGGACTCCCAGTTATAGAAAATTTGCTTTGAATCGCAAAAACATGTAATAAAAATAAGATATTATTTAACTAGAAAAGCTTTTAATTGCTTTTATGAATAATATGTATTATGGACACTATTTTCTTAAGAAAACCTTTTTTATCGATGAATAATCAATTTTTACAAGAATTGTTTTCATTTTTTCAAATTTTAATTAGAATAATATATTAAGTTTTAAATCTTTTAAAATTCTGTATTAATTTGTAGCGGTCAAGTGATATTGTTATTAAGTAAAAACTACATTTGCTAATCATAAATGGAAAAGCTTACTACAATTCAGAGAACCCCATTATTTTGAAAAGTATTTTGCTGTTGTATAAACATGCCGATCTTTGTACATACTGACGTCCATACACGATATTATCAGCGACAACTATATTTAAAATCTACTGGTTATTTTCTAACATTTCCTCAACAAGTGTCTACTATAAAGCAAAAGTACCTAAAATTCAATAAAATATTAGATTATTTAGTTTCCTATATTTTAAAGCTCACTTGATAGTTAAAAAAAATTATATAAATATGCATTCACGTTATATCCGACAAGTAACTTTTACAACAATTGTCCCCCTTCGGAAAAATTACTAAACGTAAGATAGTTGTCAACACCTTATAGAAACACCCACTTCCGTGTTAAAACACGCTTTTCTAGGATATTTTAAACTAAAACTGATTTTTGTTTGAAATCAGATAAATTAAACTTTAAATCAGCTAATCTTCCTAAAATAAAGTTTCCAAAAAGCATATTTTATTTTTGGGAATTTTTTAATGAAAGGAATTATATTGTGTTTACAAATTTGTTAATATGGACGATTTTAGTGATTATACTGATAATCAAAATCAAAAATATTAATTCCAATGTAAATTCAAAATGAAATGCAATAGATTATTTTGCTTATTGGAAATATTAAATTTAATCTATGAGCTTGAAATTAAAACTAAAATAAAAGCTTCAAGTTTTTATGTATATAAAGCAATTTCAAAAGAATGAATGGATTTATTTATAAGTCGACATTTTATTATTTAAAGCGTTATTATTAGTGAATACTCGTATTTGAAATAGACGCCACATTTTTATTCCTACTTTAAACAGTCTGTATTACGTTTATCAGCCTGCGTATTCGGGAAATATTAATAAAAGTGTGACGTCTATTTCAAATTCGAGTATCCAATATAATAACGTTTGAAGTAGTGTATATATATGTGTGTGTGTGTGTATATATACATATATATATATTTGTGTATTTAGGCAGCAATCCTTCTTTCAAGCACATTTCATTAAAAACGACTGACAAGGTGCTTTTATTTAGTTTTTTATATAATTTCTCGTGCGATCTAATAAAGTTTTTCTTTTCAGAGGATAAATTATATAAAAATTGTCCGAATGTTCTTTTCCGAGCGCTTTCGGCTATACATTTAGCCATTATCAAGGATTATATTTCAACTGTTAGAATTAGAAATAGTTTGTGTGTGTTTTATAAAGTGATTCATTTTTTGTTTCAAAACACGGTCAAGATATTATGTCCATGTTCAAAGAAAAAGAAAAA
This sequence comes from Acanthosepion esculentum, assembly GCA_964036315.1. Classification (NCBI taxonomy): domain Eukaryota; kingdom Metazoa; phylum Mollusca; class Cephalopoda; order Sepiida; family Sepiidae; genus Acanthosepion; species Acanthosepion esculentum. The sequence goes on from OZ038488.1 coordinate 106,040,654, forward strand.
AAAAGGCTAAAAATAATGGAAGCCTTACTTATAAAATTAAACAAACCAACCCTTAATAATATTAATTTTGATTTAACGGAACTTTTATTAGACAGATAACAAGTTAGTCTACGAGATAATATTGCAATTATTTAATGAAGATAGAAGTTTATTACATTTTTATGAAAGCTGAAAGTGCTTAGAATTTTTCCAATGTTTGTATATTCCCGGTCTTGATATGAAATATCAAGTCAGAAAGGAGAAAAATGGAAATGCTAAAATTCATGACAAAGTACATTGATTGATTAATTGATTGATCTATTTATTTATCTATTTCAGTTTGTTCCTATCTATCTATCTAT
>OZ038488.1:106043494-106053494 GCA_964036315.1 Acanthosepion esculentum
CTGAATGCGTTTTTTTTTTAACTATTTTGTCGTGTTTTTTGTTAACTGTTACTTATTATTTATTGTTGGTTACTTATTTGTTGTTGTTTATTATTATTACATTTAGTTATGTTTATGTATGCATTCGTAGTTTGTTAATTTGTTTATTTTTTACTTTATTTAGATTTTTGTTTATTTTTCCTTTGGGCTTGATGATCTTTCTTATTTAGCTTAAATTATTGGCTTTGTCTAAAGAATGTTATACTACTTGTGTTGTATATAGTGTTAGGATCTCCACTAAACGCGATACCTAACGTTTAAAATGAATTTTTAATAATTAAATATCTTTCTTGAAGATTTTTGTTTTAATTTTAAGCTGAGTGATTAAATTTAATATTTCCAATCCGTAAAAATACTATGCTGTATTTCAAAACGAATTTAAATAGATTGGAATAAATTGTTTTTGAAATTTCTATTTTTTTTTATTTAACGCCATTTTTAGCAAAGTGTTATAAAAATCCCTTTATTAAAAAATCTTCCAAAAATAAAATATACTTTTCTGAAACTTTATTTGAGGAATATTAGCAAATTTAAAATATAATTAATCTGATTTGAAAGAACTATTATCTTATTTTAAGAACTATTATTAAGTTTAAAAAGAAAAGTATTTTTCAACTAGACGACAGCTTGTTTATTTATGTTGGCAGAATTTTAATACCTCCATCACAGACGATGGCGGACAGATTGTTATCTAATGTTGTTCTACGAAGATAAAAAAATAATTGAGGAATATAACACGAATACCTTTTAAGTCATCTGTATTCTTTAAAATTTAAGAAAATATTTTCCGTAATCTAATGTTTTATTGATTTTTAGAGAATTGTGGCTCTAAATTTACCATAGGTGTCGCTCTAATTTTCTGATAGTGTCGTGTATGGACGACCATACCTATAAAATTCAGTACGTTTTTACACATACAAAAGAATTCAAATTCTTTTAAAAATATTCGGGGATGTTACATTGTAATAAGCTTGACGATATATGATTAGTAAATATAGTTTTACTTCATAACACTTTTTCCTAAGAGTTTGACCATTGAAACTGAATTTTAAAAGATTTAAAATGTTATAAATTATTCTAAGTAAAATATATATATATATATATATATATATATATATATATATATATATATATATATATATATATATATATATATATATATACAGGTAACTATACTCGTGTCGAAAAACCTTCGAATTCTTGATTTAACAATAGCCAAATCAATCACGAAGGGAAAAAAAGGTTTTAAAAAAGAAAGAGCCAGGAACATGAAAGTCTGTCGAAAATAATCGCACAGATACAGGTTCAAGGCCCAAAGAAAAAAAACCGATACGAGTAAACAACTAACTAAAGAGCTCGATACAAACGTAGAGTATAAAGCGGGCCATAAATTCTGTAAGCTATGCACCGAGGAAAAATTAGCCATAGCATTATATAATAAACCTAATGATCTACTATATCCGAGATCCTTAACAAATGTAGACACAGAAATGCTTGGTTACTGAAATAAGCCTCTCTCCCCCGATTGTATCGTTATCGTTATTGTTTGTGTTTTCTTAAATATCCAATCCCCTTTTAGTTATTCGAATAAATCTATACCGCGACGGTGTCGCTTTTTCTTTTTCTCTTTCTTTTTTCTTTCTTTTCTTTTTTTCCCTTGGTCACGTGGTGTTGTCTTGGTTGTCGTCTATATATACGCCGTTTGCTGTTGCCTCTTTAGCCAGCTGACCCTGACGATCTGCCTATGTGAAACCTTGGTAGGTTTGTCTGACTCATTAGGTTTGACTATATATATATATATATATATATATATATATATATATATATATATATATATATATGTGTGTATATATATATATATATATATATATATATATATATATATATATATATATATATATATAATTCCAAAATTCGCTTGAAGATGAAATAGAACTAATGCTTGTAATTTAATATAATTGAATTTTAAGTTTTTGTTTTCTGTTTTTGAAACATGGTAATTCCTGTGTAGCGATGAGACAGTATTTTTAAATCAGTTAATTTATAATATATATATGTATATACATATATATATATATATATATATATTTGTGTGTGCGTGTGTGATGTTTGATATATATATATATATATATATATATATATATATATATATATATATATATATATATATATATGTATAAATATAAAAGTGAACATAGAAGTCAACACTTAGAGGCGACAGTCTATTTCATGCTAGACGCAATCGCCAGGTCACCTATATATTTATATATATATACTGCGTTACTTAATACATATATATATAAATATACTGCGTTACTTAAAAATCGAAAACCAAAAAGAGAAATATACAGTGTAATAAATAAATAACAAGTATAATAAATCGATCTAAATCCATCCAAATATATAAATAAACTAACAACCGATACCGACAAACTAGCCGTTTAGAAAAAACAAATAAAGATAATCAACCCAAATAAATAAATTAAAAACTGTTCCCGCCAAAATAGTAGTCAGAACAAACCACAACATTCGACCCCAAAATTCAACAAATAGCTTTAATCAATAACAAATAAACAAATATATAAGATTTAAAAAAAAATGAAAAATAAATAAAAACAAGCAAAACGATTTGACCCAAATAAATAAGCAAATAAACGACTTCCGCTAAATGAGCGCCATAATAGACTACCAACAATAAGCTATATAAACACATTTTTACTACGTTAATAAAAAACACCGATCAAAACAAAAAATAAACAAATAAATATATAAGATAAAAAAAAACAAAAAAACAAGCAAAATAATTTGACATAAATAAATAAATAAACAAATAAGCGGCTTCCGATAAAAGTAACCGCCAAAATAGATTACCCACAATGCACCACTGACCCTTATATATAAATAACCGAGAAAAATAACAGCACTAGCTGCCTGACGATTGCACTAGCATGAAACAGACTGTCGCCTCTAAGTGTTGACTTCTATGTTCACTTTTATATTTACACTCTGATATTGAGCACTTTATCCCATAAATATAGCACACTTTAAGACTATATTTATTCATATTCAGCTCCTGATAATCAGTAGAGCACTTTCGCTACATTTATAACACAGTGTGGACATAGAAAAATTTAACCTCGACTACTCACTAAAAGACATGCCCATCCCTTCCCCCTCCATATATAAGCTAAAATTATTTGAAAAAACAGAAAGTTTCATAAAAAGAATGAGATGGAAAGCCCACTTTTTAAACCAGGATCTTCACAATAATAAAAATATACTCAAGGAAAAACACGGGTTCAAAACAAAAAAATGTCCCGCGCAACAAAAAGAATTAGATGACTTCGAGAAGGACTTAACTGACCTAGTTAGAAACATAAAATTTCATAAAAAACAAGATGCATTTAAAAAAAACTAAAAGAAGATATAACTAAAATAAACATTCAACAAATGTATTTATTGCAGCTGACAAAACAAGAAATTTATACAAACTAAGCCCTCCTACGCACAATAAATTACTTAAGAACAACATAACCAAAACATACAAAAAGGCACCTAAAACAATAGAACATGATATCAATAAAGAAGCTAAGGCAATCGCTCAAAAATTAGACCTAGATGACCGAATAAGTTGCATGAGCAAGACGCAAGCCTTTATCACACTAAAAGACCACAAAGAAAATTTCAAACCAACCCTGCATGCAGACTCATAAACCCAGCCAAAAGCCAACTAGGTAAAATAAGTAAAACAATACTAGAAAGAATTAATTCTGAACTTAGGAAGAAGTTAGGAGTAAACCAGTGGAAAAACACAAAAGCAACTATTGACTGGTTCCACAGCATAAATAACAAACAAAATTGCCACTTCCTACAATTAGACATAAAAGAATTTTACCCATCCATAACAGAACGTACGTTAGATAAGGCCATCAACTTAGCTCAGGAACAAATAATAATAAAACCAAACGAAATCGACATCATTAAGCACTCCCGTAAATCATTACTATTTCACCACGAAGAAGCATGGATAAAGAAAGATGGGATATTTGACACTACAATGGGAAGCCTTGACGGTGCAGAGACATGTGAAATCGTAGGTATTTACTTACTACACGAACTAAGCAAAATAATAGATAGAAATGACACAGGACTCTACAGGGATAACGGTCTCATAATCTTAAGAAACTGCAACAAACAAAACACAGATAAAACTAGAAAAGCAAAAATTAAAATTTTCAAAAATAACGGATTCGAGATAGATATAAAAACTAACCTAAATGAAGTAGATTTTCTAGATGTTACCTTCAACCTAAGAAAAGGCACACACAAACCATACAGAAAACCCAATGATAAACCACAGTACATACACATATCCTCCAACCACCCGCCTTCTATAATCAAACAGATACCAAAATCAATTAACCACAGGCTTTCCGACAATTCCTCCAATGTATCTATATTTAACAAAGCTAAGAAAGACTATGAAACAGCCCTAAAAGATAGCGGATTCCCAGCAACACTCACATACTCACCACAGAACACAAAAAAGGCCAACAGGAAAAGAAATATCATATGGTTCAACCCACCGTACAGCAAAAACGTAAAAACAAACATAGGAAAAATATTCTTCAAACTTTTACACAAACACTTCCCGGAACCAAGCACCCTACACAAAATATTCAACAAAAACACAGTAAAAATCAGCTACAGTTGCACCGAGAACATGGCACAAATAATAAAAAAGCACAACAGGAAAATTATTAACAAACCACACGAACAACTTAAACCCACGTGCAACTGCAGAATAAAAAACGAATGTCCCTTAAACGGTAATTGTGTACAAAACAACGTAATCTACCAAGCCACGATAAAATCAGCAGATAATGAAGAAAAGGTATACAAATAAATAAATTAAAAACTGTTCCCACCAAAATAGTAGTCAGAACAAACTACAACATTCGACCCCAAAATTCAACAAATAGCTTTAATCAATAACAAATAAACAAATATATAAGATAAAGAATAAAAATGAAAAATAAATAAAAACAAGCAAAACGATTTGACCCAAATAAATAAGCAAATAAACGACTTCCTGTAAATGAGCGCCATAATAGACTACCAACAATAAGCTATATAAACACATTTTTACTACGTTAATAAAAAACACCGATCAAAACCAAAAATAAACAAATAAATATATAAGATAAAAAAAACAAAAAAACAAGCAAAATAATTTGACATAAATAAATAAATAAACAAATAAGCGACTTCCGGTAAAAGTAACCGCCAAAATAGATTACCCACAATGCACCACTGACACTTATATATAAATAGCCGAGAAAAATAACAGCACTAGCTGCCTGACGATTGCACTAGCATGAAACAGACTGTCGCCTCTAAGTGTTGACTTCTATATTCACTTTTATATTTACACACGCTCTATCTCTGATATTGAGCACTTTATCCCATAAATATAGCACACTTTAAGACTATATTTATTCATATATATATATATATATATATATATATATATATATATATATATATATATATATATGCAAACACAGCCATCAGCAGACAATGCATAGTTTCTGATTTCGAACAAAACTTCTAATTTAAGAAAGTGAAAAGCATTTATTTCTGAATCCTATTGTCTGTCCTGAAAACAAAATCATTTCAATTCCTCATGTTTTTACTATTTTTTTATTTTCTTAATCAAGTTGGTATTCCTTATCATCGCTATCTCGTTACATGATTCAATGCGACTAAGATGGAAAATAATAATAATAATAATAATAATAATAATAATAATAATAATAATGACGACGAGTAGAAAAGGTGAAATACATTTTTCCGTACACAGTGTGAATTTGTTTCGAGTCTCATATCTGATTTTGGATTTACTACTATTTGCAAATCCTGAAACCTGCTTTTTTTTTTTTTCTTTTTTTTTTTTTACAAGCCATAACTCAAGATAAACAACGTTAAACTGGATTTTCTCTGAAAGCGCGTAAAACGATTTCCTCTGTTAATCCTTAATCAGGTTATGAATGAATTTGCTTTCATTGACTTAACACTATCTTATGCTATTATTTGTACAACGTAATTCTGCATGACGACACTTAATTCTCTATTAATCCGAGATGGCAGCTGCTTCATAATGACGGGATTATTTACGTATATAGGTAGCATTTCTGCCTCGCTTCAATCTGTACGCTCCACCTAACTTATCATTTGCATGGATTTTTTAAACAGTACAACGTTGGCTTGAGGCTTACGTCATTTGTATGCTTACAGCAAAGTCGAGTATTTGAATCAAGGCAGGAATCATGTTTAATTTTATATATAAATATATAGATGCATAAAAATGATCGTCTCATTCTATCGCTCCAGAAAGTATCTGACAGCTTTTGACAGGATTTATCACAAGAGTCAGATTAAAGTAACAATGGAGTATTACAACTATATATCTCTGTTGAAGTTGTTCAATCCTCACTTTCCAGCCGAGATAGAGTTCAAAGTTGTTTATGTGGTCTTATCGGAGAAGGCATTCTCCACTCTACAGAATCTTTGCTCGTAGATGCAACGTGTTACGGCCATTGCTACTCTATCACTATTTACATGGTAAATGTTCAGACGAGCTCCATTCCTCAGTTCTACTAGTTCAGACCTTTACTGCGAGGACGCAGCTTACTATTTCCACGATAACGAATCACACTAATCTCCACCATGTTCCAAGTGTTCGAAGAAAAACAGCTTTATTTTGAAAGTACTAGCATTTTTGGAACAGACTTCCGCTTGGTTGCTTCCTTGAATATTAAAATATTAATCTTATCAAATGTCAGTTCTTATCTATTCTCCTTATCTTCATAATTTTCACTTCTTACCACCTCATTCACTTCCTTTCTTACCACCTCCTTCACTTCCTTTCTTACCACCTCCTTCACTTCCTTTTTTATCACCTCCTTCACTTCTTTTCTTAAGACTTACTTCAATTCCTTTCTTACCACCTCCTTCACTTCCTTTCTTACCACCTCCTTCACTTCATTTTTTACCACCTCCTTCAATTCCTTTCTTACCATCTCTCTCATTTCCTTTCTTACCACCTCCTTCACTGCCTTTCTTACCACCTACTTCACTTCCTTTCTTACCACCTCCTTCAATTTTTTCTTACGATCTCCTTCACTTCCTTTTTTACCACCTCCTTCAATTCTTTTCTTAACACCTCCTTCACTTCCTTTCTTACCACCTCCTTCAATTCCTTTCTTACCATCTCTCTCATTTCCTTTCTTATCACCTCCTTCACTTCCTTTCTTACCACCTCCTTCATTTCCTTTCTTACCACCTCCTTCACTTTCTTTCTTATCACCTCCTTCACTTCCTTTCTTACCACCTCCTTCACTTACTTTATTACCACCTCCTCCACTTCTTTTCTTACCACCTCCTCCACTTCCTTTCTTACCACATCCTCATTCATACCACACACAACATTCGCCGTTTTAAAAGTAACTCTACCTTGAGTAGCTCTCGAACATTGTATTGGATCATTTCTACTATAAAATAGGCATAAGGGCAGAAATAGGGAAATAATCATATAATAATGTTATTGTGCATTATTGTATATGATTTTCTAAGCTTAGCTTATCCATGACAAGCCACAATAATGGAATTACTATTTAATCATAATTGTACAAGAGTTGCTCTGGGAGAAACTGCTAGTGAATAAGAAATCAACATTTATCTGTTTTCCTTTACCGCTTCTCTTTCCACATCTATTGTATCTCTTTGGTGTACTTCGAGCCCCAAAGTAGAGGAAACAAATTGTTAAAGCTAAAGTATTAACTGGTCACGAATTGGCGATAAAACTAAATTTCATGCGAGGTCGTCTGCACTGGATGGTAAAAGAACATAAACGAGATCTGTCAACCGAAATAAAAAGAAGGGTCGACTTTAATGTTTGCAATCTCCTCAGAAAATCGAGGGAAAATTATGGCGAAGATTTTATCACTTCCTGCAAATCATTACATACAGAATATATATATATATATATATATATATATATATATATATCAGTCACGTTAAAAAGATACTCTACATCAAAGCCTCTCAATTTACGAAAACCTGATTTTCTCGGATACATTCCGCTGGGTGATTCTTTGTATGCCTTAATGTATTTACTGAAATTCATGTTTCTTCTTGTTAGGACTTTTTAAAAAGAATTGTCAATTTGCCATTTCTTGCCTTGGTCTTAAACATTAATGAAACCCGCTACCGAATACATTGGCCACTCTATAGTATCACAACTTAAGGTAAGGGGCCCTGTAGTGACAATGCTAACGCAGTTTCGACTTAAGCCTTCTGTCCACCGAAGCGATTTTATTCACACATAAACAATATGGCTAACACGGATATCCTGTGTCTGAACGATAGTTGAAACGGTGTTTCCGTTTTCATAGTTCCCTGTCACAGCATATAGAATAACGAAATACAATATACCGTTTTGTCTTTAGAATTATAGAAATAGAAATGTAATGTTCGTTTAATTTACTACTTGTTTATTAAAGAAAAACATCCATTCACTTTCAGAGACATTTTTAAACGACACGCTCAAAGAACGATATCAAAATATTAGCCAAATTAACCACAGACCTTTGTCCATTATCCGGATATATCACCTATTTTTCGCTTTGACTTTTATGTTTGATTTTGTTAACATCTTTCATGTTCGTTTTCAATGAGATTCGAGTTCGAATCTTACCATGGACGATTAGGCAGACACGTGACTTTCTGGTGTTATAGGCCTGGGGGCATGAACCAGGCGCGCAGCAACTTTGGAAAGTGCCTGAAAACCGTACCATGGGTTGAACAAAAACTTGTCAGTGAAATTGGCTAAACGCAACTGTTCAGACGTCGTTGATAGTTGTGCACGCACATAAGTCACTAAGGCTTTAGCGTACTGGACTTGTTTTTAAAAATGATCAGGTCAGATTATGCGTTATCTCCCAGAAAATGTAACTAAGGTCCGCTCAGCATAGTTGCTGTACAAACAACAGAGCAGGGTTTGGCTAGCCGCCCTGGCAGAGGGATGTTCTCCGAAACGAATCGTATCTGGCCAATATTTTATATTTTTAACCGACGTTCTTAATATTCAACATCTATTTGTGTCTGCTTACATTCGCAATGGCAGTTTTTTCAGATATGTTCTCCTTGATCAACCCACCATTCTCAAAAATCTTATTATGACATTCGTAAATCTAGTTTGTCTTTTTGTTATTATCTTGCCAATATTTTTGTTGTAACTAGAAAATGTTACTGAATGAGGAATATATGTATAATGAATTCACTCTGATAAATAAATGAGGACATAGTAATCAATAAACTGATAGATAGATAGATAGATAGATAATGAAAATACTATGATAGATAAATAAAGACATAGTAATCAATACACTGATAGATAGATATATAGATAGATAGATAGATAATGAAAATACTATGATAGATAAATAAGGACATAGTAATCAATACACTGATAGATAGATAGATAGATAGATAGATAATGAAAATACTATGATAGATAAATAAGGACATAGTAATCAATAAACTGATAGATAGATAGATAGATAGATAATGAAAATACTATGATAGATAAATAAGGACATAGTAATCAATACACTGATAGATAGATAGATAGATAGATAGATAGATAGATAGATCGATAGATAGATAGATAATGAAAATACTATGATAGATAAATAAGGACATAGTAATCAATGCACTGATAGATAGATAGATAGATAGATAGATAGATAGATAGATAGATCGATAGATAGATAGATAGATAGATAGATAATGAATAAGGACATAGTAATCAATACACTGATAGATAGATAGATAGATAGATAGATAGATAATGAAAATACTATGATAGATAAATAAGGACATAGTAATCAATACACTG
>OZ038488.1:106058494-106063494 GCA_964036315.1 Acanthosepion esculentum
AAATTGGGATTGGCATGCCGAGTTCGAATTTCAGCCGGAGCCGTTGCGTTCACATTTGCAAAAATACCCTTACAAAAATGTGAGCCCATATATCCTCCACCTACAGTTAGGGGTTAATCGCAAAGCAGACTGGGCTCTTTAGCCTTGGTTGATAACCAGTATAGGAGAACGACAATTCTGAGTTCAAAACAGGTTGGGCTGGCAACTGAAGCCCGTAAACGCCTACATAAACCATGGCAGCAGAGAGACCACATTCCTATATTCTACAGTGAGACCGCTGTCCTATATTCCACAGAGTGACCGTGGGCCTATATTCCGCAAGGGCACACACGCACACACACACACACACACACACACACACACACACACACCACACACACACACACACACACACAAGGTTCGTATAATTCAGAACATTTTATTTAAAGTACGTTTTATTCCCTGCTTGAAGAAATTCGGGTGTAACAATGAAATGATGTCAAAATTTCAGAAAGATTATATTTTGCAACAAACTTCAAATAGTAAGCATAATTAAATACCTTAAGTTCTTATTTTCAGCGTGCCTTAACAAGTATATCGCCTGAAACGTGTTTGCCCGAATTAAGAGCTAAAAACGATGCTGGTGAGAATAAATTTCCAAACAGGTTAATCAATGCAAATGTCATACGTGTTACATATATGGTCGGGAATATCTCACGGTCTCTAAGATAAATTAAAACAAATGCTGTGATTTTCGTTTTGTTTTTTGTTTGTTTTCCTTCAAAATACCCACGACATTGGAATTCTATTTGCTTTCTGTTTTGTCTTATTTTTAGACTGGCATCAGTTTTCTGTTTTGGGTTCTTTTCTTCAAATAGATCTTAAGGAACCTATTGTATTTGATGGCTTGTAAAACTCATAATAATGAGAGAAGAAAAACAATGATATGGCCATTTTCAGAAGTCAAATTGCTGAACTAGCAAATAAATTAACACGGATATGGTTACACATGGAAGCCTAAAGAGAGAAAATGATTGGTTGTTACTGTGGCTCAAAACAACACCAAAAGAATCAACTATATAAAGATCAAACAACAGTAAATGTAGAATAGGTCGAAATAAAAATGAGCCAATTATCCGTATAATAAGCAAATGTAACAAATTAGTCCAGAAAGAATACAAGAATAGGTATGACTAGGTAGGGAAGGGGGTCCACTGGGAATTGTGCAAGCGACTGCATTTTGACCAGACAGCGTAATGATATATGCAAAGATCAGAATATATCCTATAGAATGAAAAAACATCTTTGAACTTCGAATTTGGAAATTCAAACAGATCGCCATATCCAGGCCAGAAGACCGAATATGGTAGCCGTAAAGAATAAGAGAAAATGTCAGTGTAGTTTTGTTTTCAACAAGAATTTTCCGGAATTGTGTATGCGGCCAGACATGTTGTTTTAAACAAAAATTGTTTTTTCAGACGATATGAAAAGAATTTACATAAAATAAATAAACACTTGTCTATATTATTTAATGAAACATGCATTAATGAAAAAATGCTGCCTAAATACACACAATATATACATATATATATATATGCACACAAACTCACCCACCCACAACCAAATACGTGAACACACACACACACACACTCACAAACACCCCCCCCCACACACACACATATATATATATATATATATATATATATATATATATATATACTATCAAAAGAATAGGCCCAGCTTCGGGCAAATAGTGACCCCCCCAACAAAAACCATCAATACATTTTTATAAAAAAAGACTAAAAAATATACAAAAGCATTTTTATAGTAGAATTACAAACAATACATTTTATGGTATACAAACTATATAACAAAAAAAGATACCTTTACCCTGAAAGTGTAAAATTTTGTACAAAACATCTGTAGTTGAATGCATTTAAATTGCATACAAAACTGAAGCTATAAACTGCGTACAAAATATTTAGGTTTTGTAACATTAAATAACCAATAGAGGTTGATATACCGCTAAACGAAATCAACCAACCAATAATACCTATTTACATTAAAATTACCAACAATACCTATTTATAGTAAGATTACTACCAATATATATTTAAAGCAAAATGACTAACTATATATTTTATCTGTAGTTGAAGGCATCCAAGCGCGTTCAAAATATGTACATTTGCAGATTAAATAACCCAGGGAGATGTTGATATGTTGCTAAACAAAATCAACCAACCATTTCAGAACTGTTTTCGGTCTTTACAATTTGTAATGGCAAGAAAACTTTGACGATAAAATTTATTATTTTACAAGTTTTTATTTCGTTGGGTGATGATTTCCCACCGAAATATTTTTTTTGCTTACAGGTTACCTAACAATAAATTAAAATGGCCGCCCCTAATCATCGAAGCTAGCAAAGTAGTTAAATCAATTCTTTGAAAGCGTCCAGTTATTTTCTTAGCTTTCTCTTCATTTCAGTTTCACTTTGTGGTCTAATGAGATAGTGACATCTGCCCTCTGACCTTTTTTAAATAAATGTTCACCCAATACAAATACAAAGAGCCACTCAATGCCGTCCTGGGTAAAACGATAAACTACATCCGCGTCCTGGGTAAGACGATAAACTACATCCGCGTCCTGGGTAAGACGATAAACTACACCCGCGTCCTGGGTTAGACGATAAACTGCGCCCAATAGCAAGGCCTCTGATCAGGAGGTTTTGAGGAGTGTGGAACCATCTCTTTATTGCTGGTATTCCCAGGTCCACCATGACCCAGGGTAGTAGCATCTGTTAGGTTCTCAGCTATGAGTAAATAGTTAACCCCCAAACTGAGGTAAAAAAAACTATGAAAGTGAAAAAATAGGATTTAATACCAGAAATACTTTGTAAAAAATTATTACCGCAATAAATTTTTGAAGAAAAATTAATCCTTGCATTAAAAATCTTGTCGGCATTAAATAACCTATTTAGGTTGATATACCGTAAATCAAAATAGACCAAACCAAGCCAGCCACTCAAAGTAGAGTGTTCTCACTGAGGTGGTTGCATGGACACAGGAAAGGAGAAATGTAATTATGAGGATACGTTCGATATGTAACGTGTTTTATTAAATGTTCTCACAATACAAGGCCCAAGAGCCCCTCCAGTTAGACGGTTAGTAAATGTGTTTCTTGCGAGGTCGCAGGAGAGGAAAGGGAGAAGTAAGTACAGATACGTACGATAGATAATGGTTGACCAAGACATAAATAGGTTAAGACTGTAGCGTTCGGGGGAGCATCGTCTAGGGAGTTTGTTCTATAAAGTCGTGGTAGATACTATCTCTTTTCTTTTTACAGCGATTAGATCCAATTTTCTTGTCCGTTTGAATTTCAAATGTTGCTGATATTTTTATGTGCCTCCTTTTATGTGCATTGTCCCTTCAGGATGTCAGCTGTCATGGCTCTCCGCAGTCTCCTATTTCTTGTAGCCCTTAACAAATTTTTAACAAAGTTCTGCCATACAATCACACAAGCTCTTCAGGTAGGTGGCTTTGCTGTCTACCCCTATCCCTTTTTTCTTCGATATGTCCTGTGAGTGCAAATTCTTTAAACCGTCTTTCCTCATTATATTCCAGCTTTCGCTTTCTTCTTTGTTGCTTACGAGCTTCGTGGATGCCTACATAATGATAATATATATATATATATATATATATATATATATATATATATATATATATATATAAATCTAATTATATATATATATATATTATTTTTGTTTTAATACTATCTTTGCTATGTGCATATTCTTGTCTTCGGGTTTTAGCTACCGGCACCAAATGGCAGAGAAAGAATAATATATATATATATATATATATATATATATATATATATATATATATATATATATATATATATATTGTTTTTGTTTTAATACTATCTTTGCTATGTGCATATTCTTGTCTTCGGGGTTTAGCTACCGGCACCAAATGGCAGAGAAAGTATTCTTCACCCCACAGAATCATATGTGGATAAAAATTACCTGATGACTATGGAATTTATGTCTTTAGGCAATGTACGAGGAAACACGTGTTCTCTAGGCCGAGAAAACGTTTGCACACCGTATATACGTAGGTAGATAAGAACACACGATTAATATGTGCATTATGGCCGAATCGGTAAGTTTCTGCTTATCTAAAATAAAACAAAAATATACAGGCCGTCAGTTTGGAGACAAGGCCAAAGGGAATACATTGCGTATGGATCCATTCATTTCGGAAAGTCTCCGGTGGGACCTAAAGTTGTGAATCGACCAAAAATCGTTAATGTTAAATACTGTCCGTCGCATGATTTTGTGAGATAAAATTGTTTGACACAGAACGAAGGTTTTGTATTCATAGTCTGAGGCGACACTGACGTGTGTTTTATTCATGATGTTTCCTCGGATCACATCACGCAACTTTACATCTTGTTTGTTTCCTAGTTTTTGTTTTGTTTTCTTTGTTTCTCTCTCCTTTTCCCGAGAGAACAAAGAGAAAATGAAAATCTCGCGAGACAAGACAGCTATCCGCTTTTCTCGCGTGATGTATCGGATTACGTTTCAGCCGTTCGGTAGCACGGACGACTGACTAGCTCACAGCTTTGGTGGAAAATGGTTGGCTGCCCTGGCTGCCTAGAGTTCCGGTTTCATCGCGATGAAGCAGTCTGGTATATTTGAAATTTCTATTGGCTTTATTGGTTCAGACTGCTTTGCTCGCAATGAATATTTTGATTGGATAAATGCTAGATGGGGTGTACTGGTAGCTTAACGATTATCGGCGCAGGAAGAAGAACTGACAAAATCCGACTCTTGCGTTCACTCCCGTATTAATGCTATTGGGAAAGATATGATTTCATATGGATATAGTTAAATAGCAAGGCAAACTCTGTAGCCTTTGGTGGCAGCCAGTCTAGGAGAAAGACTACTTTGAAGAAAACTACGGGATATTACTGTGTATTTAAATGATATTTGTCTTTTATATTGGAGCCTATAAGAATGT
>OZ038488.1:106068494-106155994 GCA_964036315.1 Acanthosepion esculentum
CATCACGTAATGCAAGGAAAGTCTCAAAACTCTCAAATCTATACTTATGCAAATTAAACAGCTCACATTATATAAAATATCATTCAACAAAGGAGATGGCATCTTGAAGTGCATATGATATAATTAATGGGTGCACTTATTATATTAGGATTAAATTTTAAAAAATCAATTGTGAATAAAATGAAATAAATAAATCGCATTCATTTTGTGCGGCCTTGTTTCCAATGGCCGTTACACATGACGACCTGCTAGACAATTTCAAACGTCCAGCTTCCCAGACAATACCAGGATGCAGATAAATGAATTCTACCTACAACATAGACACCACATTGGTTCTTGATAATGATTGAGAAATTCGAAAGTACTTGAAAAAATAACAAAACTTGAACTTCGGACAGTTTATCCGCAACTTCGAGCACAATACTCAATACCTTAGTCGAAAATTATGTCTAGCCACACTGATGTGTTGTGATACAGCGAAACGGTCTGTCTGTGGATCACAGATCACATCTGCTCCCTTTTGTAGGTTGAGCACTTTGAAAGAAAGGGAATTTGTTGGCTATGGCTGATAAAAGCTAAAAGCTCTTCGCTATGAATTGAGCCCTCTCGTAGTCGGTAATGCTTATATCTCGTATATAATGCGTTAAAATTCTCTTTCTCCGTTGCACGATTTGGATAATTTTGCTGTTACACCTGGTATATATATATATATATATATATATATATATATATATATATATATATATATATATATATATGAGCAAATAAATGACTATCAGTCAGTTTTCGTCTATGATCGTCTGTTAGGTTGGTTAGCATATTCCTGTTACAGAGGCCTACTCAGAGAGATTTGTATTCCTTCAACACCTGTACCGACATCCTGTGGCATCTATGCTGAGCAAAACTTAGTAACCGTTTCTCGGAAGCGCATAGTCTGGCTTTGAGCAATAGTTTTGAGCAAGGCCAGGATGCTTTAAAACCCTCGGTCACGATGACTTGTGACTTGCGACTAGCGCAAACCATCGACGTTTTCCGAACGGTTCCATCTGCCCAATTTTACTTACATGGTTTTCTGTCCCTCCTCCAATAGAGACACACACCGAGATCATCTCGGGCCGATATTATCAAGAAGTCAGTTTGTTGACAAAACTACCCTGCTGAGATTTGAACATGGTCATAAAACAGACGTTGTAACCACTGACGCGTCCATATCTCCGGGCGATGAGAGAGAATATATGTTCACTTGCTACAAAACTAAAACGCTAACCCCAAAACTCGAGTCATATCTTAAACAGCCTTACCATATATCATGCATGGCGCCAAACACGTTCAGAAATATCTAAACTGTCAGCTGCATACAACTGCTTCTAAGATCGATGGTTAAAAATGGCTTTGAGCGATTGAAGACTGTGGATCTTGGTGAAGACAATCCTTCTTCAAACATTGTGAACTGGCGCTACAGAATCACAAAGAACTGATAACAGGAACCACGTCACTTGAGGATTTCCAACGGCAGCAACAACTAAATTGATAGCATATGTACTCGAAGTGTAAATAATGGCATAATCAAGATGCTGGCATTCAGTACGGCTGCCAAGTAAAAAGTTAGGAAGGAAATCGTTTATCAATACTAGAAAAGGCGTTCTAGGTTGATGGACGTGAGAAACCGGTTTTCCTGAATAATAGTTTTACGAGAAAGATTTTACAAATTCCAAACAACAGTAGTATTGGCTGCTCGGTCAATGAATGCCGAATGTTTCCTTATAAGGAAACGGCTAATATTGCCATTACCATGATAGATAGATAGATAGATATGAATGTACTAAGACATATATATATATATATATATATATATATATATATATGTATATATATATATATATATATATATATATATATATATATATATATATAGAGAGAGAGAGAGAGAGAGAGAAAGATAGATAGATAGATAGATAGATAGATAGATAGATATGGATATACTTATATATGGATATACTAAGACATATAGATAGATAGATACATACATACATACATACATACATATGGATGTACTAAGACAAATATATATATATATATATATATATAGAGAGAGAGAGAGATAGATAGATAGATAGATAGATAGATAGATAGATAGATAGATAGATAAAAATGTACAAGTTTGTCTTTAATCACATATGTCTGCGTCTGCCAGACACATCCACTGCACATATGTCGCTAGGTGGTGTTTCCCTTACTCAATGGTCTCCATCTTGGCGCTCTAATTTACTTCATGTCATTTGTATCTAAGGATGCGCATAAGCAAATATCTTCATAAGGCATTGTTCTTTCTGCTCCATTGCCGGACAGCTATTAAGATCTATTTAATCGAACACCATTAATATTCATTGTCTGCCTCTTGCGTTTCGTGAATAAGTCTGCTCTTTGATTTTCGATATCGCACGTCAGCATCTGAATTGATCGGTCTGAAGTCAATCCCCATCACGTGATCTGCGATAGTCGTTCGTTAAATAAAGAGATAGATAACTCTGACTTCAAACTTTTATCAAGTCATTTCTACTCACGGTACCCTTTTAATACTGTTGTTGTATACTCCTTCGCGCTGGGTGATGGGTTCTCTTGGTTGACGGTCTCAATTCACTCATATTTTGCTTGCTTCTTTCTGTCATCTTCCGGTCGGCCGATCGCTGGTTGTTCTTTTACTCCGGAGGTAAAATGAAAACTTCAAACAAAAGGGATCTTTAAGCATATCTGTTTTATTAAACACGTCGACGTGTACATTTTTGACTAGCCAGTGTGGGGCTCTCTATCGGCCCCACTGGGAAGCAAGTTCCCCGAGACACGAAATAACCACGTCTAATGTGTATGACGGGTAAAACTTATCTCCTCGAAAACACTCTCTAAATCTAACATTCCCACGTTAGCCTAAGCCAATGAAAATCGAGATCCCTATTTTGCCAACCAGCTGACCCCAAGGTCAACCTCAGAATGTCTGAGTCAAATACACTGCCACTAAAAAATAATAGTCTGAAATTGTTATTTAACATTACTTACCTAACCATCAAAAAAATTCATACTCTATTTAGATTATTGTCCTCATCTTTGTTGCCATATTTATTACAACATTTCGGCTGTTGTATGCTCCGGCCTTCTTCAGGTGGTTGGAATTTTTATTTCGCTCGCTGGGGAGACTCAGGAACCGACCAAACATAGAAATGAATACATTATGGGAACCAGCAATAAGGAGTGCCAGAGAAAAGTAATAATAACAACGAAAATTGCAACATGAGTTCTGGTAAAAAAAAGGTGCAATGATAACAGCAAAAATTGCAGTATGAGCACTAGTAAAAATTTTCTGAAGACATTCAGTTTATAAGTCCCATAAATTCATACAAAGATGTCCTTAAGGACACATGTGGATAAAGGCGTTGGTTAGATCCAGTGACAGTGTAAGTTCAATACCTGGTTAAGGCAGTGGAGAACTTGGAGAGGTGAATTAACAGGAGATATGGATATACTAAGACGGACAGACAGATAGATAGATAGATAGATAGATAGATAGATAGATAGATAGATAGACATGACATGTGGAACTGGAACAGTCTACCCCTGAGAGCGAAATAAAGGGTTCATTTCGTCATTCCAACCACCTGAAGAAGGCCTGAGCGTACATATGGCAACGAAGACGAGGACAATAGTTCGAATAATGTAAATAGTGTACATAACAACTTATCTCAGAAATATAGACAGATACAGAAAAGAATTAATTTATCGATTTTATTTCAACTGAATTATATTTAACAATGCTAGTAAAATCGGCAACGTGAACACAAATTAATGACGGAACGGATCAACACTCAGACTTGTTGTGTTTCCTAAATTTACTTCTGCTTCCCAAACTAACTCCATGTAGAAGAGATTGAATTTACCAATTTGATAGAACCCAATTGTTTGGAAATTGATGTCTACTGGAAGTTTTTATGTGTGTTTTCTTGTTTCTCCGAAAGACATGAAATAATTCCGTCATAGAAAAGTGACAAAGAAATTATGAGACCCTAACGTTGATTACAGTGCGTAGGCGATCATGGATCCCCACAACGTCCTGTCTATTGTAGCTCGAAATAACGTTTGACACTTTACCACAACTCTTTGTTTACACAAATTCGCTGGCTAGGTTACTGGCGGTCCCCACCTGTCTCTCCTGCTTTCAGTAGGTCATGTAGGTATTAAATTCTCCAGGTTCTCTTTCCTCATTATGTGACGACAAAAATTTACCTGTTTTATTCTGATTTTAAGTATTTGATCAAATTTAATCGAGTATTTAACTCGGAGATTTGCGAATATGCCGGGTTTTATGGCTATTGTTTCCATAGGACTACATGGAAGCAAACAAATTATTGATAGTTCAGTCTACCCATGAATCTGTTTTTATATTTGAATAAAAGCAAATTGGGAAGTAAGCCTTTGTAAGTTCAATGAAAAGATACTTGATCCGACAAAGTAGAAATGATAACCTTCTAGACTAGTGTTGTGGATTCCGGGGATGGAATCCTGCACAAATAAATAAACAACGCCAGTAATTGAAATAGGAAAATAAGTGCATTGAACGTAAGAATACAAACTTGAAATGAAGATTAGTAGTCCAGGAATACGGGTTAGTAGAAAGTATATGTACAAGTCTCTGTAGATGAAGACGTAATTCTCTCTCTCTCTCTCTTTCTCTCTCTCTCTGTGGACTCTACGTATCTCAACCTTATCTCAACGTATCTCGGCGTATCTCTGCGTATCTCTTTGTGAACACCCTGTATACTTTACGTATCTCCACTCTGTCAGAATAAGTATACTTTAGACGAGTCCATCTTGTGTAAAAGGGGGAGAGCCCCACAACAACTAGAACAAATAATTATATTTCACTCCAAGCAAGGCGACAAAGCCACTAAGACGCAAGCGGTTACTGAGTGTGAAAGAGAATGAGAAAACGTTCTTGATTAGAACGGACAATAAAATGGACATGATTGAAAATGACAGAAGGTGATAATTGACGTTGCATTTAAACTTTTTAAGATCATACTTAACAGGAAAGCAATAAACATGGCGAGAGTTCCATAGGCGAGAAGTGAGAGAGAAGAAACTATTATTATATAGTAAACTATTATTATATAGTAACTTATTATAAAGTAACTTATGGTTATACTTAGCAATTTCAATAATAAAATTATGAGACCTAAGTGTCGATCAAATCTTCTTCTATATGGCGTGTCTTTTCAGGTTGTTGGCGATCATGGCTCTACATAAATTCCTGTCCTTCGCACTTCTTAATAAAATTTGTCTTTTTCTTATCACTTGTTTTCCTCTCTCCCTTTTGCTTTCAATATGCCATGTGAGTATCAAATTTTCCAAGCCTTCTTTCCTCACAATGGGCTCTAGATATGACAACTGGCTCTTCTTGATGTTAAGTATAAGTGTCCTTCGTCGTTGCTCACATGTTCGGTCCATGTTATTCTCAGAGTCCTTCTGTTGTTTCAAGTTTCTTTATCTGTGAGGAGATTGTCCAGCATTTACTGCCATATAAGAGAATTTATATTACTTAACAGTTCAGTACTCTTTTCATTCTTTCTCGTGAAATTTTCCTGTTTCTTAATACTTTGCTTAATTTTTGGAAGGCACCTTTCGCTGTCCCAATGCGCCTTCGGATTTCAGTGTCACGTTTTTCGTCCTCTGTTGAAACACTTCCCAACTATTAAAATTACTGCACTTATTTGATTTTGATATCTCCGGTTTGAAATGCTGTATGTTGGATTGTTCCTTTTGATGGCAACCATGCATTCTGTCTTCTTGCAATTGATGCTTACTCCTTTCTTCACGCTCTCTCTTAATTACCTTCTGTAGGATTTCTTGTAGTTCCCTTTGTGTGTCTGCTATCAACACTGTGTCATTTGCGTATCATATCTTGTTAAGACTGTGGCCGCTAATAATGAATCCTAGTACGACTTATAATTCTCTCAGAATTGTCTCGCTGCGTAGGTTGAATAAGTCCAGTGAGGAGACACAGATGCCGTATTGTGATTTCGGTGCTGCCTTGGCCCTCTTCAATTTATGTAGTTTCACTCTAAGTTTTCATATCACTGGAAGGTAGACGTTCCTGCAGTCGGCACTTGTCTATGTTTTGCAGTGTATTATCTGAATCTCTTATTGATAGTTATATAGTCGATTTGGTTTTTCCTTTCTATTTCTGGGCTTCTCCATGTCTTATATACGTCTTGGATGTTCTTAAAACCAGGTGTTCGCGACTAGCTGATCATTCGTCGTGCACTATTTCACCCATTTCTCTCCGCGTTATTTACATGTTCCTCGTTCGAATTGGCTAACTCTTTCTCCATATCTCTCCTTGCCTACTTTGGCACTCAGGTCTACCATGATGATTGTAATTAATTGAGATTTGCATTGAGTCTTGGCGTTGTCTTCCATAGAATAAAACTTTTCCATTTCTTCTTCCTTACTTTGTGCTCTCTGTGTATACACAACTATGATGAAAGGCTTTCCTTTCGGTTTAACGACAAGAATTCTTTCACAGAGTCGACAGTATCCAGTAACACAATATTCTTCATTACTTGTATTATTTAGGTTATACTTATCTTCATTGCCATATTCACAACGTTTCGGCCATTGTACGCTCCGGCCTTCTTCAGGTGAGTGGAATTTTGAACCGAACTCTTTATTTTGTCCAACGGGGGGGGGGGTAGATTGTTCTAGTTCCACGTGCCATACCTCTTCCGGATATCTCAGTTATTTCCCTTTAACTCAATTCTCCAAGTCTACATCGGTGGGAGAAATAAAGGGTTTGGTTTGAAATTCCAATCATTCCAAGGCCGGAGCGTACAACGACCGAAACGTTGTGAATATGGCAATGAAGATGAGGATAACAGTTCGAATAAATATAAATAATACAAGTTATCATAATACCTCATCTCAGAGATATAGAGGCTGAAATGTTGTGAATGTGGCAATGAAGGTGAGGATAACGGTCCGAATAATGTAAATAATACAAGTAATCATAATACCTCATCTCATAGATATAGACAAATATTCTTCATGTTTTGTTCTAATATCAGTCCTGCTCCTTTCTCATTTTTCTCTCCGCCTGCATATATGATCCTGTGTTTATCACTGACGAAATGGCTATTGTCTGCTCCCCTCGTTTAGCATACGCTTAAAATATTAACCTGTTCATTTCCCTATTTACACTATTTATATTCGCATTGTTGTCCTCATCTTTGTTGTTTCACTTCTGCCGTTGAGTCCTTCCCTAGGTGTATATTGATCTGAACCTTTTATTTAATCCACTGTCCATGTCTAGGGATATATCGTCTAGTTCTTATTATTTTTACTGCTGCTTAGTTATTGACCGACCCGGGGATTGAACTCACGATCACTATGTCAGCGAATTCATGAACCAACGATTTAATCCAGTAGGCTATTGTCCCGTAGTGAACTTGTTGTAGTGAAATTATGTTCAAATTATTTCAAATGACACTTTAGGGAGCCCCAGTGACTTTATATATACCTACCATAATGCACATTTGAAACTTGGAAATAGACACTAGCCGTAGAAAAATCTGTACCACTGATACCAAACTTCAGTTTGCAGTAACCTATTTTCGCAAGAAAATAATATGATAAAATCAAATGAAATATAGAGTAAATTCTGGGAAAGACTAAAGTCATGCGGTACGCATAGCGTCCAGCAATCAGTATCTGCTGTTGGTTCGGTAAAGGTAGAATTCAGTTGATCTATGTTTAAACTGGTTAAGTTAATATTTTGTGTTGCTACTCTTTATTTGTATGATAAATTATTAAGAAATATTCATTTTCTTTTTTGTCTCAGATCATAACTTTGTTATTTTCCTATACAAGCATATTTTATTTCGCAGCAGACGCCACTGGTTCAAACATTAATCTCACGCACCAGTGGAAAACAAACATTTTTGTGTCAGGTCGCTTGCACTGACTGATTACTGTCTCGCTACCAACACAAATGGCTAGCGTATGAAAATAAAACCACAACCTTAATATCATTTCAAATATAATGCAATTATAAATGTTTACAAAGCTTGGCTATATCTCAATAAAGACGAGATTAGGGTGAGAAATAAGACGTTCTTTTATTCCTTCTTGAATGAACCATGGATTCTGAACGGAAACCATTCTGCTGGTGCTGAAATGAGTCAGTTTCATATTTGGAAAAGTTTCGTTACCGAAATAACCAATTAAAGTTTAAGGTGTTCAACCGGTTGAGCTAGAATTTCGCGGTAAAATACCACAACCTAATTGTACGATATTCAGCTGAGTATTTTATTGTGTTTTTGCGGGTATTGCAACAATTAGCGACTCAGACAGAGAAATCAGCGAACCGAGTTCGTATTCCGACCGAGTTCAATTTCGCCTAAATAACCTTACATATATTCTCCCTCTAGTTACGGACTCCGTAGCAGGGCTGATTGGACCCTCTTGCCTTGTGATGGTAACCAATCTAAGAGAAAAAAAAACTCCGAATTCAAAAGGGGGTTATAGCTGCAGTACATCAGGTGTCGCTAGTGTGTTGCAGAACTCGAGATGTTGTCTGATGAATTATTATTTCTCGGTTGAATATTTTAAGTATATCTTTCTACTTCACACATCTTGGTTTTGGCAATAAACATCTGCTGTGAGAGACTTGACTTATAATAAGTGTCCCCCAACAGATGAAACCTACTATATTTCATTGACTGCTCGCAGCGTGTGCAGAACATTGGCTTATATTTTGAAATAGATTTATTGTCTAGACCAGTGATTGTCGACCTTTTCTTACTCAAGGACTACTTTTACTCTTATTTTTTTTGTGGACGCCCATAAACATTCGATAAAAAAAAGTTAATTTATTATTTACTATTACATAAGTTTAGGAATTGTATTATAGAAATAATAAATGTATACGCTTTATTTTGAAGTAAAACTAATTTCATGAAAATAAACTTATATTTAACAACTAAATTCTATAGAACACATATGTACACTAGTAAAAAAAAACATTTTAAAATGTGTGGATAATTAATAAATAAATAAAAAAAACGTGCCGATTTATTCAATGAGTCCCTGTTGATGCTGCTCCGCGAGTTTTTTTTATATTCAGTTTTATCGATGTCAATGATAGTCGAAGATCACCCCTTTTCAACAATGTCGAGTCTCTGACTATATTAATTTATATTAATATGTCAATATTTTATTTTATTAATATTTAAAATCAATATTATTATTAATATATTAAATAAATTTATATAATAAATTATAATCTTTATATAATTTTTAATATTGTTAATATCAAGGTTACCTTCTGCCGTTTATTATTCTTATTTCTTAAATAATTTGTTGCTTATACCAGGGATCAGCGCGCTACGGCACGCGTGCCACACATGGCACGCCAAGCAGTTTTCAATGGCGCCCAGCCGCAAATGACATCACAAAGTCCGAACCAATAACTACTACAACGCTATATTTTGCTATTTCAATTTGAATATATACTAAAGTATATATACTATATATTACTATATAGAATATATTGTAGAACAGGTAGATTGACCTTGTATAAAAATACGTATGCTGTTGGCACACTGAATGATTTTAAAATCCTAAGTCGGCACATAGTTAGCAAAAGGTTGCTGACCCCTGTTGTAAACAATGTACAAAACTCTTTTTTGCAGCTGATTGTGCTAGATTACATCTTACAAGTATCACTAATAGACAGAATGGCAGTAGACTAAACCAGGGTTCGGCAACCGGCGGTAAGCCATGCAATTTCCAATGCCACGCAGCCGCAAATGACATGACGAAGTCCGAACCAACAACTAGTACAACGCAAAGAAGATATTTAGCTATTTCAATTTTAATATATACTAAAGTATATATACTATATATTACTATATAAAATACAAGGTAACCAAAAAAGTTCTGTCCGTTTTTTGATTAGTCAGTTAATGAAGTTGAAATATATACGAAATGCGTGTAGCAATTGTTTTCAAATCCGGACAGCCGGAAGTAGGAACATCAGATGTTATAAAAAACACGCGCACCGTGCCCGGCCATCAGTTATAAGCCGGACAGCTGTGAGAAGGATGGAAGTGTCTAGAGATCTCGTTCGGGGCTCTTTGCTTTACGACTTCAAAGTGGGCTTATCAGCAGCTGCATCAAGTCGCCGCATATGTCAAGCATTTGGGGATAGTGCTGTGGATGAACGTACTGCAAGGCGTTGGTTTCGAAAATTCAAGTCTGGAGATTTGTCTCTCCATGATGATCCTCGCAGTGGACGACCACAGGTCTTGAATGACGGAGTCCTGAAGGCGGCCATTGAAGAGGACAGTAGTCTAACGTGTGGTGAACTTGCAAGACAGTTCAACGTTTCTGATGAAACAGTTAGACTTCACCTGCACCGCCTAGGTAAGACGTACGAACTGAGCAAGTGGGTTCCGCAAACGCTGTTGGAGATCCACAAGGGACAACGAGTGGCAGCCTGCGTATCGCTGCTTTACCGCATCCTTATTCAATCAAGTGCTTACCAGTGATGAAAAGTGGGTTCTGTACGAAACTCCCAAGTGTTCCAGATATTGGTTGTCTCCTCAGGATGCTGTCCCTCACACCGCAAGACCGCCTATGCACCCACGCAAGATTATGCTTTGTGTCTGGTGGACAGGTCGTCAAATGGTTCATTATGAACTTCTAGCAACAGGCCAAACGGTCACTGGAGACCTATACTCGCAGCAATTGAAACGTGTGCAACAGGCATTGCGCCAGAAGGAGCCAGCACTGGTGAATCGCAAAGGTGTGCTTTTCCGCCATGACAACGCCAGTGGTCAGCGATACCATAAAACACCTAGGGTGGGAGACTTTGTGCCATCCAACTTATTCACCTGACCTTGCGCCATCCGATTACCACCTCTTCCACTCCCTGGATAATCATCTCCGTGGGAAATCCTTCACCAATGAAGCAGACTTGCGCAAAGCCCTTGCGTCAACGAGTTCTACCGCAAGGGCATTGAACAGCTGGAGACACGTTGGCAGAAGGTGCTGGATGCCGATGGCGATTACTTCGAAGACTAAATATAAGTTACATACTGTGAAGCGTTTTCTTTTTTTCCTTTAAAAACGGACTGAACTTTTTTGGTTACCTTGTATATAGTAGAACAGGTTTATTGACCTTGACTTGTATAAAAATACGTATGCTGTTGGCACACTGAATGATTTTAAAACCCTACGTAGGCACATAGTTAGCAAAAGGTTGCCGACCACTGATTAATTAATTGGTTTGTGGCGACAATTTTTCAATTCCTAGCAGTTGAAAATTGGTAGAGGTCAAATTTAATACTGCCGTTATATGTGCATTTATCTGATTAAATAATATTTTATTTTACGCTACGCTTATGCTTATTTTATCAACTACATATTTATATAATTGTCATATTATTCGACTACTACTTAAATATAATGTTCCGCTCGTAAACAATAGGAAAGACAATTTTTAAAAAGTTTTGTAGCTTAGTATTCGTTAACCCACGACACTTTTTTTCAGAATCGGAAAATATTTTAAATGTCAAGTTTGCAACTGTGCTTACGTCAGTAATAACTGCAAATTCGTACGGATTGGAGAGAAGGGTAACATCAGTAGTTCGCAGTTATCAATGACATAAACGCAGTTTTAAAAGTTGTCATTCGTAAATAGTTGTTTGTTTCTTTAACAGCATATCAACACCTTATGGGTAATTTAATCCCATAATTTAATTTTCTAGGGAGCTTTGAAATAATAAAAATATGATATATATTATTCTGCTTTCACAATTGAATACATGGTAAATGATATACCGCTTTTGTGCATATACATGTTTGTATGGACATAATTACTACATTTGTCAATAAAAAACTAAGTACGATTAGTTCTTTAAGAAGTGAGGGATCATTTTGACGCTGTATTTATATTATAGACAGGACCCGCACTTCTATAATGATAATAAAATGAACATATTTCTATTGTGACCAATGTCGTATCTTCAAGAAGTTTTAATGAACGATAATCTTTTGTAGATAAGCATCATTTACCTAAAACTCTTTCCTGTTCTTTTTGAGCGAATCAATTTAAGTACTACCATTATTCGCGATAATATGTGCCAAGCTTTACAGAAGAAATTCGAATAATATTATATCTTTATTTTATTTTCATACGTTCATAAATATATATTTATAAATATAATTCAGGGATTCAGCGATGGGATTTCAGTCTGTCGGAGTTAGCTCCTGCTCAATTCCCTAATTATTCACTAGAGGTCGTTCACCCTACACTATAAATACTGGGCAATTTATTGCCTCGTTCTATTTTGACTTTGCATTTCAGCGGACACATTTAAAAATGTGATCTCTCACTGAGATCCGCATTTTCGCCCACTTGTGGGAAAACGCCATGAAACACACATACACGTACGTACGAACATTCACCAAAATACAAACTCTTTACGTTCACACACAAACACAAATGTTGATGTCTTTGTCGCTTGTAAATTTGTTGTTTAATACATATATTTGTTTATATATATACATCAATCTTCTTTGATTTCTTTACATCTTCGGGTGGACTCAACTTGAGTCCGCCATGTTAGTGTAGTTGGACCTTCTTCTAGCAGGAAATAAACGCACGTGTTCCTAATTTAACAACACTTAAACCCACGGTCCTCTACAAGTCTATGCGAAAAAAGCTGATTTGTCCAAAATAAGCTGTCCAGTTGATTTGACGATTTTCATGATTTTATTTATCTAAATGGATGATAGAAAGTCAAATAATATGTATTTTTTTACTTATTTCTTTATCAGTAAATTTTGTCTTTCTTTTTTTTTGTTTCTTGTTTTTGTCATTTTTTTTTAAAGATTCGACTTTTGTCTGGAATGTCAAACGGGAAATCTTGGTTGGAAAAAAATAAACGAAGCATTGCGTTTTGATCTCAGTTTCGTTCATCTACTTCCGTCAAAAATCCTAACAAATATTTTTGGCCATATCGCGTTTTACTAACAATTCAAAGAAGGTTTGCTGTCAAAGAAACTTTTTTTCTTTGCAATCGCAATTTCCATTCTCTTTGAATCTCAAGTAAAACCATTCGAAATGAAGATACAAGTTTTGAACGTCAGCAACGAAAAGCTTTCGTTTCTCTTTCGTTTCTTTTTCTTTCTCCTTTTTTCGCCATTTCCTCCTACGTTGTATTTTTGCTGAGTAACCAAGCCTTCGAAGTCGAACGATCGGTTTGTGATGGGCAAATATTTGCCCCGTATATCACGTGGTACGGATATATGGCTTTTACCAAAGCCGAAAAATGAATTACTCTTGTTATGAAAGTATTTCTTATACACACAAACACACACATATATATACACTCACGCACGCGTAGAAAGACACACAAACACACAGAAACAAAAAAAGAGCGATAGAGAGAAAGATACACATAAAAAGAGAAACAGGCACACACACACACATATACACACAAAGAGAAATAGAGAGACCCACACACAAATACAAACAGTAGATAGAGACAACAGATACATTGACACACCCACAATCAACATAGAAACAGACACACACACAGAGAACCACGTATAGAAACACGTACAAACACAGGGGGTATAGAGGGGCAGTGAGGGAGAGAAAGAGTGAGAGAAAAAAATTAAGAGAAGCCGAGCGATACACACAAACACACGCAGTGCCTCATTTTATGTTTCTATAAAAAGAGATAGACTCATACAGACACACACACACACACACACACACACACACACACACACACACACACAGACACAGAGGATCAAATACACATACACACACATGTATTTTCGTGAGAAAGTGTTCATTTTCTTTCAGTTTATATCCTCACTATAAGATTCGACATTCCTCATCACCTTCAAATCAAGAGATTGAAAGTACCTGGGAAAATAAAAGAAATAGATAAAACTACGGCGTCTTTCTTACTCAGTTTTGTAAAAGCACTAAGAAATTGATCCGTGTATTTGAGAGGATTAAAATAAAATAAATATGCATATGTCTAGATTATTCAACCAAAATTTTTTTAACGTAGATATGCTGCCTATATATATATGTATATATATATATATATATATATATATATATATATATATATATATGACAAAGGGAAAACTTTCCTTTACCAATGCGTTTCATCCCCAAAGGAACTTTGTCAAGGTAAATACGATGAACGATCTTGCCATACATCATGTGTGACCAAACAAGTTTCTCACTGATGAAGACATTGCAATGTCACAAGATTTGCATGCCTTCCCAAAGTTCTCACCTAACAGGAAGCCAACAAACTTGCACAAATTTGGGATTTGCGATCAAATGGAATGGTAGACATTATTCTTGATGAAACAATTTTTAAACTGTATTCTTCCATCTGATGTAAAACTGTAGTTTGTGCCAATGGTTGCCATACTAAATACTGATTTTCACTTTTAATGTCACTAAATATATAAATAGATTCATTTTGCACAATTTTAGTTCTTCAGTCAATAAAAGCAATTCATTCTACACTTTCTCTAGAGTTTCATATTTTCAGTATCACACTGTCTTCAGATTTATATCTCTTCTTGTACAGGGTCCATGTGAATGCGACAAATTGAATTTTTTTAATGAAATTCACCTATGCAAGGCAGTAAAGCCACTAAGACACAAGGGGTTACTGAGTGTGAAAGAATTAGAAAACAGGAACATTATTAATGAACGAGAAGAATAATCAGGAATACTATAGATAACGATTGACATTGTATTTAAATTTTGGGGGATCAAAGTTGTCTGGAAAGCATTGAAACGGAAGAGTGTTCCACAAGCAAGAAGTGCGAGAAAAGAAACTGTTAGCATAGAATTTATGGTTACCTCTAGCCAGCTCAACTGTAAAATGAGGAGATTTTGCCACTAATCTAGTACGGCGCTTAAATTCATAAAGTCTAAGTATCATAGCGAATAATTCATCCAAGCAATTACCATGAAAATATTGATAGAAAAGGCAGAGGGAAGCAACTTTAGAGTGGTGGCAAAGTGACGGAAGCCGAGACACCAATAATATTGCCGTTTCTATGGTGTATATCTTTTCATTTTGTTCATAAATAAATGATTAGTTTTCTATTATTTATTTTAATCGGTATCAACCTGTGCAAGGCAGTAAAGCCACTAAGACACAAGGGGTTACTGGGTGTGAAAGAATTAGGAACAGAAGCACTAATAATGAGCAGGAAGATGGAAGATTAATCAGGACAGTTGATAGCCATTGGTATTCCTTTTAAATTTTTGCAGATTAAAATTGGCTAGAAAGTATGGAACAGGAAGAGAGTTCCACGAGCGAGAAGTGCGAGAAAAGAAGCATAGAATTTACGGTTACATCTAGCCGGCTCAACAGTAAACTGATGAGATCTAGACGCCAGTCCTGCACCGCGCTTAAATTCAAAAAGCCTGAGTAGCATAGCGAAGATCTCATTCGAAGAATTACTATGAAAGTATTTATAGAAAAGACATAGAGAGGCAACCTTACAGCGGTGGGAAAGTGACTGAAGCCGAGCCGCCAGATGAGGACCAATAATATTGCTGATTCTTCTTTGGATTTTATCAAGGAGCTCAAGGTAAATAGCAGGGACACCGGGCCATATGTAGCAGCAATATTCTAAGCATGGATGAATGGTAGATATGTAAGGTATATAAGAACGGTGCTCCAAACTGTTCATTACTGTCAAACTCTCCGCCTCGGCGGAGAGGAACCCAGACGAAGCTTTGCTGAAGGGCAAAGTTTCGTCCGGGGAGGTAGACTAGGCCCTGTACCCGTTTATACAGGTTCAAAGGGAATATTTTTGGCCGAGACTACGGGCTCGGAGAACCCACGATAAACTCGGCCTTCTGCCGCATACGACCCACTTGGGGGGAGGGGCGTTAAATATAATGTTAGATATGTAAGATAGATTCCGAAGAGAAAAATTGTCTCGCACAACACAGTGAACCAACTTTTTAGCAGCTGACCTAGCAATGGATTCAATATAGTCTTTCCACTTCAAGTCAGCGAGAAGTCACAACGAGTCACTCACCTGGAGGTTAGCATCAGCCATACTGATGGAAGGCAGGGGTCTCTCAGAAGATTAATGGAGAGAAGTCTACTTTTGGAGGCGTTAAAATTAACAAGACATCTTTTACCTGAGTTAACGACGAACTTGAGGTTTAATTTGCGTCCATAAAAAAACATGATATTCATATAACAATTTATTACCAATATTTTCTTTTTAATAAATTTAAATATTATAAATCACTCAACATATTGATCATGAGATGAATATGTTTACCAATATCGGTTAATACTAATTTTGTTATGAAAAAATGTCGTGCATAAAAATAAACCCCTGACATGCTTACTTGTTTAAGTAAAAACTAATAAAGTTTTGACACGTGATCTGAAATAATTGTACTAGGATTATTACAATTAGAAGTAAGTGCATGCCATTCATTATATTTTGTGACGAAGTCAAAATTGTTTCTCAGACTATTACATGTAATTACTATTTAAGTAGCTCTTAATGTAACCCGTAATGTCAACGGAAAGATTTATTAGCAAATACATTAAAACTTCCATTCTTATGGTTACATATATGACACGGCGAATCCTGGCAGAAGAATAAAACAATAATGATCGTTTTATTTCTGACTGTGAATATCTAGGCAAGATTCCAGTTTGTATTGCTACTCTCCCAAGTTGCTTTCGGCATTTTCTGCACTGACAAACTAAATATTTCTGGCAGGAACAAAAACAAAAGGATGAGGAAACACTAAAACGTGCAGTTTTCGACCGATAATTATTTTACCAACTTTTAGCACTTTGTTTATCAGATGTATATATTGAAAAACACTAAGAAAAGGAGTTGTTAGCGGTCAGGAAGTGAAATAGACAAGCCACGTGTATTACAGAGATAATCAGCACTGAAAATACGCCTTACTAAAGCAAACGACATATATATATATATATATATATATATATATATATATATATATATATATATATATATATACCCCTTTTGCTTCAGTAAGGCGTATTTTCAGAGCTGATTATCCTCTTTATCTCTAGCAAACGATATATATATATATATATATATATATATATATATATATGATAAAGTCGGGTGTTCATGTGACTGACAGTTTCTCACGAACTACTTTGTGGAGTCATTAGAAAGTTGTAAAAAATTAGTCGCCGTGACCCGTCGAATGAACACTTGACTTTATTATATGAAATATTACACTCACGCGGGCACTCACAAATACATATACACGCGTATATATATATATATATATATATATATATATATATATATATATATATATATATATATATATATATTGTGTATTTAGGCAGCAATCCTTCATTTATACATATTTCATTAAAGACGACATATATATATGAATTAATGGATTTTAATTTGACATATTTTTATAATTTCAAACGTTATTTTTACTAGATACTAGATTTGAGTAGAGGCTCTGTTTTTTTAAACAACGTTTATTTCGTCTACCGAACTGAACACTAAAGAAAAACTAATAAAAAAAATGTGCTTTGTCATGTTTTCTCGCATGAGCCGACCGTTAGACAAAATAAATTTAAAAACAGAACGTCTATTCAAATACGATTATCCGATAAAAATAACGTATGAAGTAATAAAAATATTTAGAATTAAAAAATGAAATTCATTTATTCTTTAGAAATTGCTTTATTTACATTTCAGAAAGGAAACTGAGAAGATACGGCTTTAGGGAAAATCTGAGACGAGTGAATGTGCATTAGGACAACTAGAACCTGGTTTGACTGTGAATCTCACACAAAGCACGCCAGATCAGACGGTTATTTCTACTTTCTCAAGGGGACGCAGTTTCGAATCCTGCCGGAGGGAACATTTTCTGTCTTAGATTTTCTCGAGTGCACGGGCTGGTAGATGAAATAACCACTGTTTAAATAACGGAACGTCTATTCAAATACGGGCATCCGCTAAAAATAACGTTTGAAGTAATAAAATACTGAAATAAAATTAACAATAACAAATAAAATGAAATCCATAACTTATCTGCTTTTGTTCTAAGTTTCTACCTGGGTTGGGGGTTAATAGTCATATTGAATTTACTTACAAAAATCATATTTTTCTCCATATGGAAAATTTCTGTAAATAATTTGAATTTTTCTATCAAGCCCACTGACCGAAAAAATGAACAATTTTATTTATTATATATATATATATATATATATATATATATATATATATATATTTATATATATATATAATTATTTTTTAAAAAATACGATTCCATCGCAACACAGAACTTACTGTTTCGAAACTAAAACTCAAGGCCTAAAGTTTAATTTAAAAATTAAACTTAAAATTCAGAGCACAGAGAAATGGAATGGTAGACATTATTCTTGATGAAACAATTTTAAAACTGTATTCTTCCATCTGATGTAAAACTGTAGTTTGTGCCAATGGTTGCCATACTAAATGGAGGTGTAATCTGGGATTTCTCTTTCATTATCAAGGGGTCTCTGCTTTAATGAACGTAGGAATGTCTATTATATTTCAAATTTTTGGAGTCGTGTACGGTTGGATTGGGAGATTTTTGTCTGGCAACAATGGCCTTTTCTATCAGGCTCTGTTGTTTTTATTACTATCTGTTAAAACTCTTACTGATTGATGTTTTAGTTACAGTTTTTTGGTGTTTATTTATTTGTTTTTTTAGTTGCTGGTTTCTTAAAGGAGTGCTTAGATATGATTGGGTTGTATTTTTAATCCTATAATTTTATACGTGACTGAAATTAGAGTTTGTATGGTATTATGTAGTTATTTATATATGGTAATGTGGAATTTTTTGTATATATTTTAGGATTTAATTTCTATTGTAAATTTTTTTCTATCCATTTATGAATTACTAAATATTTAAGGCGTATATTTGGTGGTGTCTGCAAAAAACCGTTATTTCATTTCTTTGATTTAATAAATTTCTATTTTTTAGAAACTTTATAATGTGTAGTTTTTCCTGTAGGCATGGGTCATCCTAGGTTCTACATGTTCTTGTTCTATTTATTATTTTTCATTTTACTGTTGCTCTTCTTCTGTATCGAGCACTGTTTTTTTTAAAATAAAAACATAAATACTAAAGAACTTTGAATCATTAATCTAACTGTTTTCCCTATTATATATATATATATATATATATATATATATATATATATATATATATATTATACAGACGAATTTAAGCGCAATACTTGACTGGTGTCGAGATCTCATCAATTTACAGTTGAGCTAGTTAGATGTATCTGTAACTTCAATGCTAACAGTTTCTTATCTCGCACTTCTCGTTAATTGGACTCCCTCCCAGCTCCTGGATTTTCAACTAACTTTAATCTGCAAAAATTTAAATGCAATGTCAATCGCTATTTACTGTCCTCCTGATTGGTCTTTTCTTTCTCCTCATTACTAATGTTTCTGTTCCTAATTCCTCCACACCCTCTAACCCCTTTGCTTGCTAGAGGCTGTACTGCCTTGCTTGGGGTGATACCGATTAATATATATATATATATATATATATATATATATATATATATATATATATATATATATGTGTGTGTGTGTGTGTGTGTGTGTGTGTGTGTGTGTGTAGAATTAATTTTGTCACTTAACTAAATGATATTATATTCAGCACCCCTACTCTAGAGTTTCATAGAGGACCCTTTTTAAAATCGTTTGGTCCACTCGTCAGGAGATATCAACAATTGTCTGCCGATTTTCTCATTTTTGTTAATCTTGTATGAAGTTCAAAATAATTTATGCACTTTTTATTGGTGCTAGGTTGATTTTTTCTTCTTTGTGCGGAAGTGTATGTGTGTGTGTACGCGTGTGTATGTGTGCGTGTACGCCTGTTCGTGAGTGTATGTACACATGTGTAGAATGTCGTGATATTTAAATATATATATATATACATATATATATATATATATATATATATATATATATATATATATATATATATATATATATAATTGTTTCTGAAACTAACCCACTTAGTAAAATATTTAATCGTAATACTCTTAAATTTAGCTATAGTTGTGCAGATAACCTAGAAAAAATAATTAAAAAACATAACAACAGAGTCTTTAACAAGTATAGGAATAAAAAAAAACTTGATTACTCACCAAGTTGCAAGCAGCAATACTAAGAATAATGACACGAATAACAACTTATGTAATTGTAGGAAGCCTAATAATTGTCCACTAAAAAATAATTATATGACTAGTTCTGTAGTTCATCTTAGTACAATCTCAACACTAGAAAATCCAAATTTAAAGAAATTTTACATTGGTAGTACCATGAAACCATTCAAGGAACGTTGGCGAGGGCATATGCAATCTTTTAATAACAGTAACTATAAGTATATGATTTCATTATCCAAGTATTTTTGGAGTCTAAAAGAAAAGAATAAAACACTTACGATTAAACGGAAATTGATTAAGAAAGCACCGACATGTAACTCCCTATATGCCCCATGTTACTTATGTCTTAACGAAATATTTGAAATAATTAGTTTTTAAAATATGACTGATATCTTAAATCAAAGATATGAACTAACAGTTAATTATAAACACCGTTATAAATTTAACTTATAGGGATCGTATACTTTCAATGATAATGATATGTCACTGTAAGTTTAATAGATTATTACTTTTATAACCTGATGGTCATCCTGTCGATATGAATGTGTATTGTGTACCGACACAGTGTTATCCATGTCTATATATGTGTCTATGTATTTGTACGTATGAATGTGTGTTTTTACTGCTGGATTTTATATATATATATATATATATATATATATATATATATATATATATATATATATATATATATATATATATAAAGTAAGAAGGTAAAAGGGAGGAGAGGAGGTTAAAAATATTGGTGTATATGTATGTATATATATATTTATATATATCAAGTTGTATTGTGTGTCTATGTGTATATTTACGTATATTTCTGTATGTATGAATATGTTTGTGTATGTATGTTAGGATACATGTATATGGGTGTGTGTATGTATATGGATATATGTTTTTGTATGTATAGGTGTGTACGTTTATATGGTTGAATTTTTGTGTATTTTTGCATATGTTCTTATATATCTGTATTTGTTATTATAGGTATGTATATGTATGTATATATATATATGTGTGTGTGTGTGTGTGTGTGTGTGTGTGTGTGAGAGAGAGAGAGAGAGAGAGAGAGTGTGTATGTATGTATGTTGACACCTATAATATGTGAGCTTGTTTTGTGTATGTGAAGGTATGTAAACTTTGGTTTGTGTCTACTGCTGCGTGTGTAAGCCTATGTGTGTATATATGTATAAGTATGTATTTTTGTGTGTGGGTGTATATATATATATATATATATATATGTGTGTGTATATATGTGAGTGTGTGTATATGTGTATATATATATATGTA
Source organism: Acanthosepion esculentum (assembly GCA_964036315.1). NCBI lineage: Eukaryota > Metazoa > Mollusca > Cephalopoda > Sepiida > Sepiidae > Acanthosepion > Acanthosepion esculentum. The sequence goes on from OZ038488.1 coordinate 106,090,088, forward strand.
TATATATATATATGTATGTGTATATGTATGTGTGTTTATATGTGTATATGTCTGTATATGTGTATATATATGTATATATATGTATGTGTGTATTTATATGTATATGAGAGGATGGGAGTATACTTATATATGTGTATATGTGGATGTGTCGATACGGGTATTTATACATGATTATATATGTGTATATGTGGATGTATGTTCGTATGTTCTAGTATATGTATTTGTATGTATATCCTAGTGGCTTGAAATGTATCATCGATACTAATTAAAATCTACTTTTGTTGGATACGGATTTTTTATTGCTTATAGAATTAATCAACATCTGTGCGTGGTTACTTTAAAAAAATTATTATGAACTTTTACTATATTTTATCGTCAATAAGATAATATTGTTAGAATATTTGTAGGTTTCTGTATATATATTCCTATTTTTATGTGTGTATGTATGCATATATATATGTGTGTGTATATATATATGTGTGTGTGAGTGTATATATATATGTGTATAGGTATATATATGTGTGTGTATGGATGTGTATGTGTTTATATATGTTTATATAGGTGTATGTTGAATTTACGTTTTTATGTTTTTTAATGTTTTTTTTAATGTATATACGTGTGTTTGTATATGTGTTGGTATATATGTATATTTGTGTGTTTAGTTTATATTCCTTTTCTGTTTACATGCATATGTTTATGTATGAATACGTATGTATGTGTGTATGTGTATATGTAAGTATATGTGTTTTTGTATATATGTGCATGTATGTATATATATTTATATTTTGTTTGTTTATATTTTTTACCTCGCTGTGTGGGTTGATGTGTTTATACTTACTTCTGTATGTGTATATATACATATGTGTATGCGTATGTATATATGTGGGTATTTGTGGACGTATATTTGTGAGTATGTCTGTATGTGTATATATGAACATATGTGTGACTGTACACTTATATCTTTTGGTAGTTCTTATTTTCTATCACCTAATGTATAATAAGGCTTATATCGAATTATATGTTAAAAAATATATTTTTTTTATATATGTTTGTGTGTTTGGAATTTTCGCTTTTTATATATTAGATAATGTTATTTTTAAACATATATATCTGTTTTAATGTCCTTCCTTTCCATATACATTGTTTCTCTGGTCTATTTGACCAAATTTTATCTATGCATATTTGCCCGTATAAGTTATATTTTAATAAGTGGTTAGCATTCGTTTAATAACACTTGAATATTTCTTGGTTGTTGTATCAGAATGTTTTGGTCAATGTATGTGGATGTGTGTACATGTATTTATCGGTGTCTGTGTGTATAGAAAATGCATGCATATTTAATTGTGTATGTATGTATGTGTTCGTTTTTTGTTTGTTTTTGTTTGTTTTTTTTTATATAAAGAGCGTGGAGATGTTTCCTGTCATATTTAATTGTGTATTTATGTATGTATGTGGATGTGTATTTATCGATGACTATGTGTATAGAAAATGCATGCACATTTAATTGTGTATGTATGTATGTGTTCGTTTTTTGTTTTTTTTTATATAAAGGGCCGTGAAGATGTCTCCTGTCTCGTCACCTATTTGTGTGTGTATATATCTAAATATGTCTGGGTGCTTATGTATTATAATCTGAGTGTGTATATTGTTTTACGCGAGAGGTGAACATCCTATTCATACACTTGGAATTAAAATGTATACATTTTTGTCGGAAAGACCAGCTGAAATTAGCGTCTGTTCTAACGTAATTTCAATGAAAAAATAAATTGAATAACATATGTATTTTTTCTTTTCTCATCAGTAGTTTTATAATTTTAAACTTAATAGAGATTAAATTTAGATTTTAAAATTGGTAATTTTTTACCTTTAATTTTAATATCAAATTTTATCATATAATTTAATACTTATTGGTTAGAATAAATTCCATTTTAGTAAAACCCCAACTTTAAAGCTTTTAATAGCTATTACAACCTTACTTCGTTGTCAAGTTTTTTGAATTCCCGTATACTTGTATTTTGATTGGTCATTCCTGCTTATGTAATAGCGTTTCCCCTTACGAAGGATCGTTAATTAATTTGAAACTTTTAAGACCCTTTATTCTACATTCAACATCATCACTTGATAAGACACCGGAGGTGTTGAAACAAAATGGCTATTTTTGTAGTGATTTTATAACATTTTTTAAATAAACAATTATATCTGCTCTACTTTGTATTGAGCACTCTTTTAAGTATAGTAATTGTTGGGTATTGGAATTTATTCCGTATACACCAATCCTAGACTTGTATATATATATATATATATATATATATATATATATATATATAATTTTATTTTAAAATTATAACTCTGGGGGTGTGATAAAACAGATAATACAATTTGTAAATGAAAAAATATTAGACAAACTGATATTTGAGGAAAATATTCAATAAAAAAGAAAAGAGTAAAAACATCCGTACTGCTTGAAAATAATCAACCAGCACCGCAATGTCTAGCTAAAAGAAAAAACATGATGCTAAGACATTAGCTAGATGAAGATACCATTGCCACTGATATTCATACTATTACGTGGGAGGTATTGCCACTGATATCATACTATTACGTGGGAGGTATTACTGGGAGGTATTTCTACCGTACCCCGTATATAAAATACTTGATTTCATGTTGTACACTATACACAAAAGAAATAAATGTATTACTATGTTCGCAGTGCGTGTTTATTTGTGACTTGAGTGTAGCAGCTATGAATATGTCTTTGGTTTATTTTGTTTTTAAGAATACATTCAAAAAGTTTAGTCACATTAAGAAGAACTGAAAAATTGGCCGTGTGTTAGAATTGTTTCGGTCAAAGTAACTCAAACGTTTAAAGCCTGGTTTTATTTTAATTCTTCGTATAAACAGATCTTGAAAATGAACTCATCCAAGTTCTAGGCCATTTTGTTTTTCACTGCTCACAATGATCCTTCTCGGTACTTTTAAAAGCTCAAATTCCCGGCTTTCTTGATTACTGAAGCAACGTGTTGTTTATTCGTCGTGCTTCAAGCAATGGTTTGATTGATTGTTCATTACATTTTTTTTAAATATCCTTTTTTTGTGTGTCATAATAAAATATGCTACTTTTTCCGCATTAATGTGACTCAGCGTATTGAAATATTTGAGACAATTGCAAATCGAGAGGAATTTTTGTAAGACATCTAACGGAGTAATTTTCTGAGACATAAAATAACTAATTTCTTTATTATTTGTTTATCCCTTTTGTCTCCTTTGCAAATCCTCTTCTCTTGTGAACTTCATGAAGTAAAAACATTGGTTGATCTGACAAAAAAAGAATACAATATATAGTTTTCGAATATAGTTCGGAAATTAATTCCTGTTTTTATCCAGGTTGGTCTCATCATTTCTATTTTTTCGATCATATAGGGGTTGTATCATTATTATTTTTTTTTTATTTCTGGTGTATATGCATTTCTTTCCGGGTCCCGCCCAGTGACCTAAGGTCAGAAATGGCATCATGACATTTTCCACTGAGCCAAAGAAAAAAGCACACATATTAGATTAAGCCCTTCGTAAGTTGTGGGCTGTACTTGTGACAACATTTTTCTGTATTTCTTTAAGGCATGGGCTACCAGGAATCCCTTCAATGAATCTATTGGAATCTTTTCCAATCAATCCGAGGGCTCCAACTACAACTGGAATTGTTGATGTTCTCCTGTGCACCATTTTTGAGATTTCGATTTCAAGGTTCTTGTATTTTCATAGCTTTTTGAAGATCTTCAAAGATACATTGCAGTCTGCAGGGACTGACATATCAATAAGGAGGCAATTTTTTTTTCTGAGCGATTAGCATGGATTGTTCTGTCTGTGTGTATTGTGTAGTCTCATAAAATTGTTATTATTATTATTATTATTATTATTATTGTCGTCGTCGTCGTTGTTAATTTTTGTCACCGGTATTATTAAAATACTTTACAGATCTTAAACACCAAATTTGGTCCAATAACCTAATTTTTTTCGCAAATTTAAAATGAAGCACAGGTCTTTATTATTCAGAGGTGCTTCGATGTGGTGCAATGGTTAGCAAGCTTGTCTCGCTAAATTGTAACCATAACCCTTTGTGAATCGTTTACGTTGGATATGATGACACTGGAAAACTATAAACATTACAAAGCGGCCTTCAGAGGATTTTTAGAACGATTAGATGTGACATAGGATTGAGGAAGGCTCAAGAACGTACTGGCTGAGACGTAACACTACAAACAACGAAAATGAAGATGAGAATCAGATTGTTTAATAAAAAAACGACAGAATATGGTACTGTACGAATATCGATTCCATATTTATTTCTGGGATTTTTGAAAATGTTTAATTAAAATTACAATTTTGAAACCGATTTCCGATCTTTTTTTAAATTATTTCTTTTGCATATTATTCGTTTTAAGTGTTCTGTATCACTAGCAAGATCGAAGGGGCATGATGGTTATCAATTCTGAAAACAGAATTTAATGAGCGAGTTCAAATTTCAATTGAGAATGTCTATATATCTTTATCCCTAAGGCTCTTAATAAAAACATGATTACAATTATCAATACTGTTTTATCGCCAGTCATTTTAAGAGCTTTTCTGCGGTGTATTCATAGATTTTTCTCACTTTAAAAATGTCATGTTTCCTCAAGACGTAAACGATCATACCTCTCCCTTGTAAACCACGATGTATTGCCATGATTGTTTTTGGTACAAATAGTGCAGTGTTTTTTCATTTAAAGTCTCCACGAAGACGGGTTGCCAACCAACTCTGCCTTGTTATTTAATACGTAGCTCTTGTTAGGGTAATTTGTATTCATGCTTTTCTGATGGAGATGAGTGCGAAAGGAATGCAACTTACCTCAGTCGGAATTTTCACCCCACTCACCAATTCGATTTTCCAAGCTTTTCACCGTACAGCTACCTGCACCTCCTTTTTTTCCAACTGCAATTCTACTGCCGTATCCTTTCTTGACGCTGTCGGCCATAGCGCTCCACAACTTTCTAGCTTTTGTAGCTCTTTGTCAGTTATGCTAATCATTTACATGAGCTCTTTAAATTAATAGGAGTAGATAGGTTCACCTATCGTTCGGTCCAGACTCCTTCCTGGTTATTTTTTTTAACAGGAGTAGTTTCCTGTTTAGGAGTGGGTTTCTAGTTCATTTCAAAGCTTATTACCACGCTATTACCTGTAACGTCTCCGACTGAACTCTGAAATGTTATTCAATAATTAAATCTTGTCAACTTCAAGTCTAGAGTCGACCTAATCCCAGGAACTTTACTTCTTCCCTTTTTTACGCTAATACAATACTACACAGTAACCCTCTACCTTGAGTGGCTCTTGGTTCTTGTATTGGGTGAATATTAATAAAAAAAGAAGGTTACTCGCTGTCCCTCTTGCCTTCAATATACCCTGTGAGTGTCAAATTTCCCAAGCGATCTTTCTTCATTTGTGGGTCCCAAAAATTTCAACACTTCCTGATTTTAAGTACAAGTGTTCTAATTGTTTCCATTTTTCTTCGAACTTCCTCATTGCTTACATGTCCCGTTCATCGGATTCTCAGTATTTATCTGTAGAACCACATTTCTGTTGTCTCAATTCTCCTCTTTATCTGTAAGGAAAATGTCCAGCATTCACTACCAAAATGTATTATATAAGAGTTCAGCACTATTTTCTGTAGTTTATAACGAAGCTACAGTTAACATACATATTTTATGACCATTTACTTAACATACATATTTTATGACCATTGAAGTGGGGGTAGTTAGAGTTAATTACTTCTGGTCATGTGATGAAACACATCACTAACAATATTTGACTTGGACATATTTTAAACATCAAATAATTTACTCCTTCACGAGCATTGCATGAATTTAGTTTCGTCTGACACAAAGCGACAGTAGTGTACCATGTACTAGGAATCGTACTCATTATACAAGCAAAGTAATCAGAGTGACGAGATGACTAACCATCATGTTACGGTAGGTACATATTGGCGGTAATGTCCAGAAAAATTTACTCATCAAAACATCATTGTTCTTATCAGATGAGCCTCACATGGCCATTGTTTTGAGAGCTGCAAGGAATTCCGTTACGTTTGCTTTAATACACAGCCTATACAATATACGAAATAAAGGAGAGCGCAACAAACTTTGATTACTTCATCCACCTTGAACTTCCTGTTGCGTTTCGTGTCGTACCGCACTTCATTTCACCAGACAACCAACGCTGCATCATAGATTGCATCAACGACTAAGAATTTCTTTTTCTTTTCCCACTGTTTATATATTAGTGGCAACAGTTATAGCTTTGTTTTTAGGAGGATGTGGAGAGAAGATTATCAGGAATAAACCAAGCTGACTCTTGTTAAGAAGTTCATCGTCACGTGCTGAATTATCTCACTAAGGAATCTGGGTGCGGGATGCGTGTTGACCCTTCAAATTCTTGCAGCTGTCTCTCTGTCTTCGTGCCGTTTTGGTATTATATCCAAAACTTTAACAAACATAATCCATCACTGTCAGAATTCTGTGCCCACTGGCTCTTCTAACCAGTAGTTTGCCATTCTGGGCCAGCCTACTTATTCTATAACATTCCTCTCTAATTATATTAGATGTAAAAGAATAGATCAATAATTACGCGATCTAATACGTAGCTAACAGCTGATTTTAGAATTTCCTTCTATAATGTTCGACCAGTGATAAATATTCATCATCGTATTAAGTACTGTAAGCTTAGTTGTGTGTGCGGTATAATGACGGCTCAGAATCGAAAATTGGAAATCCGAGTTTCAATTCCACCAGGTTTCTTTATATTCAAAATTGGAAAAGGTATGAATCCATTTCTCCACCCTCTCGGTTGTGGGTTAATCAGTAGGACTTGTATCTTCTTCTATGTCCCCTATCCCTTCAGGGCGTTGGTTATCATGGCTCCCTACAATTTCCGGTCCTTTATAGGCCTTAATAAATTTTGTCCTTTTGTTGTTTCTTATTCTTACGTGTTAATAACCATAGGAAAGGTATGAATCTTCTTCTTCTTCCCCCCACCAGCTATGGGTAAGTAGCAGGACAGACCGGGTTCTATAGCCCTAGATGGCAACTTACTGCGGGAAAAATCTGCCTCGTCAGTCATGTATTGAAAGATACATGATCGCCTAAGCGTGTATCACGCATGGCACATAACTGACTGACTGAGTTTTGTCGATATTAAACATTTTGTGGGATGGATAATTATGCTGTAACATGAGTTAGACAATTTTGCTGTTACACCCGGTATATATATATATATATATATATATATATATATATATATAGATAGATAGATAGATAGATAGATAGATAGATAGAGGCATCTCCAAAGATTCGTTCAAAATGGACCAAACTTAATAAAAACAAAGTTTTGTTGTCAAAATATGTATGTTATTATTAAAAGGAAACACCAAAGGATTTTTTTTGATTAATAATTATATTGTTTAATACTTTTAAAAAACCTTAGAGTTTTTTTTCTCGTGTCAGCAGATGACAATAAATTAGCATAGGATATTTCAGCGTCTTTTTGCAGCAAAAAAAGCTGCCTTGGACATTCTTGCAAAAATCAAATAATTATGAAACATTCAAGATTTATTCACAAATAAATTAAATTATGAAATTTTTTTTTTAGAAAATCTTGGCAATTTTTTTTTTTTACATCTGTTACTCCCCGCACACCCCCGCCTAATTTTATGAAATTTCGAGAAATTCATTTTTGTACAGTTTATTTTTTATATTAGTTATAGGTAGAACTTCTTGGAGAATTTAAATCATCATTATTTTTTTTTTTTTTGTAAAACATTTCTACTCACTGAAAATCTAATCTGAATGGCACATGGAATTCTCGGTATACTTTAGAACTTCATTTCTGTTGCTTCAAGTTTCTTCTTCATCTGTCAGGAGATTGTCTAGCATTCACTGTCTCAGAGGAGAAAGCATTATTATCTCCAAAACATTCTACAAATATTTTCTAGCTTTAAATAATCTGCAAAAGATTGATGAGTCCTAAATAAAAGAAATAAAAATCAATTTTGTTGACAATCATATATTATGTCTCGAAATTGCTTGTTGGCGTTTAGATATGGTTAGAGTGACAGTTTGGAACACATGACCAAAAGCGGAAATAGTATTTTCTTTATATTATTAGGCAAAAATCAAGTGAAATTGAGAGGTATGAACTAGAAATGATTCCTGTAGAAAGTGGGTGAAAGTATCAAATCTGGTCTTCATAAAAGTCGCCGGTCTGCATTTGCTTTTCGGCGCGTCGTGAGGTGAAGGTCTTTCCAGACCCCACTGCTATGTTATATTAGTAATTGTACATGAATATTTGTTGAATAAGTGTCGCATCCGGCCTAGATTTTAACCCCGCGCTCATTATTTTTCTCTCTCCCCCTCTTCTTTCTTTCTTTCTTTCTTTCTTTCTTTCTTTGTTCGTTCCCATTTCCACTTATTTAGTAGGAAAGAGTAGAGCTTAAAGACAATAACAAGCCAAAAAATGTCTAGCCTTCTAGAAAGTACTGGGGCAGCCACCTCCGAGATTGACAGGAAAACTTGGATTGCTTACTGACCTTTAAATAAAGAAATCAATGAGGGTTTCCTCCTTTCTTTTTTTAAATTCTGATATCAAATGTCCATTCCACATTTCATTTTATTTATCGAGTTAATCTAGCTCGAAAGAGTAAGAAATACGTAAAAATATCTAACTTTTTAACACACCAAATTGTGAAAGGGGCACACATTCATATACACAGTTCTAGTATAATTCTAATAAAATAATTCTTCTTCTTCTTTATGTGCCGTGTCTCTTCAGGACGTTGGCGATCATGGCCCTTCACATCTTCCTGTCCATTATAGCTCTTAATAAATTTTGTGTTTTTTGCTATTTCTCCCAAAACTTGTTCTACCATCCATTTACTCAAACCCATCAAGTCTGTTACGCGCTGTTTTCCTCTGTTCCTCTTTTCCTCAATCTGTCCTGTGAATATCAAATTTTCCAAGCCCTCCTTCTTCATTACGTGCCTCTTCCTGGTTTTAAGTATGTTTACTTTTTGTTTCCATCTCTAAAACCTCGTCGTTGTTCACATGTTCGGTCCATGGTATCCTCAGCATCCTTCTGTAGAACCACATTTCTGTTGCCTCAAGTCTTCATCTCTAAGGAGATTGTCCAGCATTCACTGTCATATAAGAGGAGTGATATCACGTAAAAGTTAAAAGGTGTTAAAATATTCCCCTGGCAGACAAGGTGGAATAATATCCTGGTAGTCAATGATCGATTCTAAAAGTATCCGACTGGATGGTGAACTCTCAAGGGAATCAGTCGGTGTATACTAGGCCACGCTGACATAGCATTATATTTTTTAAATCATCACATCATGGCCCTCCAAATCTTCCTGTCTCTTGTAGCTCTTAATAAATTTTGTCTTTTTTGCTATTTCTTCCAAACCCTGTTCTACTATCCATTTGCTCAAGCTCATCAAGTATGTTACGAGCTGCTTTCTTCTGTCCATTTTTCCCTCAATCTGTCCCGTGAGTATCAGGTTTTCCAAGCCCTCCTTCCTCATTACATGCGACAGGAATTTCAACTGCTTCTTCTTGATGTTAAGTATAATTGTCCTTTTTGTTTATTATTTGGAATATAATAATTCAGCATTAAAAAGTACTTATTATTATTTCGGATGACTAAATTGTAAGCCTGGTCAAGAATTTTTCAATCCCCACCCCTTATATTACTGGTCTAAATTGTTTCATAAAAATTAATTCGTAAACCTTAGCTAAACACTCTCGTCTGTCTTTACAAGAGCCAAATCAAGCCGAAAATAAGGGACTGCCTTCGTGTGGAATCGACTTCCCTGTGGAACAGACTCCCAAGAGATTGATTGCCCGATCACTACAATCTTAGCTTGTTCAAATCCTCTGTAACCCTCTAGCTCGAGTGGCCCTCGGGCCTTGTACAGAGTGAACACCACTTTATTATTTAATGGTTCCGTGCAAAGGTATTTTCGATGTTACCCTTTTTCTTTCCTATAGATAGATAATCAGTTTGCAGTTTTCTTCCTCTATTTGCAGTGTCACTTCAGGGCGTGAACGACCATGGCTCTCCACAACTTCCCGTCCTTTGTACCTCTTAGTAAGGTGTGTTTTTGCTATCTCTCCTAATCTCTGTGCTGTCAAACATTTGCAAAAGCTCGTTAAGTAAGTTTTTCGCTACTTTCCTCTGTCCTTCAATATGTCCTGAGAGTGTCAAATTCTCCAAGTCGCTTTCCCCATTATGTCGCCTAGAATTTTCAACTGTCTCTTTTTTATTTTAAATGTGTCCTGTTTGTTTCCACATTCTCTAAAACTTCATTGCTGCTCACATGTTCAGTCTATGACATTCTCAGCATCCTTCTGTAGAACCATATTTCTGTTGCCTCAAGTCTCTTCTTCATCTGTGATGATATTGTCCAGTATTCATTGAACATCTTAGCTAAACACAAATATTAAGACCAATATTGCATATAATTTTTCTTTGTAACGAAATTTTCTTGTTTCTTGCTTAGCTTTTGGAAGGCATCTTGCACGATTCTAATGGCATTTCCAATTTTGATTACGCATTTTCCGTTCACTGTTCTAGATATTTAAATTTTTGTACATGCCTCGTTTTAGTGTATCGAATCATAGTTCGCCTGTTGTGCGCTTCCATTTACTGACAACCACACATCCAGGCTTCTTACAATTGATGTTTAGTCCTTTCTTCTCGCTTTTCTTTACTACCTTCTATAGTTCTCGTGTGATGTATACATCCGGTGAAAAGGATCAGTAACACATGGTCTCAAGATCGCTAGTGGTGTGAAATTGACAGTCAACTATATCCACACACACTCTCTCTGTCTCTCTCTCTCTGTCTCTCTCTCTCTCTCACACACACACACACACACACACACACACACACACACACACACACATATATATATATATATATATATATATATATATATATGTATATATATATATATAACCCTCATTTACCACCGCCTGATGAGGTGCGATTGTATGCATCGAAACATGAATGCATTTATGTAGCGGTCTTACATATGTTCCAATGTAATATCCGATAATAAAGAATTATCGCTCTACTATTGTATTGAACCCTATTTTTAAATTAATGTTGTGAACGTTTGAATTTATATTTTATTCGTTCTCATTTCATTTGGTTATATATATATATATATATATATATATATATATATATATATATATATATATATATGGATCTATTTATGCTTGACTATATTTGGTGGGAGGGGGAATTTCCTTCTGCGCTCGTTCGGGATGACACTCTCATACACATAGACACACATACATACAGGAGCGAGCGTCTGAGCTCACACAAACGCATCCATATAAACAATGAGATGCCAGGTGCAGATACACATCCATGCGCTCTATCACTGACATTGAGCGCTTTCCACTAAGTACTGCACACACACACACACACACACACACACACACACACACACACATATATATATATATATAATTATTTTCTTAAAATAAAAAAAATCATTATAATTTAGGCTTTATTTAGGTATTGAGCACAGTTTTTTAAAAATAAAATAAAAAATACTTAAGAACTTCGGATTATTAACCTAACGTGTTCTTTCCAATTTTTCTATATATTTGCACACACACACACACACACACACACACACACACACACACACACACATATATATATATATATATATATACATACCCTGGTTCGAATATCACCATGGTTGAATTTTCAGAAACTGTTTTGGCATTATCAGTCTGAGGAGGGAATCCTAGCATACGGCAATTTTGGAAAATGTCTGAAAACCATACCAAAACTTGACCTAAGCCTTATGGGTGAATATGAGTAGATGCAACTGTTCGGAATCCATCGAATGACTGTGGAGTCACTCGTCATTGTGACGGAGGGATTGAGCGTACTTGCGTTGTAAAAACAGTTGAATATGACAGATTATGCTTCTATCTCCCAGAAACAGTAAGCACCGGTTCGCTCACCATAGCAGCAGTATAAACAAACAGTCAGTCGAACAAACAAAATTGCGCCTGCGCAGATGTCCGTGAGAGGGATTGGCTACCCGCCCGAGCAGACATGTATACTCAGATAAGACACTTAAGTGTATTTTTAGTAGAAACCGAGAGTAGTAGTAGTATATATATATATATATATATATATATATATATATATATATATATATATATATGCTGATGATGGGTAGGAAAGTTTCTATTTGGTGGTTAAATGAGAGCAGTTTAGTTTTGTAGACATTAAAATTTACGGGCCATTACCTGCTACAGTTAACCACTGATTAGAGATGCATTTCGAGCGCAGCGGCCAGGTAGACTTTGACGGATTTGCTATTGAGACATCTGCACAATTGCCTACTTGGGAACTGATGACATCAGGAAGATCCTTGATGAAGATCAGTAAGAGTGTAGAACCCAGGATAGAGCCTTGGGGGAATCCGCGTTTGTGTGAAAGGATCTGGAAGCGATCCTGTTATGAACAACCTTCATTTCACGGTTTGATAGGAATGATTGGATTAAATCAAGTAAATATCCTGTAATACCGTAGCCCTGATGCTTACGTAGAAGACCAGCATGCCGAACCCTGTCAAACGCCTTTGAGATATCTGGAGCTTCGGCTTGAGCTTCGTAGTTATTATCAAGAGCCTGATATACATATTCTGTGATGGCCGTAAATACGTCAGCGGTAGACCGGGCAAAATGTTATCCATATAGCTTGTTACAAAGTAGGTCGTGAGAGGCAAAATGTTTAAACACTTCAGCATTGATTAAAGCCTCGAATACTTCGCCGAAAAACGGTAGGAGACTAATAGGGCGTGAGTTAGAAGGCATCAGAAGGTTCTCCAGAATTCTTAAAAACAGGAACTACAGAGGAGGACTTCCAACAAATTGGAAAGCAGGAAGCATCGAGACAATAGTTGTAGAGTTTGGAAAGAACTGGGGCCATCTCGAGAGCACATTTCTTTAGGACGACGGCCGGGATCCCGTCACTTCCATTTGCCTAATTGGGGTCTAATTTAGGAATGGTGTCCGAGACCAGTGTCGGAGTTATACGCATATCTCTCGGTAGCGTCTCAGTTCTAGTGGGGAAATCAGGTTTGGGTACTCGAATACTGAGTCGAGTGTTGAGTTGGAAGAGAATTTCCGAGCAAAGCATTCACCATTATCTGCTGCAGATGTTAGGGCTTCAAATTGACTGAATAGATGAGGGATTGGGGATTTGCTGTTGTTCAGCACACTCTTGCAGAGCCGCCAGTAATCTCTAGAACCGAACTAGCGAGATGCTATACGTTGTTTCATTCTATCAGCAAACAGTAACTTCGCTTCATTGGTCAATCAGACATGTCGCTCTGGTACAAACAGAAAAAGTGATTCCTGTGGGCTATAGCGGCCAAGTATTCAGGTGTGAACCAAGGAAAAATGAGGTTAACTTGGTATTTCCTTGCTTGAATGAAAGCATCGATGTCGGCTTTCATCAAGGAGGAGACTTCAGTTGCGCATTTTGGACGGTATGATTAAATGCTTCATTCTAAGGAACGTCACGGAGGAAATCAAGGAACAAGTCCCAATCTGTTCGTTAATAGCATAAAGATATTCTGTTGATAGGAGATTCTTGGCTGGTTGGGGAGCGGAAGGATATGTTTACAGACACTATCGTATGATCAGATTTGCAAAGAGGGCAGAGCTGCGTAGTACGACAAGAGTCAGAGAGAGAGGTAAAAAAAAAAACAGATCGAAAAAAGAAGCGGGTCCGTCAGGGTTACTGAGGAATCGCACCGGGAAGTCAACCATTTGCTTGAGAGATTGAGTGATTGAGAAGTTAAGTGTTTGATGCCAGCGACGTCAGTGACAGTGTTTAAGCCAGCTGGTATGGTTGGCATTAAAATCACCGAACACAAATATATTTGCAAGCCAGTGGAGGGAGATGGCCCTGTCTATATTATCGGAAATACTATCTGGCACGCAACAATCTTGAGAGGAAGAGGAACGGTAGAGAAAGAAGAGATAGTTGACTAAGTTAAGTAGAGAGAAACGGAGACGCATATAAGAATAGTCTGGTGATTCAAGAGAGAGTTCCCTTGACAGCGGGAGATGTTCGTAGACATAAACTCCCAGGCCACATATATGGACATTAGAGTCATAAAAAAGACCTCAAATGCCCATATATGTGGCCTGGGAGAAGAAGGTAACCAGGAATCGAGAAGCCAGTAGAGGGAATAGAAGAGTTAAGATTAGTTTCGCAGAGAGCTAGGATATCCGGAAACTTTTCGAAGAGGAACGATTCCACACTGCCGAAGTTGGTACGAATACCACGAATGTCGAAGAAAGAAAGGTTAATGGTTTTCTCTTTTTTGAGATGATTTAGGTTTATATCTTTTGTTGTTTATAGTCATGATGTGTTATACTGGTAACGAAAGGTCTAGGTTACTAGTAGCAGTCGGTCGTCTAATGTAACATGTGCAGGAAGGGAAATGGTGCAGACTGCAATTTAGTGTGGTCTCGGGGTTGCCGACCAGAGGCGCTTGCAGAGACACCCTTACATGCGAGACATGGCATTGTAAGAACCCCGATATTATGCAATTGTTGATCTGAGCAGTCTCTGGAGACGCTATGCCCGAATTCGGGCTCCTAACTATCAGTCGAGAATAGCAACCAGAAAACTGCCAACCCGGTATCCGCGGCATGAAGAGACGTTGCCACCATCCATGCATATCACAAACAACTCATGGCAGCACTACTATTAAGGCCTGAGAAAAGGAAAGGAACCTGGAACCCCTTCCTGAACAGAAAACAAGGGATGAGCTTCTACACCTGTTCAAGAGGGAGTATATGATTTTCCAAGCATAGCTTAAATGTGGTACAAGGCCGTTATGATTTTCTAAGTGTAACTTAGATGTGGCACAAGGCCGAAAATATGGGGCACCCAGTGAGGACGAACTCACTATTCAATCATAACTGTTTTAGTGAGACAAGCTTGCTAACCATTACGTCACGCCGAGGTACACAAGGGGGAGGAGTATAGACCGGGCGATAGAAGAACCTATCTACTCCTATTAAATATAATAAAAAAGCAGAAAACAGGAAAGAATCCCGACTTACTTATTTAGAGAGTTAAGCTGCGCTCCAGCACAAACATGTATACATGTCTGTGCACCGTAGAGTTAATATATATATATATATATATATATATATATATATATATATATATATATATATATACATAATACTGTTTTACATAAATTAACTAAGAATAATCACAAAATGTGGAAATATATTTTTGACAACTGGTCGATGCACAAGAAATGATTTTTCATAAATGACCAGATGTTTTTAAACATTTCGATATTTTGATATTTTCGATATTTTGTGTTTTCTTTCTTTCTCTTTCTCTCTCTCTCCCTCTGTCCCTCTCTCTCTCTCTCTCTCTCTCTCTCCTATACACATACACTGTCGCATAATAGTGATATAGTATCCTCTTAATTTTCATCAATAATTAATTTCTTAGCAGAGACATCTTTATCGACGGATTCACATCGACTTGATGGAAGAAATAGCTGAAATCAAAAAATATTTTTTAGAAATGGACTTATATAGCTGACAAAATAAAAACAGATGTAATGTAATATTTTGAAAGCCTGCATGTATCTTTCTGTACCCAGTTCCATTACCAGTCTTTCTTTTTTTAGGATCTGAGTGATCATTGCTCTCCACAACTTCTTATTCTTTGTAGCTCTTAGTAATATTTGATTTTTTCGTTACCCTCCCATTTCCTGTTATGTCATCTATTTAACAAGCTCACAATATGACGTGTGAGTATCAAATTCTCCAAGGCTGTTTTCCTCATTATGTGCCGTAGAAATTCCCACGTCTCTTTCTGATTTTAAGCATATGTGTCCTTTTTTCCATTTTCTCTAAAACATCCCCATGACTCACATATTAAGTCCATAGCATTCTCAGTATCTTTCTGTAGAACCATATCTATGTCGCCTATAGTCCCTTCTTCATGTTTGAGGAGATTATCCAGTATTCTGATATTAGTTCAGCACGCTTTTTCTTGGTGCTAGCGAAATGTTCCTGTTTCTTAATACTTTGCTTTATTTTTGGAAGGCATCTTTTGCCTATTCCGATGTGCGTTCGAACTGCGGTTTTACATAAACCATCCTCTGTTAACAATTGCTTAAAATATATATGGGAGCAAAATGATTATTTTTAAATCTCCCTTAATCATAGCTGTGTTCAAATTAAGCATTACTTTATTCACAGACGTAGCGAAAATATGAAATATTTAAGATATCTAACATAATTTAAAGGAAAGTTGATGCAATGAACTCGTTTACAGAAAGATAAAAAATAGTCTCGTAAATTAATAACACTGATCAACAAAAAAAAATATTGAAATGGTGTCGAGGCACCAAAAATATTTTTAGCTAATTTGAGGTCGCTGGATCTGAAAATGACCTTACTTTTTCTTTGTTAGCTACCATTTTTGATGTACGGAAATGCCTCATTTTTGGAAAAAAGCATTTTTTTCATTTGCTTTCTGTATATATGATATTGACCGATGGCAATATTTCTCAAAATAAAATCGTACAAATCTCTTAATTCGTATTTAAACCAACAAATATTGGTCTGCTTATTGAGAAATACTATTTTTGCAATACGAATCAGACCCTAAGTCTTTAAAAATAACACGATTGAACATACCAAGACCAACAAGAATTTTCATCAAATCATTTAATAAACTAACAGCAGAAATAAAACCTTCGTAAACATAAGAACTATGGTAAATATTTTCTTTTTCTTGATTGTCATGTTCAATGTTATTTAAGTCCCTTTTGATATTCCAGCAGTCTTATGTACAATGGAATAGATGCATTCAAATGAAATGTCTTTAGTTGGAGTTTCTTTCTAACTGTGAAAATAATATGCTCTCAATATGCTTGGTTTCCTTTCGTGGTAAAGGGTTAAAAGTGATGAGATAAATTTATGAATATCAAACAGAAGGTTTTAGGGTTTCATTGTTTTGATGTCACCTCCACAATACCTATCACAATAATTATCAGGTTTACCAAAGAGTATTACTGATAAAATTTATCAGTTAATTTGAATTTTGTCGATAAATTGGAAAAATTCGGTACTTATATTTTATAATTTTTGACTCAAAAACACTTTTTTCTTATAAAAATAGTTTATTTCGGGTGGCTGACATAAATTGCTTGGCCTATCTGAATACTGATGGGTTTCTATGACCATTATTAAATGAATTTTGCGATCAGCCAAGATCGTAAATTGATCTTTTTTCAAAAAATGAGCAATTTCAGTACAGCAAAATGGTAGCTAACCATGAAAAGTAAGGTCATTTTCGGAATCAGCACCATCAAATTAGCTTAAAAAAACAATTTGCTATGTTTTGTTTCTTGGTACCAAAAATCGTGTTGACCAGTGTAATCTAAACCAGACAACACTGATTAACCTTGCTGATGTCATATAAAATGCGTAGGAACCTCAGTTGGGGAGAGGTTGCCAGTTTCTCAATAACAATTCTTTTTAATTTGTTTTCTTCAAATCTGCTGTTTTCAGTCGAACTTCTCGGATCAAATGAAATTTTTTGCTACGATACAAACGCCAAAACGAGACAGGTTTAAAGAAACCAAAAACGTCTTTATTTTATGTCTGCTCTCTTCTTTTCATGATTTTTTTCTACCTAGCGTTTCTGGAAAAAATGTCTGCACAAAAAATAATTTCCACTGCAAAGGAAATTGTTGCATTTCCAATAGATTAATTCATAAAGAACGGTTGCCAGAAAATTGAGAAAGAAATCGAATTTCTCCGATCTTTTGTTCTATTCAGTTCAACTTCGCCGTCTTTTATATAAAAAAAATGATAGAATTTAAAGGCCACGAACAGAAATATGGCAGCCATTTTGTAAGGTTTCATTAAATTCACAAAAAAAAAAAACAATCATTACGGAAAATGTTCCTACTCTCATAAAGTTGTTGTTGTCGTACTTCTTCTCGTCCTCTTCCTTCTTCTGCTCCTGCTTTTTCTCTTGTTCTTCTTTCGATATTACGAGTAGAATTTGTCAAACAAATACCTTAAATTTTTCCATTCAGCTGCATAGTTTCATCTATATTATCCCAACAAATACTAAAAGAAGCTACCGGAATTAAGTATATGTCAACATTTCCATAGTACAATTAGTGTGTGCATAATTAGAATGAATTTAATTTTAATTTAAAAAAACTGGATCGTTTAAGTAAGTTTATCTATAAACGACTAGAAAATGTATTAAAAAAATATTAAATTCAGATACGTATCAATAGGTCTTACAGAGTGCCTATTTTTCTAATCCGTTATGGAATTTCCAATAGCCCATTTGTGGTTAGTCTTGATTTCGTGAAAAACTAACACAATAAACTATTAATACTTAAAAAATTCTATTAAATTATTAATGCGTTATCCCACCAAAAGCAATTGCTGAAGGTTGTTCATGGAATTATGATAAACCCCAACTCCAGAGTAATATTAGCGTGTAAAAGGGATTTATCACCAACTTTTGCGATTTTTCTTTCACCCCCCCCCCCACGTTTTTGTACACGTTGGAAACTAGAAAAAGGATTTTCAGTGATCAGGAATTAATGAAAATGTTATTAACAGAGAAAATTCCTGTTATTATCATATTTCATGCGTTCATTCACGTGGAATATCAGTAGTTTATTACGACACCAGAAACAGCCTTCTAAACGACAAACAGTATACATTTCTCTCCTCTATGTCCTCTGCTGATGTTTTAACGGCCTTTATCCACAAAATCAGTGAATCGATTGTTGGTAGATTTTCTTAGAGCAATTACCTTCGATATCCCAAAGACATTTATCAAGGAGGCATAGGGAGTTGGTGGACAAACTCTCCAGCTATGGCATCTCTGGAAGAGTCTCCGAAATCATCAAATCCTTTCTTTCAGCTTCGTCCATGGAGGTCGTTATGAATGGCTAGTCCTTTGAAGCCCATGAAATCAATGCAGAAGTTTACTAAACCTTTCTCTTCGTTTCTATTCTCTTTTTATTAACGATCTGCCTATGAACATTCTCAGATCATAGTAAATATTTATGTAGATGATACAACGTTTTATATAAGCACTAAAAATCACTATGTTCGGAGCCTGGTATCTGATCTCTCTTCTGATTTAGCTCTAACAGCTCAATGAGGAAATGGCTGGCTTGTAACTTTCAATAACTAAAAACTAAGCTAGTATCATTTCATCAGAACCCGATTTTTCTCTAGTCACAATGGACGTTTGCACGCTCAGTGATGGTCTCTGGGGTTTGAATGGCTATTGTTATATACCGTACCTATGAACACTAAATGGATATGTACCAATCCTTATAAATACGTTGCACACTATTGTAAGTGGTGGGTAATATGCTGTATAAGTAGTCCACCACTAGCAGTGGTTTACCTACTTTACGCCGCTGGCGAGTATTGTATTTCGTTGATGTTATAAAGATTAGCATTTCATTTCCAACCTCCGTTTTGGTTATTCCTCTTTCTTCTAGGTTACAACATCTATACAGCCTCAAGTTTACTCCTAATCCCAAGTGGAACGCATATATACAATCAAGCGACAAAAATACTGGAAAAACGGTTGGCTCATCCAATCGATCCAGAAAGTATCTGACTCACCATACCACCCTTCATCTTTACAAAAGACAGATCAAATCAAAAATGGACTATTGCTGCCATATCTAGTCTGGAGCTGTTTAATTCACTCTTTTCAGTACAAAATCATTTGTTTGATCTTTTGGGGGTGATAACAAATTTCACACTCAGCAATGTCTTTCCCACAGATGCTGTTACTACTCTATCACCGTGTCAATGGCAAATGTTCAGATCAACTCTAGTCTTTAGTTCCACCAGTTTAGACCTTCACATCTAGAACACACCATCTCACTTTCACAGAGTCTAATCACCCTTATTTCCTTTAAACGTCTACTGGGTCTGAAGTGAACTTCAGATCCCAAAGAAAACTCATATATATATTATCCATTGTTAAATATACTGGGAAAATAGTCAGCTCATCCTACTTCTCCAGAAACCAACTTTATCTTTACAAAAGTCACTTCTTACTATGATCTCTTGCATTCTTTGGTTGCATTCATTGGACGAAAGACGTAAAAATACACCTACATCAAGAGGAGTAGCAGGAGTAGCAGTAGATTTTGCTGAAAACAACAGTAACTTTCCCGGAATTTTGTATTGAATGAACCCTTTATTCAATCCCCGCAGCTGTGAGTTCAATTTCTAGGCCGGGTAGTGCGGAAAAGCCATATATTCTGGTTCAGTGGAAGAGACCTGGAAGCGACTGAGAAAGCGAATAGATCAGAGATAATTAACTGATAAGAGTTATCTCCCCTAATCATAGAAACTAAAATGAGAACAATTTGCCCTCGTGGGTCACAACAAGCAGAGTGATCCAAAATAAAAAGGAGGGTGAAAATCAGCTATTAATAGTGGGGATGGGTGCTAAATCAGGTGTTAAATTTTAAAGTTTCCTGATTCTGTTCTTTATCTGACCCTCTCTGAACTCTTTTTTTATTAAATTTATATTACGGAAACACGCATTTTTTGTCATTGATTTTAAGCACATTTTATTACTTTTATTTAATTTTTCTCGTGCCTACTTGTTTTCTGGAATGATACAGATAGACATTTCTGGAATTATACAGATAGATATTTCTGGAATGATACAGATAGACATTTCTGGAATTATGCAGGTAGACATTTCCGCCAATATAACAGTTTTAGATGCTAATGTTCGGGAACAAAAACAGAAAATTAATTTTTCTGAATTATTTTGAAAATTAATGGCAATTATAATTTTAGAGAAATGGTATATTTCAGATCAACAGCATTATCATAGATTGAGACCAACAGGACAAATTTAGTCTTCTGTTTAGTTCTCTGTTTCAATAATAAGTGGAGGAGTAATTTCCTACAACCAGTATTTGTACCATAGCGCCGATAAACAGACTCGTTCGGATAATAAAAAGTTATTTTAACAAAAGATTCTCTAATCCACTTCTTTTAAAACAATATCCATTTAAAAAATAACTGCCGGAAATTTTAATACATCTTATTGTTTATAGTATACAGTGTGTTTTTTTTGTTTTTTTTTAAAAGATTTTGTCCAGTTTTCATTGTTTTGGTTTTGCTCAGAGATTCCTGGGCTGATTTCTGTATTCATACCTCGCTTCTGAGTATAAACGGTATACAAATATTAAGATATACGGTATAGATAGTCATCAGAAATTCTTTCCTCCTTCTTTATAAAACGTTAAAAATTTGCATGTCGGGCGATAAATTCTAATTTTCAAGCTGATAAATTAAGCAGACGATAGCGTCCGGCGGAAAGTGAGGTTAGCTTAAGAATAACCAGCGCATACGTTGCACCGAGGAAAGTAAACGAGCAGACATCATGGCGACGTCTCAGAATACGTGGGCGATGGACGTTAGTGGAGAGATTTTCAATTAGAGAAGGCCTACTGACCTTAATTTCAATGGAGTAAACAGAACAGAGCTGATCGATTTAGTGTTTATTTTATTTAATGAAAATAAAAATTGTTTCAAATAGTAATAAACAAATATCCTATATTTACATATACATATATGCATTTAAAAACATGTATGCGGTTAGCATAGTGTATCTATGCTTGTATATATGTGAATGTCAGATAAAGTCGAAGTGGTCTTATAATATTAAGCATGCTAATCTCACAAGAGATTGCTTGAAATATGGCGTCCTATAAGAGATGTTATCCTTGCGATACACACAGAACATATATATATATATATATATATATATATATATATATATATATATATATATATAAGTGAACATTGAAGTCAACACTCAGAGGTGACATGGGCTCATCCTTTTACTGATGAGCATGCATTCTGTTTTCTTGTAGTTTATGATTAGTCCTTTCTTCTCGCTTTCCCTTGCTGCCTTCTGTAGGAGGCTTTTCTTTTCTGTGTCTGCTAACAGTACCGTGTCATCTGCGTATCTTATTCTGTCTATATTTCTGAGATGAGGTATTATGTACAGTATTTACATTAGTCGGACTATTGTCCTCATCTTTGTCGCCATATTTGTCACAACGTTTCGGCCGTTGTACGCTCCGGCCTTCTTCAGGTGGCTGGAATTTCGAACCGAACCCTTTATTTCGATCACTGGGGTAGACTGTTCTAGTTCCACGAGCCATGTTTGATGGATGTCAGTTATCAGTTATCTCCTGGTAATTTTCCCTCTGAAAGTTCTCCACTGCCTGAACCGGGTATTGAACTCACACTCTTTGGGTCTGTCACTGGATCTAACCAACGCCTTTATCCACTGTACCATGTGTCCTTGAGGACATCTGGGTATGAATTTCTGAGTATTATAAACCTAATTTTTCAGCAACCATTTTTACCAGTACTCATATTGCAACTTTTTTGTTATCATTGCTGTTCTCTGGCACTCCTTATTACTGGTTCCCATATTGTATTTATTTCTATGCTTGGCCGACTCAGGAGATTTTTGTGGCCTAGCATATGTGCTGATTCCTTAAGTTTACGAATTTTCCAATGGTGTTCCCTGTCTATGATCTCAACCTGATCCCACAGGGGACGGTGATCTCCCTTCTCTCTCGAAATTCCAACCACCTGAAGAAGGCCGGAGCGTACAACGGCCGAAACGTTGTGACAAATATGGCGACAAAGATGAGGACAATAGTCCGACTAATGTAAATACTGCGTATCTTATGTTGGTAAGGTTGTGGCCGCCAATGATGATTCCTGGTAGGATCTCCAGTTCCCTCAGTTCGCTGTATAGGTTGAATAAGTCCGGTGAGAAGACACATCCTTGCCTTACACCTCTTTTTATTTTTGTATATTCGCTGAGCTCATTCTCAATTCGAATGCATGCCGTTTGTTGTCAGTATAAGTTAATCTTATTTTCAAGGTTAGCCATGTAGAAGTTACTAAATGGTGATACCAGAATTGAACCTATGGAAACGCCATCACGTTATACGTTTATATTATTTTGGTGGTCATAGAAGGGAACCTAAGTGGTACAGGTCAAAAGTAGTTTTCGTAATATGTTAGGTTTAATTTTTAGTGGATGGAGACATGGATTGTTGTAAATATTCTTAATAATTATATCAATTGTTTCTTTAACTGGGACATTGTAAAATAAACTTTCAACATCAAGTGATGCTATGGTTTTATTAGAAGTTTTGTTTTATTTTTTCTTAAAATTTTGATTAAACTTGAGTCGGGATTTGGGATATGATAGGACGGAGAGGGAAGTTAGCTTTATGTATTTTTATAGTTCCATACATGTATCCAGGTTTGTAGTCAGCAAATATTTTGAGAAGTTTCAAGTTATCTTATCCTGCGTTGTTGGCTGTGATTAATACAACAAAGATATTAGTTTTATTAACAATTATACGTAACTAATTGGCAGCCATTTTTAATTGTTTTGATCTATTATTTCAATCTGCTTTCTCACAAGGTTACGTTTGAATTGCCAAGTGTTGGTATTATGATGAGCTGTTGGATCATGTAGTTTAAAATATGTATATTTAGGCAGTATATCTAGAGTAGTATATAATTAGTTTTATTTTTTTATTGGGATCAGTGGAATATATATATTGGTAGTTAGAATATATTTGATTCCGGTATAGTTGGTTGATTTGTTCTGGGTTATTTGAGGATGTATATTTAAATGTTCATGAATGTTTTAATGCGTATTAATATTTAAATTATTTTAGTTTGGATTAATTTATGTGTTACGTATATTGAGTAAAATGGTGTTTGAATTTAGCCATTTTCTTTTATTTATTTTTTTTTAACAATTTTGTAGTAATGCATCTTGGCTTGGGAAAGAAGTAATTCTTTCAGAAATGGAGATATTCGAAAATTCGAGGTGTAGATTTTTATTTTTTGGTAAGATTCGATAAATACTTGTTACAAAATAAAATCCTTGCATTTGTCTTGATAAAGTCCCTCAGAGGATGAAACACGTCGGATTAGATAAATTTTCCTTTATCTTTATTCATATTGTCATATCTATCTATCTATCTATCTATCTATCTATCTATCTATCTATCTATCTATCTATCTATCTATCTCTTATCTCTTTACTTCCCCCTTATTTTCTTTATTCTTTCTTTCTCTTTTTCCTTTTCACATATCATTTCCGTTGAGTTGACCGATTAAATAGGTCAATGTCTGATCCTTACCCCCCTTCCTCAATATTAAGTATTATAATAAAAGAAATATAAAAATAAATTTTAAAACTCTCCCTTCCCTCTCTAAACTCGACCATGTCTCTCACACCATTCCTCATCACCTTCTATGCCAACTTATATAAGCTTAATACTGCCCGTCAAAAGTGTAAATTTTAAATTCATTTTTCGTTTTACCTTTTGAAAGTGAAGTCTGAAATTCCAGAGAAAAATAAAATTATCTGGTGAAATAAATTATTACAAATGGAGCCTTAAAGTGTTCTGTTTTTCTTTAAATTGAATATATATATAAGTTGAAAGTGATAAAACTATTTACTGTTCTAATAATAAACACTTTTTACAATAAGTTTCAACAGCAGGGTATAAAATTTTCGTCGCTGTCAGAAATAAATTTACTGACTTTTTTCAGAATGGCGTAATACTAGGAATGTTTAGTCATTTTAAAGGACCAGGATCTTGTTTTGCTCAGCTGAGCGAGGGTGTATCAGACTACATTTTGCGATTGTCATAAAAATGTACAATGCTAATTTCAACAGGGCGAGATTTTAGTTATACTGGGTAGAAATAAACAGTTTCATTTCTATGTTGCACGACCGACAGATATTTTCCCAATGACAAATCACAGAGCGTAGACGAAAGGAGTATCCTATATAAAAAATAAATCAGCCCAGTGTTACTGGACACATCGGGGTAAATGATCTATGTGTCGGGTACAAGAACCATGACTGTATCATTCAACGATTGAGCTATGTATCTGAAATAATGGTTGGACTGGAAATCAAGCTGCAGAAACAGTATAAATGCACGCCGAAAATTTCGAATTAGGAATTAGTTGAGGAAAGAGATTAGCGGCTGCCCCGAAGACCGGAAGTGATGCGAACGTGATGTCTATTTTCCTTGACTTCCGGTTGATATTGCGCCACCACACGCCCATAAAGCGTCTGCTGGTTGAAAAATTTTGAAAAGTTCAATTGTTTCAGATCCTGTTCTGGCATCTCGTCTACAGTCACTTTTTCACAGATATACTGTGGCTTCCTTCTGTTTTTTCTACAAATATTTTCATGGCAACTGTTCTGATGAGCTACTTCCACTGATTCCCAAACTGCATGAATTTCAGACGGCTATTAGGTTGCCATCTCAGTCCCACCTTTTCACTGTCACAACGGTTAAATGTTGCCGTCTCTTCTACTCCAACAACTTCTTATCTCGCACCTTTCCCGACAGTGTAACTCTCTTCCTCTTAGTTGTTATAATCTTCAAAAATTCAAATATAATGTCAATCGACATCTTCTGATGCCTTGATCTTGATCCCCGCCCTTTTCTATATCTTTCCCTCAAACACCCCTCTTTACTGTTGCTCTCACTCTCTGTAAACCTAGTAGCACTCCCGCCTTGACTGGGGTGATATGCTTAGAAAAAAAAAACTCTGTCATTATTAAGTCTTCGACCGCAGTTTTTTTTTCTTTTCCCCAGAAAGGTCTTGAAAGGTCCATAGTTCCAGCATGTTTTCATACAGCATCCCTGTGCCACATAGATGTCCCAAGCAAACCATTCATCGATCGACTTGAGTTGATCTTCAAATCACGACTTGGACATGCAGGTAATGGACCAAAATTGTTACTGCATTAAGGCTAGCTATCTCTTTTCAGTTTAGTTCTTGCCTCACAGTTTAAAATAGTCAAATACAGTATTAGCTGGTAAGATTCAATGACTAATATACTGAATTCGATCGTCTTTAGGTGCTCTAATATGTTGATCCTATACCAGATTAAACTCCACCCAATGTAAGCTAATCACTACGAAAATTTCTAGAAAAGTGAGTGCATTCCTCATATAACAATTCCACTACTGTGTGAGCCTGAAATAATATTGGGAATTATTGAAGGGTTCTATTTTATAGTAACAGTTGCTTATATGAGGATAAAAGATTCACATTAATAACATAGTGTAGTCTTCTCGTGATAAACTAAAAGCTTATTTTCATTAGTTAGATTCGGAATAGTGTTTCGACCGTTTTGCATTCTGGCCTTCAACAGGTGCCTGTCGAATCCATGCATTCGTTAAATATCAAAGCAATCGGAGCAATATTGGGTCTCTAGCCATGTCTGGGCAACTCTTTTAGGAGAAGGAAACTTTAAACTTGAGGAGAGTTGTTTGGAAACTTCGCTTTGCACTGTGAATCATTTCTTCTGTTTTCAATTCTAGTGGCTAGTTCTACACAAACATGAGGGTAGTCTAGGGTTTCAGTTCTAAAATGAACAGCGGAGCCTATATACGTCGAAATCGTCTGGAAAGGCCTCCTTTAATTACTTAGAAACATGTGTGTGTGTGTGTGTGTGTGTGTGTGTGTGCGTGTGCGTGTTAAATTCGTGAAGTCGATGTACCAAAGAGGAAAGCTTATCAGGAAAAATTACGATGAAAGTATTTATAGAAAAAGAAACAGGGAAGCTAGATTATGGCAGTGGAGAAGTAACTGAAACCGAGTTGCCAGGTCAGTAGCGATAACATAGCAGATTCTTCTTTGTATTTTCTCTGTAATGTGTGTATGTCTGCGTGCGTGCACGCGCGTGCACGCGCGTGCGTGTGTGTGTGTTTGTGTGTGTGGAGATAGATAGATAGATAGATAGATAGATAGATAGATAGATGTAATATGAATTTATAAAATTAGTAATGGGTCGAATTTTCGATTTGTTTACTTCCCATATAATTCATTCGCTCGGTTGTAAAGCAGGAAAGAAAAAAAGAAAGATTCTTTTCTTTCTTTTTCTGTACTTCTTAGAAGTCTAAATCCAGATTTGAGTTCATAGAAATTTAAATCCAGATTTCCACGAGGGATCCGCTTAACAACAACAAAAAAATAGTTGAAAACTAAATCATCTTAATATATTTTTTCGGGGAAAATTTTCCTTTTTTTTTTCTTTTTAATCCGTCGGTGATTACTAAATTAGAGCGTACATCGTCTTGGTTATTATTTAGTGACTGTGAATCGTGCAGTCTTGCAGAAGTTTGGAAATCTGTATACCAAAATAGATATGCCATTTGACCAATGAGAATCGCTCGCAGGAACGAATAAAAAAAGAAAGAAAAAAAACGTGTAGCGTTCCCCGCGAACACTTTTCTCTTTCCTGTCATCACAGAGACATTTCGCTTTTGTGATTCTATCAGCGGTAATGGATGCCACATCTAAAACTCCAGACGCAACTTCTACGAGCAAGACACATTTCATTATCTTGAAAGAAACTCCAGAACAATGTACGATTTTATGTAAAGACACTTTACATACAAAGGATGGGGTGTTAATTTTATCGCTTCCAACAATAAACAGTATTAATCATCTGAGGAACCCTCCCCGCCTTCCAGCAGCATGGCTGATGCTAACATCCAGGAAAGTGACTCACTGTGCCTTCTTGGGCTAAAGTTCTCAGCTGACATGAAGTGGAAAAACTATATTGAATCCATTTTTAGGTAGGCTGCCAGGAATGTGGTTCACTGAGTTAGTCTAGACTGTTTTTCGTTGCTTAGAATATTGGTGACACATATGGCCCGGTGCTTCTGTTATCTACCTAGTGTTCCTTAATAAAATCCGAAAAAGAATAATCAATATTATTGGTCTCGGTCTGGCGTCTCGACTTTAGTCAATATCCCACACCCTGTAACCGCTTGCGTCTCGGAGGCTTTGCTGCCTTGCTTGGGGTGAAGTTGATTAAAAAAAAACAACTATATATAGCCTTTCTATTTTGTTTCTTTTGCTTGTTATAAATGTGTTTTCTGTTTCATACCCACAAAACTGTTTTGGTTTATTCACTATTTGTAACCCGGTTTACATGGCTTGCCTCTCTCCATTTCTATTCTAACGTAAAACCAAACTCCTACAACAAATTTAGGATGAGCGAAGTAATGTAATATCACGTGGTCTAGGGATTTACCTTTAAAAGTTGCAAATGTATGAATATTTAAAAAAAGGATAACTTCCACAACTGTAATTCATTTGATAAAAGGCGTTAAAAGGAATTGTGATAGTGAGCTACGGGAAATAAAATTTGGTCTAGTAAATAAGCGTCTGAGATAAATAACTTCAGCTCTTGCCTGACTTTCCCGTTAGAACTGAGTCTCTGTTGAGTGATATGCATATAACTCACCCTCTACACTAGATCTCCCACAAAGCATGTGGACCTGATGGCATCCTGCAATAGTCCTTAAGAAATGTGCTCCTGAACTGGTTCCTGTTCTCTTTAAACTCAGCAATAAATGCCTGAATGCTTTCCGGTTTGTTGGAAATCTTCTTTTGCAGTTCAAGTTTTTAATAAATCAAATGAACAGTCGAATCCTTGTAATTATTGGTTTATTAGCTTTCTACCACTTTTTGACAAAATATTAGAGGCCTTAATCAACTCAGAATTGGTCAAGCATCTCACATCGCAGGGTCTTCTTTCAGATAAGCAACATGGCATTCGCTTTTCTAGGTCAACTGCTGATATTTTTAACGACCATTGCTTAAATGACGATCAAGCTTTAGATAAGAATGGTGAAGTTCGGGCTGTTACTTTGCATATCACGAAAGCATTTGACAGGGTTTGGTATACTGGTCGTCTTCACATGTTGAAAGGTTTTGGCATTTCTGAACGAAATTGGAAATGATTCATTCTTTCTTATCACATCACGAAATGAAAGTTGTTCTGAACGTCCATTCTTCTAGAAATGAAAGTTGTTCTGAACGTCCATTCTTCTAGAAATGAAAGTTGTTCTGAACGTCCATTCTTCTAGAAATGAAAGTTGTTCTGAACGTCCATTCTTCTAGAAATGAAAGTTGTTCTGAACGTCCATTCTTCTAGAAATGAAAGTTGTTCTGAACGTGCATTCTTCTAGATTTTCTCTGCATTAATTCAGGTGTCCTTCCAGGGCTGTATCCTTGGACCTTCGTTGTTTGTAAATTTTATCTTCTTGGTGTCATCAATTCTCAACTCTGTATCTTTACTGATGATACAACTATTTACTCTCCTGTCTTAAAAGTAAGCCTGATAAGATCGATGACGCCAAATTGGCAGCTGAACTAAAAAATAAAAAAAATTAAAAATTAAAAAACTCCCAGTTTTCTGTTAACTGTCGTAAGTAATAGCGTTTTTAATTTTAACGCCTCCAAAACGAAACTGCTCTCTATAAATCATCTGAGATACTCCTTTCTGCTTTCCATCAGCATGACTGATGCTAACCCCCAAGAGAGCGACTACTACCACATCTGTTCTGGTGTTCCTACTAAATATTTAGAGATTCTTGATGATATCCAAAAAAAATTTGCAATGTTATTGGTCTTGACCTGGCATATCGACTTCACTCCCTTTTCCCACGGCCGTAATGTAGCTTCCCTGTGTTTTTTATATAAATACTTGGTAATTGTTCTGATGAACTTTTCTCTATGTTACCTAGAATTTATGAATTTAAACGCTGTACTAGATTGATGACAAGGTCTCATCATTTTACAATTGAAATGGCTAGATGTAACCGTAAGTTCTATGCTAACAATTTCTTCTCTCGCATAAGATTCACTTATTGGCATCACGGCTTCAGTCACTTTCCTACCGCCATAATGTAGCTTTCCTGTTCCTTTCCTTTAAATAATTTCATGCTAATTCTTCTTTTCACTATGGTACATAGATTTTATGAATTTAAACGCAGTACTAGATTGTCGGAACAGTTCTCCTTATTTTACAGTTGAAATGGCTAGATGAAACAATAAGTTCTATGCTAACATCTACGCTTGTGGAATTCTCTTCCGACCACTTACATCCCAGTAAACTTTGAGCTTCAAAAATTTAAATATAATGCCAATCGTTATTTTCTGTCTAGTTAATTCTTTTTCATTTATTTTTTCTCTCTCTTTAAGAGTATTTTCTTCATATTTTCTAACACGCAGTAACCACCGTGCATCTTAGTGGCTTTATTGCTTTGCTTGTGGTGAAATGATAAAAAACAATAATGTTAGGAGGCAGCAAGATTGTATGTCTTCATGAGGAATCAATATTCAAATTCTTGTCCAAGTTTGGATGTGGTCTCTAGGTTCCGGAAGCGGAAACATAGAATTCAATGAGGCGATAAATTAAAGAGTAATTATTCAGTTACTCCATAAAGAAATAAAAACGGCTGTGTAGCTCATAAAATATTCAAAAGATAAGTGATTTGAATGAGCACAAAGGCAAAAGAGGTTTTTTTAAAGATTATATATCAAGATGGATGATTCTTTTTTTAGACGTTTAAAGAACTGGAAAATTGCAGGTGCCAAAGGAATCACTCTCTTTCTCTATAGCCTACTTATTCTTGTATATCAGCTCCAAAATGTTACCTGAGACGTCGATATACATTGAAAATAACGTGAACAATCAGCAATATGAATATATGAATTTATACGCAAACAATACGCTGATATACATAGAGAATGTGCATTTGGGCTTCGACTCAAAGCGAAGTGACCACGTTTCAAAAATCGAATTTTACGTTTGTTCAGTCAGTTTGGCGATAAGAGTAATACGAGACAATTTTTGAATCCTTAACCACTGGCGTTTTTGTTTATACCCACAAACGCACGCGAATATATATATATATATATATATATATATATATATATATATATATATATATATATTATCGGGTTATCTCCTCTTCGTTTCGTAACCCTTCAACAGGGGTCTCTCTCTCCCGGGAGTATAAATACGGGCTGACCTTTCGCCTCTTTCTCTTTTTCTCTTTCCACGGCTCTTCCCACGGCTTCGCACACGTGCGGCCAAAACTGCCTCTCCTGGGGCCGGCAACCTCGCACGTGGTGCGAGGTACTGAAAAACTTTCTCTAACATATCCAATATGTGAACTCTAATACACAACCAGCGTTTCCCATGTTCAGGGAACACGCTAAAAACAAATACACCCCGTACGGACATTTCAATTCAACACACAACACAAATAACTTTCCATACAGACACTAACGTTTTATTCATGTTTTAAATGATGTATTTGTAAATTCGTGTATCAATCTGTTTGTCATTAATATATAATTGTTTTGTACATATATATCTGTCTTGTTCGTTTTATTTTGCTTTCTTTGGACGCCATCATAGTCCAACATTACTATGTAGCGGGACTGGCCAGCAGGAAGTCTTAGTCCAGAGATTTTATCTTCACATTAACCCGCCGGTCCCCTACAATATATATATATCGTTGACTCGCGCCGACCGGGAACTCTTTTACGACGTATGAGGGTCAAGCACCTCAGTTCCTAGGAATTGACATATGATTTGAGTGGTGAAGGTTTCGAGCAGAACCAACTACATTTTTTGAAGAGCCGAATACAGAGACTTGGTGCACGATGGGCCACAACGTCCCCAAACAACCCTCCGCAGGTTTTGAATTTAGAGTAGTCCTTTTCCTAGACCAATTACCACCCAAGGCTTTAGAACCCAGCCTGTCCTGCTATTTACCCATAGCTGGGGGAGAAGAAGAGGATTCATACCGAACTCGGCTCTCCGACTCCTCAATACGAGCCGCTACCCATTACGCCACTGTGCCTCCTACGATCTGTCGCTCTCTCTTTCTCTCTCTTTCCTTATATATATATATATATATATATATATATATATATATATATATATATATATGTATATATATATATATATATATATATATATATATATGTATATATATATATGGGATAACGATATATAATTTTTTATATATGAAGAACAGTTTTAGAGGAAAGATGTGTGACAAAGTGGAAAAGCTTTATGCGATGCGTGTCGTCTGCTAAGTGGCAAATTTTATTTGTATTAATCATCTTTAATATTCAGGCCGGTAGATGGAAATAAATAAATAAATATATATATATATATATATATATATATATATATATATATATATATATATATATATATATTAATAGTGAGTACAGACAATCCTTAAAAATCTATTCGATATAATTTATTTCATGAATATACAAATATTCATCTCTTGAGACCAAAGATTTTTTTTTAAATTGCTCTGTTATTTACATCGAGCTATTTTTGGATTAATGCCCTCCTTGGAATTATCCCTACTAATTATCAATTGTTTATATATATATATATATATATATATATATATATATATATATATATATATATATATATATATGTCATTCACAGACAGTACTGTTTCGCTGTATCACAGCTCCTCAGTGCGACTTGACTTCCGAATGCCTCAAGCCAGGATTGAAACACAACTAATTTGGTGCCAGTCAGACCTATCTTCACTCGGTAGAGTTACACAACTAAATCTAGCGTATTGTTTTTACAAATGTAAACAAATGCCAATCAGCCAAAGTGCTCCATTTATTTTACTCAAGAGCTTTGCATTAGTGCAGGTGGCTGTTGTTTATAGAATTAGCTTATCACTCAACAGTGCTCAATTGAAATGTATTTTCAAGAGCTAAATTATGTCATTCACAGACAGTACTGTTTCGCTGTATCACAGCTCCTCAGTGTGACTAGACTTCCGAATACCTCAAGCCAGGATTGAAACACAACTAATTTGATGTCAGCCAGAGCTATCTTCACTCGGTAGAGTTACACAACTAAATCTAGCATATTGTTTTTACAAATGTAAACAAATGCCAATCAGCCAAAGTGCTCTATTATATATATATATATATATATATATATATATATATATATATATATATATATATATATTATGTATGTGTATATATATGGATATATAGAACATTATGAAAGAAGGATTTACAGTTTTTTTACCCCATTTTTACCCCATTTTCTCCTTTAATATTCTCCAATTTGAATTGTGAGTTTAAAATTCTTTATTATATGGAGGTAAAATTTTGTTTTAAAATTTTAAAATTGATAATTTAATTTTAGATTTAAATGTATTACCCTTTAATAATCATTATTGATGATAAAATATTTAAATTGGAAAGATTTTTTGATATTGGAATACTAAAGTCATCACCTAATATTAACTGTAAAATCTTTTTAGGGAAACTCTAAGTACACATATATACATATATGTGTAAGTATGCGTAAACATTTAAAAAGATATATGTAGGTATTAATACATGGAATTACCCGTGTATATCGGTACATATGTACATGTAAGAGTGACTGCACATGTAAAGGAACGTATGTATATGTAAAACTTGCATGGGTGTGTATACAATATATGACAGAGCAAGACCTCTAATATTACCTTAAAAAATCACTCCATATTAACTTAAAAATTAAATTTTAGATAAAAGAAATTACCCATCTAAAAACAGTCACGAATTAAATTCATGAATAAAATTCAAACTGATAGAGATGTCACCTTAATAATCAATTACAACTAGAAGTAAACTTATATCTTAAAATAAAATTTTATTCTTTTAATGTACATTCTATGAATATTTTTTCTAATCGACTATTTCATATTAAATCCCAAAAACATTTTTGTAATAAATTTAAAAAAAAACTTAAATCGCTAACAAACATCAAATTAAATAACTTGTAAACTGTTTAAACATTCAAACTTATATCAAACATTATAATATTTATAAATCCCCAAAATAACACTTTCAAAGTAAAGCAAAACAACAGCGTCTATTTCGTTCATTCCAAAGAAAGTCAGTGACACCTTCTCTCATGACTTCCTTCTCTCTTTTTCTTTTTACGTTTTTTCTCTTCTCCCCCTTCTGTATCAATATATAACTTCTGTTAAGTTAACCGGTTAAATGTGTCAATGTCTAGATCTCCTCAAGTAATATTAAGTATGAAAGAATAGAAATATTAAATTACATCTAACTCAATCATGTCTCTCCCCACACTTCCTCACTTCGTTAATTTACATATGCTTAATACTGCCCGTCAAAAGTGTGTAAATTTCTTTTCATTTTTCGTTTCAACCTTTGGAAGTAAAGTCTGATGATCCGCAGTCCTTTAAAAGGGCTGTGGTGAAATAATTTATTACATGGAACCTTAAAGTGGTCTGTTTTTATTTAAATTATTAGCTCTGATTTACATTGAGCTCTCTGGATTTTATCCTCCTTGGGTCTACCCATACGGATTACCTAGTTTTTCATAAACTATATATATATATATATATATATATATATATATATATATTAACTGTGTTTTTTTATATATAATCATCGCCACACTGAAATTCCCATGTTTCAAAACTGAAGCCTCAATTATAATTCAATCATATAAATTAAATTTAAAATACAAAGTTCCGTTCCATTTTTAAGCGATTGTATTGAGGTTTCAGTTTTAAAACATGGGAATTTCGATGTTGCGATGATTATATATAAAAAAAAACAATTATAACATTATGCTCTACTGTTGTATCGAGCACTGTTTTTTAAAAATTATAAATCCCATTCTTCTTTCCTATTATTATAATATATATATATATATATATATATATATATATATATATATATATGCGTGTATATATATATATATATATATATATATATATATATATATATATATATATGCGTGTATATATATATATATATATATATGTATATATATATATATATATATATATATATATATAATAACTTAAAATCTCTATTTATTTTCGTCCACCGGCCTGAATATTAGAGAGGATTAATACAAATATAAAATATGTCACTTAGCTGATTGATGTTTTATTCAACAGCTCGACTCCGGAGTTTCTTAGACAAACACTGTTTGTCATTGTTCAGCCCACTCGTCGTGTGTTTTCGCCGACTTACTGCCCTTCTTCTCATATTTCCTTATCTTTATACTGTTTGATGAAATCAGTTGATGCCTTAGTTCAGATTCTCTCACATTTTTGGTGTTAGTTTTATATTTACATGTAGATAGATACACGCACATACAAAGTGCGATGGGTAATTTGTCGTCTATATTACACAAAAATGAAAATAACATTGACATCCTATTTTAACAGATATATTTACCAAAATGACACAAAAATATCTTCAACTATTAAAGAGTAAGTTTGTTCAATAAAATCGCCATTGGCTTCAACCACGGCCCCCAGAAGACTTCGGAATCTCTTGCATCTCTTCTGGGTGATCTCCTTGTTTAAAATGGCGAATGCTGCCATAATCCTTGCCTTCAGTTCATCTTTGATGTTACAAGGAGTTTTGTTGGTCTCTCACTCCACTGTACCCCGAGCATAATAACCAATAGGATTGCGGTCTGGGAAGTTAGGTGGCCAGATGTAAGGGATGATGCGGTCGCAGAAATTGTTTGACCACCATGACTGGGTTCTCTTGCTTGTGCAGGGCAGCACTACTTCCTCAAGGGACTTGATGCGGGCCTCCGTGTTGAGTCTGAGGCTCTCACCAACAAATTCGGGAGTTCTTTACTTATCAGAACGATCAGAGTGGGTTTTTCGAGCAGCAGTACCTTCGTAATTACCATTAGTCTAATCCGACTCTTTCGAATCTTCTGCGCTGACTTTAGATTGACACCTAACGCTGAAACTCGTATTGAAGCTTCCGGCGCGAATGCCAAGCAGTAAAGCCGTTTCTAAATTTCTGGTGTAGTGAATTGCGTCATGGTGTTCTTTTTCTTACAGACGGTGCCCTACTATATTTTGCAGTCAATAAAATAAAACCAAACAAGGTACATGCGCGAAATTAAAAATATAAAATGGCGACAATTTACTCATTGCACCTTGCATATATATATATATATATATATATATATATATATATATATATATATATATATATATACAGAGAGACATGTAGAAAAATAGTCACATACATATACATACACAAGCAAACACACACACATTGGCTAATCTAAGTATGTATGTATGCGTTATACGTGTGTTGCCGAATGGTTTTAGAACATTCGCTTTCCGACCATGACCACCGGGTTCGAATGTGACTATGATAGATTGGTCAGGAAAATGATTTCTTGATGTTATCTGGTAAGGCAATCTCAACGTGCCGCCCCTTTGGAAAGTGAAAGAAAAACATAGTAAGGATTGACCCAAGCTTTGTAAGTGAAATTGGGCACATTAAAGAAGAGATATATGTTACAAATACTGCTATTATTTTTCATAGAGAACTGTATTCCTGACGAAAAAATGTATAACCAATTATGTCGCATGTACGAATAATAGAGGATCAAAACGGCTGACTTTACACCTACCAGACCACAGCTCTATAAGGACACATTTAAATCAGCACGAAAACATATCAAATTATATATGCAATATATATATAGTTGGATATTTGGGCAGAAAATCCCTTTTGATATATATTTTGTTAACAAGACTCACAAGAGTTTTCTCTTCTGGACTTAATAAATTTGGAAATTGTTCAAATATTTGTTAATTCCGAGCGCTTTTGGCTAATCTATTAAACATTTTCAGAGATTTATTTATACTACTATAATAAAGTGTTTTTGTAGACTGTTTAAAAGTTGCTGAAAATGATGTTTAGTTTTAATTTCCGAATACAACCATTGCATTATGGACTTGTTCATAAGTGATGTTATTAAAGGTGTTTTTTTATAATAATAGCTTCCATCAATTTAAACGATTTTACAATTAGAGGTGAATAACACATTTGTGTTTCCTAATTTTTTATACTAATGTTCACCCAATACAGGACCTAAGAGTCACTCAAGGTAGAGGGTTACTTTGTGGATTTGTATCAGCATAAGAAAATGGGGCTATGCAGGAAAGATAAAGGTAACTCTAGTGGTCAAGATTATAATGACTGGAAAAGTCATCAGTCTGTTTCACAAAGCTGCATTTCTTAGGAAGAAGCTGTCCAAATTTAACTTACTTCTTACGATTAGAATACGAAGGGAATGGAAATGATTCACTCTTGTGAATGTGGCAGGACGAATCCTAATTGTAAAGGTCAGTGGTGGTGAAACTAAGGAATGTAGATCATCAGAACACATGCCATGGAAATAGCGATAGAGCAGCCAGAGGCTCGCTAACGTTTTATCTGTAGGAAAGGTGTTGTAGGGTGGGAAATAATTCATCACCCACAAGGCGGCATAGACGCTTTCGAACTCTGCCAAGACATGCAAGTGAAGACTAGGCAGCTCCAGCCCAGATATGGCATAAGTACTTCATTTTTGATCCGATCTGGCGCTTGTAAATAGAGCAAAGGGAGTCAGATACTTACTGGAGCAGTACAATGACCCGACCATTTTTCCAGCGTCTTTAGCAATGGATGAATAGATGGTTCGCATGTAAGAAGGAAGTTCCATTCAGTTTTTTCCACAAGAACTGCCAAATTGTGGCTGCTTCCCAGGAAACTATAATCTTGACCTTTTCAAGTCAATGGTCAATCGTTATCTATCCGACTTGTCCTCGTAATCTCCACTCCATACAATTTTCTTTCCTATGCGTATCACACACCTTATTCATCATTACCATTTTGACTGTAACATAAACTGTAAATTCTTAAGCCTTATAGTGAGTTAAATTTAGTAAAAAAAATATAATAATGACACGAATTCAGAATTATGAAAATTACATTTGAAACAATGGCAAGGAAGAGCACACGTTCTCTCGCTGGAAATCCTTATGCATATGTGCGTATAAATGTTTTTAGATGCATACTATACGTTGCATATTACTCAAAATACAGCCTTTCTTTCATGTGCTATTTTATTATTGAAATCTTCAAGTCTCTACAACAGTAGCAGGATCCATTACCCAAACGAAGACTTCCGTTTACCTTCAACTGGTCTTACGTTCTTCAAAGTCACTTGGGGATTGCCCCTGGCAGCATTCCTATTAAACTGTCCGAATTTAATCGCTTACTGCCACAACCAATCAATGGATAGTTTCTCGACATGTGACTTACTGTGCTACAAACTAAGTATCTGACAAGATGGCCTGTCCCTCGCGAAACAAAATTTGAGAGTTCTTGGATGATCTCAAATAACACACAAGATGCCATCTTTATATACACTACTTCTGCGTGAAATCCTTACAAAATGTAATTCCTAACAACCTCTTCATTTCCGTCGTTTATTGTACAGAAGCGTGCAATTTTCATTCTAAGGTCATTTATTTATTATTCTGTGGGTATATACCAACATTCATTTTCAGTTTCGCTCTCTCTCTCTCTCTCTCTCTCTCTTTCTATCCGTCCCTCTCTCTCTCTATCTATCTATCTATCTATATATATATATATATATATATATATAGTTTTAAGGTATGCTATATTTATTGGATAAAGTGCTCAATATCAGAGATAGAGCGTATGTAAATATAAAAGTGAACATTGAAGTCAACACTCAGAGGCGATAGACTGTTTCATGCTAAACGCAATCATCAGGCCTGATGATTGCGTTTAGCATAAAACAGTCTGTCGCCTCTGAGTGTTGACTTCAATATTCACTTTTATATATATATATATATATATATATATATATATATATATATATAGACAGCATGTCTTCATTCGAACATGTTTAATTGAATAATATAGACATCTTATGTCTATGTATTTGTTATCTGTATATATATATATATATATATATATATATATATATATTATCCCGTAACCCGCAGGGTCGTAAGGGCACCATGTTTCGTGGGACCTCCATGCCCGGTGTTTCTTGGGCAAGATAGTCTGACGGAGCCCAAACCTCTCCAGGATGGTTTGGAATTAAGAGTTTTTCCTTCTCCTAGACCGGTTTCCACCCAAGGCAACCAGTCCAAGAGAAACCGCTATCCATCACTACACCGTGCCTCCCAATATATATATATATATATATATATATATATATATATATATAGTTATTTAGTTTACGAAAAACTAGGTAATCCGTATGAGTAGACCCAAGGAGGATAAAATCCAGAGAGCTCAATGTAAATCAGAGCTAATAATTTAAATAAAAACAGACCACTTTAAGGTTTCATGTAATAAATTATTTTACCACAGCCCTTTTTTTTCGTTTCAACCTTTGGAAGTAAAGTCTGATAATCCGCGGTCCTTTAAAAGGGCTGTGGTAAAATAATTTATTACATGGAACCTTAAAGTGGTCTGTTTCTATTTAATATATATATATATATATATATATATATATATATATATATATATATATATATATCTTGGGAGGCAATAGTACATATATATATATATATATATATATATATATATATATATATATATATATGTATATATATATATATATATATATATATTTGATGTCGGCAAAAAACGTTAACTCCTGCCTATGGCTTAATAACTTTTCATTATTTAGAAACTTAATGATGTGTAGTTTTTCATGTAGGCATAAAGGGGGCATGGGCCATCCCAGGTTTTACAAGTTATATTTATTAT
This sequence comes from Acanthosepion esculentum, assembly GCA_964036315.1. Classification (NCBI taxonomy): domain Eukaryota; kingdom Metazoa; phylum Mollusca; class Cephalopoda; order Sepiida; family Sepiidae; genus Acanthosepion; species Acanthosepion esculentum. The sequence continues at coordinate 106,129,817 of OZ038488.1, forward strand.
TTTCCATTTTACTTTTGGTGTTTTATTCGTTTCTTTTAAATGCCAGAAATATTGGGATAGAGATGTCTGATTTCTATTTTGAATATTGTTGAAGGAGCTTTTGTATTGTCTCCATCTAATTTTAAATTTATTCTTCGTTGACCCAATGTATATCCTATCAGTGTTAGGACTCTCAATGGATGAGATAGTGCATTGGTATACAACGGATTTTGTGAGGCATTTATTTTCTAACGGGCAGTCTTTAGGGTTTCTACAATCACATAATTTTTCATTATTTTTGTCTAATTGCAGTTTAGGAGTTTTATTAATACTGTTTTGGCTTGCGTGTTTTTCCAGGAATTTATTATTATGTTTTTTATGATTCTTTCTAGATTTTTAGTGCAGCTGTAACTTAATTTTAAGGTGTTTTTATTAAAGATCTCGCTAAGTTTGCTATTAGTTGGAAAGTGTTTTTCAATTAAAACTAGGAACTTATGCCCTAGTTTAGTGTTGACCATTTGGTTTAACGGAGGGGTATACTGTATGATCTTTCTTTTCCTATTTTTCTTACTTTTGGTACTATTGTTTCTATTTTGTATCCACTGTCTTTCAGGGCTGTTTTATAAAAATTACTGTGTTGTCGGAATATTTCATTATTTGCGGAATTCATGCTTATTCTTTTCTCTATTGATGTGGGTATATGCCTAATTATAGATGGAGGGTGGTTTGACTTAGGTTGTACATACAAGGGATTAGTGTTAGGTTTTCTGTAGGATGTGTAAATGTTGTTTATTAAGTCTAGAGTTACGTCGAGGAAGTTTACCCTTTTTAATTTAGTGTTGACTATAGTTTTTAGATTTAGTTTTCCGAATTCACTATAAATTATCTTTCTAATTTTATCTGTTTTAAAATTTGTGGAGCTCCTCACTACCATGAGCCCGTCATCTCTGTATAGCCCTATGTCCTTAATGTCTAATTCACGGTGCGCGGTTAGATTGTACAGTATAAATAGACCAACATGGTCCGAAGATTCTGCAGAGTCCAGAGATCCCATGGTGATATCAAAATTGTCATCAGTGTTTTTAATCCACTGGTCCCCATTATGGATGAGGACAGATTTCTTGGCACTAAGAATTATGTTTGTTTCTTCCTTAGTTAAGTCAGAATATACTGTAGCAAACTCCAGGGCAGCCGTGAAGAGGTCTTTCGATATTGACTGGTAGTAATCCACAATATCGAACTGAATTAGGGTGCAATCAGGCTTATTGTCAATGTTGGTAAACCAATTGATGACTTCTTTGGTATTCATCCAGAGTGTTAATCCGAGTCGTATTTTAATTTGGCTAGTGATCCTTTCTAGGATTTTTTTGCTTATCTTTCCTATGTCGGGTCTAGTTGGGTTTATCATTCTGGTAGTGGGGTTTTCCTCAAAATCTTATTTGTGGTCTTTAAGAGTGATGTAGCATTCCTTTTCAGATAGTTTTCCAACTCTATCACTTATTTTTAATTTTTCAGTAATTATTTTACTAGAAGCTTTTAGCTTATTTTCTGTTGCCTTTTATTCTTACTATATATACATATATATATATAGTTTATTTTATATTTTTAGCTTATTTTTGTTATCTTTTATTCTTACTACACACACACAAACACACACAAACATACATATATATATATATATATATATACATATATATATATCATTCGATATCATTTTCAAATAAAAAGTCTCATTAGAAAATATGAGAAAATTCAAAAGAAAATATGCAGGACGATGTTGTCTTTAACATTCAACACAACATGTTTAAAAGAAAAGTTGCTGCCAAATTACACACACACACACACACACACACACACACACACATATATATATATATATATATATATATATATATATATATATATATATATATATATATATATGTATATGGTACAGATAATGAATCCATTGTTATATAATCCAAGTGGATCCTAATAATATAACATATTAGAACTGATCCACAAAAAGAGCTCAATATATTTATTATAACATAGCATATAAATTACCTAATAGAGAAATCCAAAATTACTTCGTGAGTATAGACCATTACAACTAATGTCAATGCATTAGCATTTTTTGACTAAAATGGTGGACTGATTCTGTGTTAGAAACTTAAAATTAAATATTAAAAATAAAGAGACAGCAGTTTAAAAATTGACACTGAGCTAACCAAACAAAACGCCCGAATGGTGGTAAGGGGAAGGCGGATGATGTCTGACTTAAATGGAAAATGCCTACACAGATTCGACATAGATATTAACCTAAGATATACCCCAAATTATGAAAAAATTGGAAGCAAAATTAAAGGAAGACCAGAAAACAGAAGTTAAAAAACGAAAATATTAATTATTAGTTATATAACAAAAAGCAAGAGAATTTATTACCATTTCCAAGATATGCTTGCAAATAATATATAAGAATAACAATAAATCTTTTTAGTCTATATTAATAACAAATAAAAATTAAAAAAAAATAATAAAAATTATTATTTAAAAAAATTAAAAATATCTATATAAAAAATAAAATATATAATCAATATATAATTTTAAAAAATCGTAAGTAAATATATAATATATAATTTATAATTAAAAGCATACAATTAAAAATATATAAATTAAAAAATTTCTAATTAAAAATTTAAAAAAATGATTAAAAATAAAGATATTTATAATAACCACATAGAATTATAAAGATAAATTAAATTACTAAGAATACCAACCATACCCAGGATAAAAATAGGATAAAAACCAAAAGCCATTAAAAAAAACTTTTAAAAATTTAAAAGGATAAAAAAAAAACAAAGAAAAGAGAGAACATAAAGAAGTAAAAGGTTATAAGATAGGATTGATATCGAGAAGGTAAAATATAGAAATAACTATAGTAAAAGGTTGAACATTAGATGGGCTAGATAAGTAAAGATTAAGTAAGATCAAGAATATTATAGAAGTTTAAACCTACTCCTGTGACGACATTTAGAAACTAATTCATTCATTTGATTTAATAGTTTGTTTTGATTATTGAATTTTATTCTTCTAGTTTTCTCTTCTAGACATAGGTCACACTATTAAGATTATTAGAAGTATGAGCAAAACCTATAATTTTCCAGGCAATCGAAGGGTTGAGACTTTTCTCCCTTAATTATCAAAACCTTGTGGAAAGAGCTGTCTGGTATTTTAAACCTAAGCTCTTCTGTAAGTGTTGATGATTGATTAATTGAAAAAAAAAGATGTCAACTCAACCACGTGTACCTACTAAAAATAACGTTTATAGTAGTGGTGGCCAAACCACGGCTCGCGAGCCACATGTGGCTCTTGGACCTTTAATATGCGGCTCAGGGAAATATATTGGCTGAGCTGCTTTTTTCATCACAGTTAATATAGACGGTAAATAAGAAAAATTTCAATTTTGTTCACGTCTTGTGGCTCTCAAGCATCTGAACTTTATTGTATGCAGCCCAAGCAGAAATCAAGATGACTGAAATATCCAGAAGACCATATTCTTCCATGATTGACAGATGTCTAATCTAATCTAAATGTGTTCTATTAAAAAGATCCATTTACCAATTATATATATATATATATATATATATATATATATATATATATATATATATATATATATGTGTGTGTGTGTGTGTGTGTGTGTGTGTGTGTGTGTCTTGATGTTATATGGACCGCAGATCCTTTGTATTTTCTCTGACAACCCCTTCACATAAGGCAGGTAGACTGTTTTCTGAGTGTTGTTGTACTCCTCCTCTTGTATCCCAGTTTTTGGGGGCTGCTGCCATGTACCCAGGGTAGTTGTTACGTTGTAGGTTACTACTTATACTGACCAATTCTTTATCTAATGTCTCTGGGTCACCACTTATGACTTTTTCTCGGTGTTGTAAGCAGCGGAAGATCTCTTTCTTTACGCTGTATGGATGGTGGGAGTTGAAATTCAGGTACTGTCCGGTGAATGTCGGTTTACGATATACGGATGTCTTGAACCCATGCTCTGTTCGAGATATTAGAACATCCAGGAATGGGAGTGTGTTGTTACACTCTTTCTCTATTGTGAACTGTATCGATGGTCGTATTGAGTTCACATGGTCCAGTAGAACCTGAACATCTTCCTGGTGTGGCCAGAGTATGAAGGTGTCATCTACGTATCTTAACCATATAGTTGGCTTTAGAGATATAGATTCTAATGCCATTTCTTCAAAGTATTCCATGTATATATTCGCCATTGCTGGTGATAATGGCGAGCCCATTGCTAAGCCCTCATCCTGTCGGTATATGTGTGATCCCATTCCGAAGTGTGTTGTTTGTGTACAGAAAGTCAACATCTCCATCAGATTATCTATTGGAATACTGGTCCGTTCTTCTAGGGATGAGTCAGAGGCCAATCTGTCTCTGACTACTGAGAGTGCCTCCATAGTGGGTACCTTGGTGAACAAACTCACCACGTCCAAGCTCACCATCTGGTTGGATAGGATGGGAGCATTTTTTATTATTTCCACGAAATGGGCGGAGTTTCGGACACATGAAGGAGACTTTCCGATCAATGGGTCAATTATATTTACAAGGAAGTGACTCAGAGAGTGGCACACAGAGCCTTGGCAACTAACAATCGGCCTGAGCGGAATACCGTCTTTGTGAATCTTAGGGAGACCGTATATGTGAGGTAGCTTGGCGTAACGCTGCGATAACTGCCAATACGTCTTAGGTGCGAAGTGATCCTTGTTCTTGATTAGTATCTGTGACAGTTTGCGTTCTGTTTTCATTGTAGGATGCTTGACGACACTTCGTAGATATCTCTCCCGAATAAGACTCCCCCATAGAGAAGAACATGACTAAAGACTGTGTGTACGCCATCCCGTGCAGCTGCGGAAAGCAATATAAAGGGGAGACAGGCCTCCCCCTTAAGGTGAGGCTTCAAGAACACCAGAAAGCTGTAACACGTGGGGAAGTGGAAAAATCAGGCGTGTCTGACCACATATGGAGAGAGAAGGGAGATCAGCTCCCTCTGTGGAATCAGGTTGAGATCATAGACAAGGAACACCATTGGAAAATTCGTAAACTTAAGGAATCAGCACATATGCTAGGCCACAAAAGTATATTTAGCCGACCAAGCATAGAAATGAATACGACATGGGAACCAGTAATAAGGAGTGCCAGAGAAAAGCGATAATAACAATAAAGTTGCAATATGAGCTCTGGTAAAAACAAATTTGATAACAGCAAAAATCGCAATATGAGCACTGCTTGCTGAAGACATTAGGTTTATAATACCCAGAAATTCATACACAGATGTCCTCAAGGACACATGGCACAGTGGATAAAAGCGTTGGTTAGGTCTAGTGACAGAAGCCAAAGAGTGTGAGTTCAATACTCGGTGGATAACTTTCATAGGAAAATTATCAGGAGATAACTGATAACTGAAATCCATTAAACATGGCTAACCCAGTGAAATAAAGGGTTCAGTTCGATATTCCAACCACTTGAAGAAGGCTGGAGCATACAACGGCCGAAACGTTGTAATAAATATGGCGATAAAGATGAGGACAATAGTCCGAATAATTGTCATTATTTATATTTATTTCTTATCTTATATATTTATTTTTTTATTTTCATCGGTGTTTTTATTAAAGTAGTAAAAATTGTTTATATCACTTATTTAATAGTTTTGTTTTGGTTTAATTCATTTTACTTGTTTTTTTTAATTATTTATTTATTTATTTATTATACTGCATATTTTTATTTACTCTTTTCGGTTAAGTAACGTAATATTTTTTTTATTATCGTTATATAACAGTCATAGCTATGTTTTTCGCCCGATTTTAAATAAATAATAAAAAAACAAGTAAAATAAATTAATCTAAATTCATCCAAATAAATAAATAAACTAACAAACCGATCCCGATAAATTAATCGTTAGAAAAAACAAATAAAGATAATCAATCCAAATAAGTACATGAAGTAATAAACAAATTTAAAACTTCTCCCGCCAAAATATTAGTTAGAATAAACTACAACAATCAACCCCCAAACTGAATAAATAACTTTAATTATCTTCCCAAACTAAAACAAAACTATTAAATAAGCGATATAAACAATTTTTACTACGTTAATAAAAACACCGATTAAAATAAAAATTAAAAAAAATATATAAGATAAGAAATAAAAATAAAAAATAAAAATAAATAGTGACAGGCAACATAATTAAGCCCAAATAAATAAACAAACAAATAAACGACTTCCGGTAAAATAACCGCCAAAATAGACTACCCACAATGCACCACTGACCCGTATATATAAATATCCGAGAAAAATAACAGGACTCGTGTCCTGACGATTGCGTCTAGCATGAAACAGACTGTCACCTCTAAGTGTTGACTTCTATGTTTAATTTATATTTACACACGCTCTATCTCTGATATTTATCCCATAAATATAGCACACCTTAAGAGTATATTTCTTCATATATATATATATATATATATATATATATATATATATATCTTCCCTGTCTTTTGAACAGGAATAGATTGGTTGATTGATTGGTCTGTTTAACGACATATTAACTCCTTATGGGTCATTTAATGCCGAAATTTAATTTTGTTGGGAGATTGGGAGAAATAAAAATATATGTTATTTTGCTTTAACAATTGAATACATGGTAGATGATACCCAGCTTTTGTGTATATACATGTTTCTGAGAATATAATTACTAGATGCGGTGATGTGAGTTTTATGTTGTAGTTTTGTTGAAATAATATTTTGGAATACAGTCCGATCATGAAAATCTTAGGATATTGTATGGATTAACGTCATGAAAGTTCTTTCATGCTGGTTGTTTGGTAGTATTTTAAATAGATTTGAGTGAATTGCTACAATTTGTTAGCAAGTGCGTATTGTTGGTAATTTTACTATAAATATATATTGTTGGTAATTTTTTATATAAAAATGTATTGCTGGTATTTTTACTATAAAATGTATCTTTATACTTTCATAGTGTTTTGTTTTTGTTTGGCGATACATTATTGCCCATAGCTAGGACCCAACATGTGCTACCACCCTGGGTCAGGGGAACAGGAGTAGAGGTTCATCCATTGTTCCCTCTTTAGAATTCGGTTTCTGGTTCTTCCTAATGTCTTCTCATTCTCTTTCACTCTCATTGACCCTAAAATCTATTATAAATTTAGGCATTTAACTAGCAACAAAACTGGCCTATCTCATCGACCGCAATCGATATTATATTCCCCTCAACTCTGCACTGCATCTAATTATGAACGCTATTATTCTTTCAATAAATCCGAAAATTGCCTTCAAAAAGCTAAGCAAAGTATTAAGAAAAAAGAAAAATTTCGTTAGAAACAATGAAAAAGTACTTAATTGTTACATAATGTTAGTCTTCCTATATGACAGTTAAAGCTGGATAATCACAGATGAAGAAGAGACCTGAAGCAATAGAAATGTGGTTCTACAGGAGGATACTGAGAATGCCATGGACTGAACATGTGAGCAACGACGAAGTTTTAGAAAAAATGGAAACAAAAAGGAAACTTATAATTAGCATCAAGAAGAGATAGTTCAAATTACTAGGGCACAAAAAGGGGGAAGAGAGCTTGAAAAATTTGATACCCACATGACAGATTGAAATCAACTTAGACAGAGAAAAAACAACGCATAACCTACCTAGTGAGTTTTACTAAACGAACGGCGGAACAAGGTTTAAGAGAGACAGCAAAAAGACAAAATCTATTAAGTGTTACAAAGGACAGGAAATTGTGGAGAGCCATGATCGCCTACATCCTGAAGAGATACGGCGCATAGAAGAAGGAGGCTCGCGAAGACTACGACCGGTTTTCAATTCAGAGTTGTCCTTTTCCTAAACCGCAGTCTGTCCTGTTATTTAACCTATAGATAGGGAGATGGTGTGGAAAAGAAATGGATTCATACTTTACTCAAGAATATTTGTGCGTAAGTAAACGAATTCGAACTCGGCTCGTTGGTTTCTCGTTTCCAGCAGTGAACCATTACACATGAATATCCTTAATAAAACTGGTAGTTGCAGTCAAAATATTTCATATCAGCATCGGATTATAAATCCTATCTAATCTCATCATTTTCTCCCATATTTTTTCCATTTAATCGAGCTAAAATCGAATCTCTGTCAATTTTCACGCCCCAGCAGCCTATAATCACGGTTTTTAAAAAAACTGATTGATTAATTAATTTTTCGTTGTCATCGTTTTTTTTTCCAGTTTACGATTAATTAAATTGAAAATTTTCGCATCTTGAAGGAAGCATTACTTACCACCCTTCAAAATTCATAGTGTAAAACCATAATTTTTGTTTTAGTAATGTATTAATTTTTTACGAAGCTTATCTTTGACACAAGGACAGAAATATAAGGTACCAAGTGAAGATCGAACTCATATGAACATGAACAGTCTGAGAGAGTGTCAGGATAGTTCTACCAACACAGCGACACTGCTAACTCAAACTTTATGCCACGTTGTGTAACGGACAACATTCACACGTAACGACGCAGAAGAATTATTAATACACTCACGTGAGCTTGTGAAGCCTGAGAGTCTTGGCAATGACCATCCTTCTTTGAACCCTATGGACTGGTGCTACAGAATCACAAAGTACTGTACCAAATAAGAAAAATCATATCATTTGAGGACTGCCAACGGCAACAACTAAAATGGATAGCACATTTAACTCGAAGAGAAAATAATGGCGTAATGAAGAAGTTGACGCTCCACACGACTTCAAATAAAAGGTTAAGAAGGAAACCTCCATGAATACTAGATCAATTAATATCAAATGTTTCCTTATAAGGAAACGGCTAATATTACTATTACCATACTTAACAATCATAGACTACACTAATTTTTATTTTGGCGGTGGTGGGTGGGGAAGAAGTGCAATTTATGAGGTTATGTAGGAAAGATAACGTTTAATCATAGACTTGAAGAGGGTAACATTGTAGTGGTCGGGAAATCATCCTCTAGGGAGCCTGTCTCACAAATTAGAAGTTCTTGGGAATAATTTATCTGAGTTGAACGTCTTTCTTACTAATGGAATACGAAAGGATTTAGGATTGTTCATCCCAATGTACGTGCTATGGCAGGTCTTAACTTTGAAGGTCTAAACTAGCAGAACTTCCTCCTTGCCAATGGAATATAGGGCGAATGAGCGTGGCTCAACCCAGTGTGCCTGGCAGGGTGTTCTTCTTACTCGTTTGGTCGGTAAATACATTCTGATTCAAGTTCCGAGCATTTTCAGTTGAATCACACGTTAAGTGAAAAAATCGATGGTGATAAAAAAAATTAATCAATCAATTAAACAGTTTTAAACATGATTACCGGCTGCTGAGGTGTGAAAATTATCAGGGATTCGATTTTACTTCGATTTGATGAAAGATCGATTCGAGAGAAAAGAAGACGGAGGAATGACAGCAGATAAATTCTTAATTCGTTGGACTATCAAAATTGCATAATCCCCCAAAAACTGCATTGGAAAAATTTGTGCATCTCTCTCTTTCTCTCTCTCTCTCTGTCTCCCTCTCTCTGTCTCTCTCTCTCTCTCTCTCTCTCTCTCTCTCTCTCTCTATATATATATATATATATATATATATATATATATCCGGATGTAATGAGAACGAGAATAATATATAAATTCTAACGTTCACAGCATTAATTCAAAAGAGGGCTCATTACCGATAGTAGATCAATAATTATTTATTATAATTTTTTCATATAGATAAAAACAATTTACTCACTACAAAGATGCAACTTCGTTTCAGTGCATTTAGTTGGTGAGAACCAAAATGGTTAACCAAGTGAATTGATTTTGTCTATATGAAAAAATTACAATATATATATATATATATATATATATATATATATATATATATATATATATATATTTTTGTAGAGTGAATAAATGAAACGGCAAAATATAAGCAGGGTGTACGCGTGTGGTGGTGCACATACGTAAGCAAGGAAATAAATAATCGTTAAATTTATGCATGAGGTGTAAATGTAATAGTGCTCAATGCGGTTATACAGAGCAAAGATATGTGTTAATTAGTACATATACGCGTACCTAAGTCTTTGGCGTGCGGCTATAGCTTCGCTGGGTGGTGTCCTCAGTTCATTGGGCACGGTCTCTCTTACGCACACACACACGTACGCGCAAACACAAATGCACACACAAAGACACCCACACAAACACACATACACAAACGCACACACACACAAACACACACACAAATCCGCTTACCGTCAAACATGCACAAACACACACACACACACACACATACTCAAGAACGGTGATAGAGAAGAAAAATGTGGACGAATCTGACCAAACTCTTTCCCCCAAAGAACAAATAAGCTTCTGAGCTTTTACTCAACTTCACTTTTAAATCATTTCACCCCAAGCAAAGTGATAATTCCACGGGATCATATGTTGTTACTGAGAGTGGAAGACAATGACAAGACTTTAGCGTGGGGGAAGTGAAACTGAATTTAGGAAGACAGCACATGGCGATTGGCGTCACATTGAAATTTTGAAGATTGTAGGTGGCCCGGAAGCAAGAAATCGGAAGGGCGTTCCAAAAGCAAAAGTACGAGAAAAGAAACTATTAGAATAGAACATACGGTTGCATCTGGCTAGTTCAAAAGTAAAATGGTGAGACCTATTTGCTAATCTAGTAGCATGCTTAAATTTATACAATCAAGAAAACCCATCAAATTCTCTTGAAATATCAACGCGTATTATTGCGCGTGTATGTGAGCACGAGTCTGTGTAATTAGGATCTTCAGGTCACAGTGTTATATATATATATATATATATATATATATATATATATATATATATGCACTTTTCAGAAAAAAAATATTTTTCTAAATTTTAAATTCTCTGCGTCTCTCGTTCGTGCGCATGTTTAATAGCATCAACTTAAATAAATCTCGTCCAATAAAGTCCTAAGAGACGAAACACGTCACATGAATATGATTTCCATACACACACACACACACACACACACACACACACACACACACACATATATATATATATATATATATATATATATATATATATATATATATATATATATATAACGTGAACATTGGAGTCAACACACAGATCCTCTGGATTTTGACTTCATATATACTTTTATATTTACAATGGCTCTATCTCTGATATCGAGCACGTTAAACCATAAATGCAGCATACCGTAAAACAATTTTTTATCATATATATTTATATATATATATATATATATATATATATATATATATATATATATATATATATATATTAGGTACGTCCACTGAATTTTTCGATACCTAAGGTTTAAAATTAAATTTTTAAAATGTAAACGCATTCCTGAAGATTTCATTTTAGCTTCAATTGAATGCTAAATAATAAAGTTTATTATTTCCAGTAATTAAAATATTCTGGTGTATTTCAGATAGAAATTATATAGATTGGAATGTCAAATAATTGCTTGAGTTTTTAAAAAAAAATTAAAAAGCGTACATTTTCATAATTTTAAGAAATTTGTAAACAAAAGAAATTTATCAGTTTTAAAAATCTTCCAAAATTAAATTATACATTTGTGACACGTTATTTGACTAAAATTAGAAAATTAAAATTTAGATTAATCTGATTTGGAATGAATATTACTTACTTATAGCCTAAAAATGTAATATACAATCATTTGTTAACAACGGGTCCTGATTTTCTTTGATCTTTATTGACGTATAGATAAGATCTGCTGTGATGACAGCTAGTATGGATGGCCAGAATTGATATAAATTTATGAAATCTAAGTGAATGCACTTTTTTCGTTTTTAACTACCTAGTAATTTTTACAAATTAACATATTTTCAGTAATTATTCAATATTTTATTGACATTTAGTTAGGTTTCAAGAAGCTTTATGAAATTTGCATTTTGTCTCTAGGTTCTTAAGTTTACTACTTTAAACAAAAAATTATTTAATTGAAGCATGACCCAAACTAAAATAAATACATAAAATAAAATATTTAGTGAAATAGCAATTAAGAAAAGTAAAACTTTTTTGATATTTTGAAGGGATATTTGCAAAGCCGTTAATGAAACAGAACTGAATATTAAAAGTGAAATAATTGCAGTGCGTTAGACGACACTTAAATCACGTGACCTTTTTAAGGATTATGTCATGTATAGATTCCCATAGGTAGAAATTAGGAACTTTTTTTGTCACTAAAAATTATTAAAATTTTTTTTTGTAAATATTTGGGTAGAAACAACTTCTATGAGCTTTTCAAGTTTTGTAAATGTAGTTTTCACTTAACGATATCACCAAACCGACGTCTTGAAAGCAATGAAGAATTTTAAACGATTTTTTTAACTATTATAAATTATTATAATTAAAATTTAAAAAATGAAAAACATTCTTGTAAAAATTCATTATTCATCGAAAAAAGTTTATTTCTTCAGACAATAGTGTCTTTAATATACTTATTTACAAAAGCAATTAAAAGTTTTTCTAATTAAATAATGTCATAGATTATTGCATTGTTATTTTACAATACAGAGAAGATTTTTGATGAAACGGGTAACTGTTTTACAAAAATAAAATTGATGATTTATTTTCTCCATGGAGTCCTGTTTTTAAAATATCTCCGTCCTAAAAATTTAATTTCCCGAAATTTCATAAAATTAAGTAAGTGGGTGGTAACATATGTAAAAAAAAATATTTTTTTACTAAAATTTTCTAAAAAGAAAAATTTCAAAAATAATTTCATTCATTTCTGAATATGTCCAAATCAATGTCTTTTACCGGAAAAAACGCAAAAAAAAAAAAAAAAACTTTTATCTTTTTCCCGCCACTGACATTAGAAAATAATATTTTAATCAAAATTTACAACGTGCTACAAAGGAGTAAAAAAACATTTTTAAATAATACGAAAATTCTTTTGTCATTTCTCTTAATAATAACAAACATTTTAATGACAAAATTTAGTTTTTATTAAGTTTGGGTCCATTTTCATCCTGCTATGCTGTTTTTTACGCGACCAAGTGGACGTACCTAAATTGTCTGTGTGTTTATAATAATAATATAATATAATAATATAATTATAATATAATATAATATAATAATATAATTATAATAATATAATATATAATAATAATATAATATAATACATACCGTGTGTGTGTTTGTGTAAAATCGAATATATAAAAGCCAGTTGGATTTTTAAATTTTTCTTCTGTTATCAACGATTCGTTTAGTAATCACAGCATCAAAACAACTGAAACAAGTAAAAATCGTTACCATAGCAACCTCGCTACTTATATTGATTGATTTATTTGTTTTTGATGACCTATCAGCTTTTTAGCAGGTTATTTTAAACCAGAAAATATTTTTAAATTGGAAGTATTTTTGAGAGATACTAATGATTTACTAATACAAGTCCTACTAATTAATCCTTAGCTGGAGGGAGTAGAGGTGAATAGATACCTTTCCCAAAGGTATTTGCATGTCTCTGTATGATGAATATAACCAACCAGACTGAAATTGGAACTCGGCATACTGATTTCCAATTAGGAGCCATCACTTATTACACAACCCGCACATCCAAACACCTGTTATTCTCAAGCAGTCACCCATCCAAATACTGACCAGGATCGATCTTGCTTAACGTCGGTGATCGTACGAAAACCTGTGTTTCACTATGATATGGTCGTAAGATTGCTTTTGAGAAACGCTATGTTTAATTTGAAATTTAAAAAAAATTTAGCAGTTAATAATATTCGAGAATAAAATATTTTGAATTTTATTAACTGTTAAATTAACAGACACACAATTGGATTGTTGCAAGCGCCTGATATATGAGGTTCTTTGCAATAATGGTGATAAAGAATTTGTGCTCTCTAAGTGGGATATAGCTTTCACGAAATAATACTGAATAATTTCCATGTATTTTTAATTACATGAAAATTACAATATTCTGTACAAGATATAAACATTTATATTATTCATCTCTGTTTTAGATTAAAATTAAAAAAAAAAATATCGGCTTGTTGTTTGACATTCTCACGAAATTTTCTCCACGGGTGTGAAATAGAAAAATATTGAATGATCGCAAAGATGAAAGCAGTTTTGTCACCTTTCCTTTCGTTTATAGTGTGATGGTGATTATTATCATTTTACACGCACCAGGAAGATTATTATTAGCAGATCGATGTGTAGTTTTTAATATTCAACTTAGAAAATTGTGTCTGCATTTCTTTAAATGAACTGATTCATGCTTTTCAAATGAATTTGTGTAGCTATAAATTGTGGATAAAATCGTTTCACTTTCTGTTTGGACGAAAGCAATAGAAAAAAGATGAAGACATTGTGCCGGATAGAAAAGAAAAAAGAAAGAAAGAATAGGATAGATGAAATAAGAAAGAAAGAAAGAAAGAAAGAAAGAAAGAAAGAAAGAAAGAAGTGGATAGATGAAATAAGAAAAGAAAGAAAGGAAGGAAGGGGAGAAGAAAGATCGAAAGACGAAAGAAAAAGAGGATCGATAAAATCTGAAAAGAAAGAAAGAAAGAAAGAAAGTATCGATAAAATAAGAAAAATGAAAGGAAGAAAGAGAAGAAAGGAAGGAAGAGAAAAAAAGAAAGAAAGAAAGAAAGAAAAAAGAAAGAACGGAAAAAGAGGAACGATAAAATAAAGAGAAGGAAGAAAAAATAGAAAAAAGAAAGTAATTAAAAAAGACAAATTATAAAGAAAAGACAACATAAAAAACATCGAACAACTGTGCTATTCTAGCGTCCATCTTGCGAGAAAAGAAGACATTACAGCTCTATCAAAATGGGGAAGAGATATTATGCCTACAAAACACTTGTCTTACAAATGGTTCAACTAGTCCAAGAAGTACAATAAATAAAAACGCAACGACCAGCAGCTGGGCGTTCAATCAAAGTGTATCAATCAAAGTGAATCGCTCTTTTAGAGTCTTACACATTTGAATACTTGATTTATTTCCTCTGTATCAGAAAAGACAAACGCCACAAGTTGGTGATATTTTTAGTGATAAATTTTTATCTCTTAATGGTAACAAAAGATCTATATACGTTCTACAAGTACACGCGAAGAGGCGATAAACATGGGACATGAAAGACTTATACAAGACTTTTGAATTACGCTATTGCAAGTCAATGTTTTAAGTGGTGGAATACCTTCTTCGGCAGGAGCTGACGGGCCAAGCCTGTTAGTATAAAGTAAAAAAAAGCTTAACGAGAATCCATCCCCATGCATTAGTATATTAGCGTATGCAAGCCGCAAGAAAGAAATAGAAGATAAAATTGTTGTGTCAGTCTCAATGTCTGTGAAATATAAATATGAAAGGTTATTTTTTAATGATAAAAATCAAGGTAAGGAATTTTTGTATTTCAATTTAATTAATCGTCGTTTGTATTCCTCTATAATATAACTGCATATTTCTGGAGATAAGGTCTTTTACTTTTGAGTCTAATTAATGTAACCCACTCCCAATATACGCCACAATCTATCACTTGTAAAATAATAGTGAATTATCGTGGCAATGTATATATATTTATATTTTATGTGCATTATCGGATGACCATTTAAGTATATATATATGTATATATATATATTGCCATCCGCAGACAGACTGTTTCGCTGTATCAGAGCTCTTCAATGCGGCTAGACGTCCGGTTGCTTCTAGTTAGGATCGAAAGCCGGCTGAATTGGCGTTAGCCCGAGATTCTACCACTAAGCCGTCGACGCACGGCAAGAACGAAGATGAATTTTAGCGTATTTATTCAGATAAACACACAGTGAATTAGAGGAGTCGATTCACTTTACCGAAGAGTCTTGCTATAATAGTCGTAATAGTCACTGTTTACAACCCCACACTTCCACCCCCAGAGAGCTCAACCGCAATACATTTTTCAGGAGCCTTGTAAACATATATATATATATATATATATATATATATATATATATATATATATAATATGATGAAATGGAAGTCCGAAAATTATTAAATTTTGTGTTTATACATTATTTTTATAGGTACAAGTAAATGCTCTGCTTTTAATTAAACAGTGTTAGTTACATTTACCGGTTTAAATGTTCAAGAAATTTCGCAGAAAATATGCATTCTCTGACAGGAATCGAACCTGTATTCTTATACGGAAACTGTCATTTGACCTGACGCGCTGTACCATTCAGCTACAGAGAAGCATTTGGTTAGCAAAGTCCGAAAATTTTCGGTCAGTTCTGGCATTGACTGACTGAGTAGTACCAAATTTTGGTGTCAGTTCTGGCACTGACTGACTGAATAGTACCAATTCTTTTGCTCAATTCAGACACTGACTGATTGAGTAGAACCAATTTTTTTTGTCAGTTAAGGCACTGAGTGACTGAGTACTACCAAATGTTTTAGTTATTTCAGACATTGACTGACTGAGTAGTACTAAATCTTTTGGTCAATTTAGATATTGACCAACTGAGTAGTACCAATTCTTTCGGTCAGTTGTGACATTGACTGAGTGAGTAGTACCAATTTTGTCAGTCAATTCTTAGTAGTACCTTCATCCAAAAGATGTTGCTAGTCACCACTTCCAAATTATCTGAGTCAAATTGAGCTTTTTTCTAATATACGCAAATCATTCACAATTCGTCCTATTTCCAAGCGAATCCTTTTCATAAACGCGTCCAGGGTATGACGATAAACTGCATCCGCGTCCTGGGTATGACGATAAGCTACATCCGCATCCTGGGTATGACGATAAACTACATCCGGGTCCTGGGTATGACGATAAACTGCATCCGCGTCCTGGGTATGACAATAAATTACATGACGATAAACTGCATCCGCGTCCTGGGTAAGACGATAAACTACATCCGGGTCCTGAGTATGACGATAAACTGCATCCGCGTCCTGGGTATGACGATAAACTACATCCGCGTCCTGGGTATGACGATAAACTACATCCGGGTCCTGGGTATGACGATAAACTGCATCCGCGTCCTGGGTATGACGATAAACTGCATCCGCGTCCTGGGTATGACGATAAACTACATCCGCGTCCTGGGTATGACGATAAACTACATCCGGGTCCTGGGTATGACGATAAACGGCATCCGCGTCCTGGGTATGACGATAAACTACATCCGCGTCCTGGGTATGAGGATAAACAACATCCGCGTCCTGGGTAAGACGATAAACTACGTCCATTAGCAAGGCCTCTGATAATACGTTTTTGAAAAAAATAATATTGCCAACTGTACGTTTTTGAAAAAAAAAATTACCAGCTATACGTTTTTGAAAAAATGATATTACCAGCTATACATTTTCCAGAAAAAAATATTAACAGAAATGGTTTTTTGACAAAACAAAAATATTACCAGGAAAAAAAAGTTGTCGGCATTAAATGACCCAGTGAGGTTGATATGCCGTAAAACAAAACAAACTTTTCATAAACTTCCTCAATCATCTTCTTCTTTTCTGTTAGCGTCTTGCCTAACTTGTAAAGAAACAACGTGGATGTGCATCGCATCCGCCAGTATTTTCTTTTCGTTTCTTTTCTGTTCTTTTTCTCAACACAGGATAAATGCATTCACTCTCTATTTATAAAAATAATAGCGGGAGCGACGAGCCATTACGTTCACCAAATATATTTTATAAAAAGCAACAACGTTTCATTTTTTTTTTTCGGTTTTGCCAAAGATAACGACGAGCTGACACGTTAGGGTTTTTACTTTTAGACTCCATTAGAGACATTGAGTGCGAGTCAGGGTTTCTTTAAAAATATCATTGATCTTCGATGTTGGTTTCTCAAGACATTGATCACTAAAACAAAAGACAGATGGAAAGGCGATAACTGGCAACGAGTGAAATCTGAAGCCCTCTCTATCACACACACACACACACACATATATATATACATATATATATATATATATATATATATATATATATATATATATATATATATATATATATAGGGTGGGTAGAAAGAAATTCTCTATTGAAAATTACTTTTAACTTTTGTTAATATCACGACATTTACATTAAACAAAATATATTGTGATCCCTAAAATAATAGAGGCTACGACAGTATGACGTTGAAACACCGGTTCCGGTACGATCCCTGAACTTGAGCAAAATCCAGCCAGATCAGTGCCTAGATGGGTGACCGCTTGAGAATACCAGCAGCGGCTGTAAGCTTGGATGTGCGGGTGATGTAATAGATAATAGCTCGGGATTGTTAATTGGAGAGTCAAGTTCCAATTCCAAGCTGTTATTCTTTACAGCATCTGGGCATCCAAACTTACAGCACCAGGTATTCTCAAGTTGTCGTCTATCGTACTGACCAGTCTCGACATTGGTTAATTTTGGTAATTGCATGAGAACTGGTGTTTCCATGTGATATAACTGTACGTCTTTTGAATCATACAAGTCATAACCAAAAAGCAGTAAGCTAAAGACCGTGCTGATGTGAAATGTCCCCCCGAAACATGGTAAGTGGAAGGAAAATAGTCTAGCACCTGTATTGAATGAAGGATTCAGTTAAAAATTCAAAGAACACCAAGTATGATGTTAGATATCTGAAGAAAACTGAAGAGTACACATTCTGAAATCTTAGCATAATAACCAAGATCAATAAGCCGGTCTAAAGAGTAAAGCTTATAATAAAATAAAAAAATTATATTCAACTGTAATTAAGACTGTCCATGGATTGCTCAACGATGTGCTAATGTAGGGTATTGCTTTACTTTCTGGAACATGTAATAATTGCTTGTAACTGTACTAAAATATCTATTTCCCACTAGTATCACTGGCCCTTATTTGATTCCAAGTAAAAGCCAGATTTTTAAATATTTTCTTCAAAACAGGCAGACCTTCTACACTTGGAAGATTTGACATAGAGTAATCTTCTGAAATTCTCTCCTGTTTGGCCTTGTCCATATCAACCTGAAATAATGATTCTCTGTATGATCAACAAAATTAAGCAACATTGAGCCTGGTCAGTATATAGATGGGTGACCACAGGTGATGTAAACTTGGATGTATGGGTGATGTCATAGATAATAGCTCGGAATTGTTATTCTTTACAGCACCTGGGCATCCAAACTTACAGCACCTGGTATTATCAAGTTGTCGTCTATCTAAGTACTGACAAGGCTCGACATTGGTTAATTTTGGTAATTGTATAAGAACTGGTGTTTCCATGTGATATAACTGTAAGTCTTTTGAATCATACAAGTCATAACCAAAAAGCAGTAAGCTAAAGACCGTGCTGATGTGAAATGTCCCCCCGAAACATGGTAAGTGGAAGGAACATAGTCTAGCACCTGTATTGAATGAAGGATTCAGTTAAAAATTCGGTAGTATGGCGTTCAATCACCGGTTCCTGTACGATCATAGAACTTAAGCAAAATCCAGCCAAGTCAGTGCCTAGATGGGTGACTGCTTGAAAATACCAAGATATGCTGTAAGCTTGGATGTGCGGGTGATGATTACACGGAATTGTTAATAGGAGGGCCGAGTTCCAATTCAATTTGGATTCGTTATATTCAAATTACGCGCAAATTCTCTTGGGAAAGTTATGAATCCCTCTTTTCTCCCAAATATAGGTTAATTAGTAAGACTTGTAACACTAAATTATTATTAAATCAAAATGTTTCTTACAGTCTAAAAATATTTCCTTGTTTCAAATATGCTGCAAAGGGTTGATAAACCGTAAAAAACAAATCAATCAAAAATCAAATGCAGTAGAATTTCATTGCTAATTTCTATTTTTATTTCCGTGTGAGAACTGTAGCCCAGAATAGCCCAACACATGACCCTCCATGAACCGGCTCAGTTAGCACGTGTGGCAGTCCGTAGTACAAAGGCAGCTATGTTGGCACAGTGTTCATAAACCCCGTGCTTTAATTTAATAATAAATTACGAGTTAATAAACAAAACTCTAAAACAGTTAAACATTTTTGTCACCTTTCCTTTCGTTTATAGTGTGATGATGACTATTGCCATTGTACACGCATCAGGAAGATTATTATTAGCATTCTCATCCACAATCATTTCTACTCAATAGCCTGTAGAATAATTTGAAATAAACCGTTACCGCCCACCCAATAACCGTCAGGATAATACAATAGGCCTTACTACCCATCATACAGTTTCTATAAATAGTTGCGCCAAAACAAAACACACATGGCCTGAAGATCGCATTCAAGCAGGAAACAGACTATCGTCGCTTACTGTTGACCTCACAGATATAACAGATTCGCTTGTGTATTTAACATCTACTTTAGAGTTACGGCCACATGACGTTGAAACACCGGTTCCAGAAGGTAAGCATCATCGAGCCTGGTCCGTGTCTAAATGAGTGACCACTTGGCAATACCAGGAGCTGTAAGCGCGGATGTGTGGGTTGTCTAATGGATAACGGCTCGGAATTGGAAATCGGAGAAGTGCCAATTCCAGTCAGGTTCATTATATTCGTTATATATAAACGTACAAATACCCTTGAGAAAAGTATCCCACCTCTTCTACCCCACCCCAGCTAATGGTATTTAATTGTTAATCGGAGAGCCGAGTTCCAATTCCCGCTGTGTACTTTATATTCACTCGCGCGCAAATAACCTTGGGAAATTCACCTCTTCTCCCCCAGATATGGTTTAATTTGTATGATTTTTATCATTAAACAATTGTAATCTCAAAAAGTAGGTCGACACGGTGGAGTAATGGATAGCGACTCGGACTGAAGGATCGAAGAGCCGTGCCGAATACATTGCATTCACTTACGTGCTAATACCCTTGAGAAAGGTATGAATCCTCTTCTTCTCCCCCCATCTACGAGTAAATAGCAGGACAGACCGGGTTCTATAGCCTTGGATGGCAACCGGTCTACCACAGAAAGTAATGGCAACCTACTACAGGAAAAAATCTGCCTCATCAATGTATCGAAAGATCCATGCTCGCCTAAGCGTGTATCACGTATGGCACATAACTGACTGAATCTAAAAAAAATTCATACAGTCTAAAAATATTTTCTGGCTTTAAATAACCGCTAAAGGGTTGATAAGCCGTAAAAAATGAATCTGTCAATCAACCTGTATTTTTACAAAAAGAGAACGCTATTCCATCCACTATTATGCATGGTAAGAAGAAAACAATTTTGCTATGGATATTCACATATAAGAAGTTCATTAGAACCAACACCGCCACAAACCAAGGAATTCGTATCATGACCAACCAAGAACAAAGATGAAGATGAACAGATGCAAAGCACAATCAATGAAACACATAAAACACAAGTCTATGCCGACAACAAAGAGTTGTTTTGCAAGCTGACTTTGCGAATTGCAGTCTAGACAGAGTGCACAGGTGTGCAGTTTTCTTTACGTCTACCAACGAGAACTTTTATCAATGGAATCGTGTCTATATCGATTGGCGTCGCAGAGATAATGAAAGACCGTTTTCAAGATACAGCCTTAATGTTGTTCTTGCAATGGGTCTTTTAACAAAACCAATATTATAATTATTCTCATCAGAATAACTGTCTATACAGTCGAACAAATTGTCTGTCTGTTTGAACCTAAAACTAGAACTAACAAGTTTTTAAACGGTTAGACAACTTTAGCAGACATTTCCATCGGCATCACAAAATAAAGAAATGCAGCACGTAACTTTTAACTTCCTAAAGACATTTATTCGTGACATTTCAGCGTGTAGATGCAAAAGATAATCCGACCTAAATAGATAATTTATTTTTTAACCTGATCAAAATGTAACATGCTTTCATTTTAATATAACAAAATAAATATTAATTTTAATTTTAAATAAATGGTTCAGTTTAAATATTAAATAAAGCGTTCAATTTAAATATTAAATAAAGGGTTCAGTTCAGAAATCTCTGTAGATTACCCAGATACACCTGATGAAGGCCGGCGGGTACAACGATCGAAATGTTATGATAAAAACAACAAAGATGAGGACAATAGTCCGAATGTAAATAAGTATTAATCTGTTATTTTAGGATTTTTTGCCAAATTTTAAAAATTCATATTAACGCCATAAATTCAGAGTAAACTTCCATGTAAATAACTATTCCCATATATCCACCTTTTTCTTTTCTTCTTCTTCCTCATCTCTCTCTCTCTCTCTCTCTCTCTCTCTCTCTCTCCCTTTTCCTTCCATGGCGAATGTAACTGTCCTAATCTCTTCTATATTTCACCAGTACGCCCCTCTATCTCTTCTCTCTATCTTTTTTTTAGTCTTCAGTTACTGCGTTTCTTATTCCCTTGGCAACATCTCTTGAAGAAGACATGAGCTCCGTGAAGCTATTTTACCCAAGACAAACTACTGATACTATATCTATATGTTTAGTGTCAGATTAACATATAGGCTACAGCCCTCTATTCTTGGGCCCCTGATAAAAGTTTAAAAAATAAAGATATATGAACAGAGGAGATTTGTTTATTTTGCTATTTAATTGGGCTCCTTTGAACTAATTTGAAACTATTTAGAGTAGTTAGGGCCATCTAGTTGGTGTAGCTTTTTTAGTTTTTCATAATGTTGTCTACTTTGCCCAATATTTGCTCAATTTTACACTTCATTGAATTTCATGTAATAAGTGCAAAATTACTCAATATTATACAAATTAGCCGAAATAATGCAAAACAAGATAAAAAATTTTAAATAAAGAAGATTGTGCAATTTTGAAAAAATATTATGTAAAATATTAAAAACTGTGTAATGTTTATGAATTTTGTTTAAAACAATTGGTTGCGTTTTAAAAATAATTAAAGTTGAAATTTTCTGTTTTTCACAAAAATGCATCATTTAAAAAAATATCTTTTTTTTTATAGACACAGCGAAAATTCTATTATTCTATTCAAATTCTATTAGACTAGGGGTCTCTTAATACCTAAATCCGGTACTCATGTGTTGCCTTTATGACCCTAATTGGTAACGGAACTCTTCACTTGATGAAGTAATTTTTTTTTATCTGGGTCATAATTGTACCATAATACCACAGTAAAATGAAAGCAACGCAGACTTCATCATATCTTCTTTTTGTTTGGCTATAAAACAAATTAATATTTTGAATATTTTATTTGTGAATATTTTATTTATTCTTATGCAAACCATGAATAGCATATCCAGAACGCAAGCTTCCGTCAAATATCTAACTGTCTATGTGAGCGAGTGGTTAATACATTAACATTCCGGTCATGAAACCGGGTTTCGAATCTCATCAATGTGAATTTGTCATTTTCTTAATAACATCAGCCTGGGAGATGATTCCCAGTGTGCAGAAAGGGTGAAGAACTGCCAGTGGACTCCGCCTTGTGAGTGAAATTGGGTAAATGAAACTGTTCGGAAGCCCTCGACGGTTGAGTTCGCACCAAATCACAAGTTATCGCAAGCAAGGGTCTCATCGTTCAGGAATTGTTCAACAGCTGATGACGCCATATTGTGCAGTATGTTATGACATCTCAACGAACGTTAATACTTTTTCGGTCGCAATAAGAGAAAGGCAGATAAAAGTATATCCTAATTATATATCTTTGTATTTACGACATTTCATGTTCATGATACCATCGTCAAACTTTATAACGAAAGTCATGTAAGAAATTGAGACTCCAGCTTTCTTAGATATTCAAGTAGGGACAAATGTCAAACTGGAATGCAATTACTACGAATTACCTTAGGAAATGTACGAGTCTACATTCTTTCGCTCTGTCTTACTTGTCTGATTCTTGACAAAAAACCTTAGCGCAAACAGCGACCAACTCCCATCCCATTTTATTTAACACACACACGCACACACACGCACACACACACACACACACACACACACACACAAAATCTTTTCGCGCTTTTCGCTTGTGGAACTCCCTTCCGGCTCCATGCTTTCCAGCCAAATTTAATCTGCAAAAATTTAAATGCAATATCAATCGTTATCTACTGTCCACCTAATTACACTTCTTTTGTTCTCACTCCTTAGTCTCCGTTTCTGTTTCTAACTCTTCCACACCCGTAAGCCCTAGTGTATCAGTGACTTTACAGCCTCCCTTAGGGCGAAATCGATTAAAAACATTCCTCGAGATTTCTCCTATATATTCCGTGACAACCATTGCAGGTGATAGAGTAAATTCCGCTTTCAAGTCTTAGCTTATTAATATTTTGTTTTCTATTCATTACCTTTCTTACTGTTTTAGAAGTCGTTGTAACAAATTTTATGTTCGGCTTAGTTAAATTCTTTTCAATGGTAGTTGTGATAGCGTTGGTGAGCAGAGTAATATATCTCAATTCGTCCGATTTTCCTGAATGGTCCGACCTTCCATTTTGAAATATTTTACGAGCCTTCTGTTTCACGTTGAGTATGCAATAATTAGGGTATTACAGTATTTCAATGTATTTCAATGTATTTCAATGTATTTCTCTCCATCATTTAAATATTGAGGCTTACAAATTCAGAGTGAACTTAAATAGAATGTAAAAGTTTAAAATTTCAGCAACTTCAGCATTTAATGTCAGGGCATAATTACAACCGACGCTTGCCTTCCACTTTCTACATATATAGAATTCCATCAACAGAAACATTATTTTCGTCAGATGAAATCCTAAAGGACGAAACGCGTTATACTGTATTGTTCCACTTTGTCTTTCATTTGCCTAATGTGTACATTTATATATATATATATATATATATATATATATATATATATATATATATATATATATATATATATATATAAATATATATATATATCACTTTATTTTATTATTTACTTGGCTACGAGGATGGTCTGACTGTAGATGCAGAGTAAAAATAAAAAGTGGGGACAAAAAGTCGATGGATTAGAATCGTTAGGAGGATTAGACTAAAAATAAACAGACTACAAATTAATTCCTTTATATATATATTGTACATGTGTGCGTACGTGCGTGTGTAATACATTCTATTAAAATGAGCTTTTAATGGTTTCACATCTGGAGTAATATAGTCTGGCACAAGGCTAGAACAGTGGATTATTAAAACGATCAAATTCCCCACATCAGTCAGTAGTTTTCGAAATGAGCTTATTAACCATCATTCAACAGCCGGTGTATTTCTTTTACAGCTGAACCCGGTGTGCATCGAACTTATTCACGAGCGATAATGTTTAGAAGATTCAAAGTTGGACATATTAAAATGTCGTCTGCCTAGAGATATGTACAGTAAAATAATGGAAGATATATTTTATTTTCGAACGTTTTATGTAATTTTGACATTTTAATCAATGTTGTAGCTGGAAAAAAGTTTGTATTAATGAACACTGCTCCCGGTGATGGGGGGAATCTTTCAATCTAATGTGCTCAATAACGTCCTGGGCAAAACGTTCATTTACCTTAGGTCGCAGGCGAAAAACTTGCTAAATACATGTATGAAACTGTAAATCAAAATAAATTATTATCATAAATAATAATAATAATGCTTTCTTATTGACATGGCAGTCGCTACAGATTGTAATGTATCTTTGAAGATCTTCAAAAAACTATCAAAATACAAGGATATTGAAGTAGAAATTTCAAAACTTTGGCACATGAGGGCATCAATAATTCCAGTTGTTTTATAGACTGACTATGAAGAAGTGATGATAGAGGTGTGAAATCTTGCATGCATTAGTTTCAACTCTACTTATTAATAACTTCATTGTTTCTTTCCATGTAAATTGACATCTGACTGTTCAAAGAAAACTGCCCATCCTGTTGGTCAAAAAAGTCAACAACAGCAGATACGACGTCATCATCCTGGCAATACTTTTGTGATGTCAACGAACACTTGTTTGACACTTTTGGAATGTCAATGAATACTCGTTGTCACTTTCATAATCTTTATAGTAGAGCCTTTGTAATCGCAGATACAACTATAGTACGCCGTTGAACAATGCTGGTGTCAGACGCCTTCGAATAGTACTAATAGTACTTGCTCGATAATACTCGCTCGAAAAGTAACCACCGTATTGATCCGAACAGAGAATATTGTAGAGAATAGCGATCTGTATAGTAATAGAGGATAGAGTAGAAATGTTGATCCGAATAGTTATAGAGGATAGAGTAGGAATAGCGACCAATTAGACGTCACG
>OZ038488.1:106160994-106243494 GCA_964036315.1 Acanthosepion esculentum
GACGATAAACTACGTCCAACAGCAATGCCTCTGATCAGGAGGTCTTGAGGAGCCTGGAACCACCGCTTAGTTGCTGGTGTTCCCAGGTCCACCTTGAACCGGGGTGGTAGCACCTGTTAGCGTCCCAGCTATGGGCAAATAGTTAACACCCAAACTGAAGTAAAAAGCTTTATGAAAGTGTAAAAATAGGTTTTAATATCAGAAATACTTTGTAAAAAATTATTACCAGAAATAAATTTTTCAAGGAAAACACTATTACCAGCAATATATTTTTGAAAAAAAATATTACCAGCAATACATTTTTTTAAATAATATTACTAGCTATACATTTTTGAGAAAAAAAATATTACCATCAACACATATTTTTAAAAAAATATTACCAGCAATACATTTTTTAAATAATATTACTAGCTATACATTTTTGAGAAAAAAAATATTACCATCAACACATATTTTTAAAAAAATATTACCAGCAATACATTTTTTTAAATAATATTACTAGCTATACATTTTTGAGAAAAAAAATATTACCATCAACACATATTTTTAAAAAAATATTACCAGCAATACATTTTTTTAAATAATATTACTAGCTATACATTTTTGAGAAAAAAAATATTACCATCAACACATATTTTTAAAAAAATATTACCAGCAATACATTTTTTTAAATAATATTACCAGCTATACATTTTTGAGGAAAAAAATATTACCAGAAATAGATTTTTGACAAAACAAAATATTACCAGGAAAAAAAGTTGTCGGCATTAAAAACCCATTGAGTTTGATATGCTATAAAACAAACCAAACCAAACCAAACGCTTGGGGAATCTATTTCTCTGTATCTTGTCTGGGAGAATCTTTTTTTTATTAAATAAAGTAATCTCGCTGCATAATACGTCATAAACATTTGTATAGATTTTATCTGTAACGTTTTGCGGTAATAAATCATATATATATATATATATATATATATATATATATATATATATATATATATATATATATATATAATAGAAAATGAATCCTGTTCTGAATTTTGAAGGTTGGATAAACTAGTAATTTGCTAATATAGCTTGCGTGCGTTCGTTTTACTTTTTTGAATCATGAAAATCATAATTATGTATAATATTTGAGTACGGTTTATATTTTTATTTATTTGCCGTGTCTCTTCACGACATAGGCGATCATGGCTCTCTACAACTTCCTGTCCCTTGTATCTTAATAAACTTTGTCTTTTGTGTATTTCTCCTAAACCTTGTTCCGCCATCCATTTACTCAAGCTCACTAAGTATGTTATGCATTTTCTTCATCTGTCCTGCTTGCCTTCAATCTGTCCTGTGAGTATCAGATTTTCCAAGTCCTCTTTCCGCATTCCCTAGGCAATTCAGTTTTCTCTTTCCTGGTGTTAGGTATAAGTTTCATTTTTGTTTCCATTTTTTCTAAAACCTCGCTTTTCTTCACTATCTTCTGTTTTTGTCGTTTTCTTTCCATCTCTGCTATCAGCATTCTGTCATCTGAATATCTTATATTGTTAAGATTGTGAGCGCCAATAATGAATGCTGGTAGGACATATAATTCTCACAGAATCACCTAAAAGACTCAAACATGCAGTAGAAGAAAAACAGAGTGAAGGTGAAACAATGATTAGTAAATATTAGATACTAGTAAGCAATTAATATTTCTGAATAGGATGTCAATTGTACTTGGGGACAGAAATTTGTACACGTAATTGATTATAAAATGGAAAATTCTACAACAGCTTCAGTTTCCATTTTGATGTTTCCAGTTGGTACTTTGGGCTCATCCTTTTGCTAACAACCATGCCTTCTTTCTTCTTGCAATTACTGTTTAATCCTTTCTTATCGATTTCATTCACTACTTTCTATAGGAGTTTTTGTAGTTTTCTTTGTGTGAAGACTTAAAATTGGTTTATAAAGACAATAAAATATTTCTCCTCAAAATAAAAACTGTCTCGCTACAGTTTGTTTTGCAGTAGATGTTATCTATGATATCTTTCTTGCATAAAGATCTATCTTATGTTCAGGTAAACAGTAAACATTAAACCTCAGACGTTCGCATGTTTAGTTTTGCAAACACATTAGGGCTTCATTTCGTTTAGCGATCTAAAATGATTACCATGTGGGACTCTTTAGCCACTTATAGTTCAAAACTTATCGAGTTCTCAAGAAATGTTTTCTTCCGCCAAAATTAAACCTGGTACCACTAATTTTGAACCCTTTCTCGGCTATCATCCAAGACCTTCTCGAATGCCTTAACTACGGGAAATGGTGTCGTTTCCGTGTTGGTCTACACAGCCACTCAAGAACCTAACCAGCCATGAAGGCCACCGGACGGCTTCATCTGAAAAGACGGCCTATAACGTCATCGACCACGAACGGTAATTAGAAGGCATCTACGGGATTAGAAAATTTGTTTTATACACAAATTTAAATAAAATTAAGTGTAATGACGTCCTCTTAACGAATCATAAAAGTGGAAGTTTTAAATCTCTCATACGTAAAATTACACTTTATTTAACACCGGACTTCATCAGTTACTACCAGCCAGTGTGTGAGTGTTTGTGGGCTTGCGCGACCTTCCGCACATCCATCAGAAACATAAACCGTACATTCACATGTGAGACGATTGAGATACTGCTCTTCTATCTAGGGTGGGTGTTTATATATATGCCACACGGTTATTAACCACGCCTGTATTCCAGGTACAATGGGGCTCAACATGTGGATCTGCGCTCGGCGGTTGAGCGGATACCTCAGGTCAATCGTGCACCTGTCATGACCTAGGGTAAGGCACATTCTGCTACTTCATGTTTAAATGATTTATTTTGATTGACTTTATATTTTGAAATTTACTTGAACATGTAAAGTTAGACTGAAAAAAGAACTAAAACAAAAAATAGCAAAATATAATTAACGAATAATAGCTGGCCACACGTATTCGAGGATACCCTTCTACTAGGGCGGCTAGCCAATCCCTATTGCAGACGCTCGCTCAGGCACATTTTGTGTTTGCTCAACACCCACAGAGCCCACCTGTGGTGTATACTGCAACTATGCTGAGCAAACCTTAGTTACAGTTTCTTGGAGAGATCAACGATTTGAACAAGGTCAGCGCGCTCAAGCCCTCAGCCATGATGACTTGCGGCTTCGTGCTAGCACAGCTATCGACAGCCTACCCAATTTCACTCACAAGGCTTGGGTCAACCCGTGGCATGGTTTTCAGGCACTTTCCAAATGTGCCGCAGGTTGGGATCGACCTCGATCCAATCCGATAATATCAGGAAGTCGCCTTCCTGACAAATCGACCATGGTGAGATTCGAACCCAGGTCTCATGGTCAGAAAGCGAACGTTCTAAACCACTCGGCCACGCGCCATACAAAACGAGCAGGTCTAATAAATAACATAAAATCCTTAATAATATGACACATTTTAAAACGGAAATGATCAGCAAAGATGAACGAAGAGAAAAAATACTTAATAATAATAACACATTTTAAAATAGTGATAACTAGCAAAAAATTAATAGCAAAAATACTTAATTATATGTCAAAGAATATATGACGCTGCAAGAAAACTACAAAAACTCATACAGAAGGTAATGAAGGAAAGCGAAGTTTTAGAGAAAATAGAAACAAAAAGGAAACTTTTACTTAACATCAGGAAGAGAAAATTGAAATACCTAGGCCACATAATGAGGAAAGAAGACTTAGAAAATCTCATACTCACAGGATAGATTGGAGGCAAGCGGGACAGACAAAGAAAACGCATAACATACTTAGTGAGCTTGAGTAAATGGATAGCGAAACAAGGTTTAACACTGATAAAGATTAAAATAAAATGAATAGCGAAAAAAAAAATTAATAATATGGCAAATTTTGAAATAATGATAAATAACAGAAGAAATAACAAAATGTTTTTAAAAATACGTAAAATATCTAATTATTGAACATAGACAGAATACAAGGTTGTCAGCAAAGGAAACAAATTTAAGTGTAAACAGATACAATTGATAGTTTTTACAAATACTAGATATTAGAAGCGTGTTGCTTTAAGGCAAGACAAATGGTAATGATTAATTATACTAAATAACAATAAACTTAATAAGAAAGGAAATACTATAATAAATATGCAAGGAGTTCGAACCCATGGCTATCAGCAAAATAAACAATCCAAATTGTGAGCTACATATTGGGAACATCACAATCAATCAGATTTAGAAATTCGTCCTTCTGAGTAGCCTACGAAAAATGCAACACAGAAATACGAAAGCGTTTAGGAATGATAAAAAAATGTCTTCCAGAAACTAAACAAAATATTGAGATTTAGGAAAATGTCCTTAGAAGCAAAGAAAATGCTTTGAAATGCTATGAAATATTTAATGTCCATCCATGACAGTTAATGCTGGACAATTTCCTCTCAGATGAAGAAGAGACATGAAGCGACAGAGATGAGGTTCCACCATGGGAATACCATGGACGAAACGTCTTAACAAAAAAGAAGTTTTAACAAAATTACGTACTGCAATGAAACTTATACATACATTTAGTAAGTGACATTTGAAATTTCTGGGAAACACAATAAAGAAATAGGATTTGGCGAATGAAACATTCACAAGACCATACGAAGAACAAAAGACAGGAAGATGTGGAGAGACTTTGCCTCACGTGCTGAAGTGATATGGCGCATAAAAGAAGAAACGTCGTAATAAAAATGCCAAATTACGATTTTGACTGATACGCTCAACAAATTTACTAGATTGGCAGGTCGGTCTCCTCATTTTACGGTTGATAGATATAACCATAAGTTCTATGCTAACATTTTCATTTCATACACTTCTCGCTTGTGGGACTCTCTTCCAGCCTCTTGCTTTCCAGTTAACTTTGATCTTCGTTCCTTCATTCATTTTTCTTTCTTTCTTTCTTTCTTTCTTTCTTTCCGTTTTTGTTTCCTTTCCACTGATATTTTTCTTCCTTTTCTACTTTATTTTTCCTTTCTTCTTTCTCTTCTTCTTCTTCTTCTTCTTCTTCTTCTTCTTCTTCTTCTTCTTCTTCTTCTTCTTCTTCTTCTTCTTTATTTCGTTCATTCATTCTTTTCTCTTTGTTTCTTTCTTACTTTCTTGCTATCCCGTTTTCTTTTTCCTTTCCACTGATATTTTTTCTTCCTTTTCTAATTTATTTTTTTATTTCTTTTCTTCTTCCTCTTCTTTCTTTTTTATTTTTTTATCTCGTTCCTACCATTCTGCTTCTTTCCTTTCCACTTATATTTTTTTCTTTCATTTCTACTTTTTCTTTTCTTTCTTTTTTTCTTTTCTTTTCTTTTCTTTTCTTTCTTTCTTTCTTTCTTTCTTTCTTTCTTTCTTTCTTTCTTTCCACTTACGGCCATATGACGTTCTCGTACTATCACCGTAGTTAAGCAATATCTAAGTCTGGTCAGCACACAAATGGGCGACCGTTTGAAAATACCAGGTACTGTAAGCTTTCCAGTTAATGTTGATCATCAAAAAATTAAATGTAATATCAGTTGTTATCTTTTTGCCGTCTTAATTCCTGTTCATTTTTTTTGTTTTCTCTCCTTAACAATGTTTTTCTTTTTCCCTTATTCTCTTACACTGAGTACCCTTTTGTATCTTAGTGGCTATATTGCTTTGCTTGGGGTGAAATGATTACAAAAAGATATTAGAATATCCCGCTTTCTGATCTTTAAGTCAATAAATTAAAAATTTTAAA
The DNA here is from genome assembly GCA_964036315.1 of Acanthosepion esculentum. Taxonomy (NCBI): domain Eukaryota; kingdom Metazoa; phylum Mollusca; class Cephalopoda; order Sepiida; family Sepiidae; genus Acanthosepion; species Acanthosepion esculentum. The sequence goes on from OZ038488.1 coordinate 106,166,745, forward strand.
ACTTTCAGCTATAATTTCCTGTCCTTAAAAACGTTTTATTATTAAAACAAATATCCTGCTTTCGAAACAAATATCTCCACACGTTTACATTTCAAAAATGGTTTGATGTAAACATCATATACGCGATGCGTCGTTGGGCTTGTATAAAAGCGAGAAGAAAGTCCTTGATTATCAACCACAATCTGCAACTGCGATCTTGAGGAAGATTATGTAAGAATAAGGTCACAGCAGAGCAAGAGAGGTCGCTATCGATCGATCTGTTAGTCAGCCCGCGTGAAAAAAGCCAACCATTTTCATAAAACAGATACACTAAACAGATCTGGCCATATATATATATATATATATATATATATATATATATATATATATATATATATATATATATATATATATATATATATATATATATATATATATATATATTGTTTCCTAATAGAAGTGGAAAGGTTTATTTATGCATTTATTTATTTCAGGAAATTTTACGAAACTTCCCAGAGCTTAAGATCACCTGTTTACTAATTTCGTATTTTTCGACGTTTTAAATGATTTTCCTACATCCTCTTTTATTACGACACCCTGTTTATTACATATGAGAAAAATTCGACTCCACCTGACAAGTATTAACAGTTTTCTTGTATTAGGTATCTCAGAGTATGAATACCAAATATATTCGTGTATTAGCTGAGAAATATGTGACAAAAAATCGATGATAAAATAGTGGGTAGGCTTATATTTGAAGTCAATATTTTGCCTTTTTTCGCCAACTTCAATATCTGCGTAAAAAGTGCCATAATATCTGAAGCGATTGCTTTGTAATAAAACATTTTACTCGGATTTTTGAAGAATTTTACAGTACTACTAATATCATTAGTACACACAATCATTATTTATGTTTTCATTTTTTCCAATATATCAGTGGCCGGTTCGTTAATTAATAATTTTCATTTATTAAATCCTCCAATCTGATACTGAGAATACCGAACATGTAAGCAACGACGATGTTCTAGAAAAAATGGAAACAAAAAGAAGACTTCTACTTACCATCAGGAAGAGACAGTTGAAATTTCTGGGGTGCATAATGAGGAAAGACCGTTTGGAAAACCTGATACTCACAGTGCAGATTGAAGGCAAGTGTGTCCGAGGAAAGCAGTGAGTAACCTACCTATCGAGCTCGAGTAAATGTATGGTGGAACAAGGTTTAGGAGAGATAACAAAAAGACAAAATTTATTAGGAACTACAAATGACAGGAAATTGTGGCGAGCCTGGATCGCCAACGTCTTGAAGGGACACGACCCAAGAATCGATTTGCATTAATACAGATGCTTCATTATCGTTATTTTATATATTAAATTATTTATTCGAGCAAGCGTTTATTTTCCTAATGTATAAATTATAAATATCAAGATCACTACATAAAACTTAAATAACCTTGTAAAAATGAATCTTATTAATACATGGAGGACATGTCGAATTGTATGTCGAATAAAATCCGGTTGCATTCAAACGAGAAGGTTACCTTTTTTCTGGTAAAAGAAAGTAAACAAATTCCGAGAAACCTTCATATAAAAAAATAAAAAGAATCAAAGTAAAAAAAGTTCCATTGTAACTACGAGGGACGCTCCAACAGTAAAACTTCCAATGGATACGCGCATCTGTCTATATCTCTAAGGTGAGGTATTATGATTACTAACATTATTTGCATTATTCGTACTGCGATCCTCATCTTCCTTGCCATATTCACAACGTTTCGGTCATTGTACGCTCCGGCCTTCTTCAGGTCATTGAAATATCGAACCGAACTCTTTATTTCGTCCACCGTGGTAGATTGTTCTAGTTCCATGTGCCACGCCTCGTCCGGATGTCCTCAAGGACACATGGCCCAATGGATAAAGAGGTTGGTTAGATCCAGTGACTAGATCCAAAGAGTTGTGAATTCAATACCACGCTACAGCAGTGGTGAACCAAAACTTGGAGGAGTGAGTTAAAGGGAAATAACTAAGACATCTAGAAGAGGCATGACACGCGGAACTAGAACAATCTTCCCTGGTGGACAAAATAAAGGGTTCGGTTCGAAATTCCAATCACCTGTAAAAGGCCAGAGCGTACAACGACCGAAACTTTGTAATATGGCAATGAAGATGAGGATAACTGTCCGAATAATGTAAGTATTCCAATGTATTCCCACAGAAGTTACAACAAATAGAGGGAGCACAATGACACTGTTGAATAGAGCAAGTTTTCGCTGTAAAATACGATTTTTCAACATAGTCACCGCAACTGTTTATTCATTTTTGCTAGCAACAAATAAGGACCTGTATTCCACGCTCGTTTACGGGGACGACACACTGTGTAGATGTGCTTATATCTACTGTTTGGTCTCTGTAAACGTTCAACAATCGTCACTGAACCTCAAGAACGCAATTTCTTTCGCGCTGAGAAATTCAAAGAGATACCATTGCTTCATAATCACTTTCCTGTCAGACGCCATTTTGAGAGCAGGGCGAAGAAAATATAGATTATTGACATAAAGCTCAACCTCTACTGTCATACGAATGGTCTCTAATTTCATAGGCTAATATTATAAAATAGTGCACATTAATTTCCAATAGTCTTGTACCAAACTATGCTAAGCTTAGCAACAGAATATATAAATATGGTAATTACGTCATCCTGGATTAATAAATGTTTAAAAAAATATATGTAAGTTCATTTTTTTAGTTCAATCATATAGTAAAATATATATTTAATTTTTTTTATATGTTAGTTAATTTTTTTCATCACATAGTAAATCTAAAATTAAAATGTCCTGCTTTTTGTGAGGCAGCCTCTATATAGGATACATACATGCATGCAAACTGGCTGATATATATATATATATATATATATATATATATATATATATATATATATATATATATATATATATATATATATATATATATATAGTAGCGGCCATAATATAAGGAACGGAAACAACAAAGACATAAATATGTGTATTACTTAAAAAGTAATGCATGATTAGCAATGAAATTTTTACCGAATAAAGATTAGGGTGTAATGCATAAATATTATACAAAGTTACAAAAATTTACATAATAGTTTTTTTTTTAAATAAAGATTAAATGGAACAAAGGAAATAAGCTACTGGACAAAAGTTATGGAACGATGTTAATAATTGGCATAAACTTTTAATTTACATTGTTAAAAAACTCGATGGAGCTTTTCAACAATAAGTAAAAGTTCATTTATCATTAGGACTTTATTTTTAAGCAATATGGCAAATTCTACACGCAAAACGCTCTGTCCTAAACGCTCCTAAATAAGTTCGACGTACCAAACGTTAGGAACTTGATATAATAGGTATTACGCAGAGTAATCTTGTTGTGGTCGCTGACTACTTTCGTATTCGACTAACTGTCGACTACTGTCGTCCGTTATCGACTGACCCTCGTTCCTCTTACTACTCCTACTTATATTAGGTGGGAGAGTCTAATAACTATAGAATATGTGTGTTTCACCATAACAATATATATATATATATATATATATATATATATATATAACATTAATTAAAAATTAATAGGGATAATTTCAAAGAGGATATAAATCCGAAGAGAGCTCAATGTAAGAACAGAGCAAATATAATAATATTAATGGAAGCGGGGTCCTTAGATATCCATTGGTAATAATTTATTTCACGGGATCGACCTCCATCTCATCAGGCCGAACGATTTTACAACAAATTAAAATCGTTCGGTCTGATGAGACGGGTATCGATCCCGTGAAATAAATTATTACCAATGGATTTATAAGGACTCCGTTTTCATTATATATATATATATAATTTTATAATATATATATATATAATTTTTGAATTTGTAGGTTTGATGAATTGGATCGTGATTACGATTCCAATGTAATAAATTATAACCATGGAATATTAGTGTTTGAGACATATATATATATATATATATATATATATATATATATATATATATATATATATATATATATATATATTCTGGTTGCAAGTAACCTTCACAGGGGTAATAAGCCGTAGAAAACGAATCAATCAATCAATAAACACACACACAAAACACACAAAGCACACATACTCACACACACACACATACACACACATATAGATAGATAGATAGATAGATAGATAGATAGATAGATAGATAGATAGATAGATAGATAGATGGGGAGAAAGATGGAGAGAGAGAGAGAAAGATAAACGAAGATCTATGGCTGGAGAGACAGTTAGCTAATCGATAGGTTATGGTCTACATGTGTATTTCTCTCTCTCTCTCTCTCTCTCTCTCCCTCTCTTTACTTTTCCTTTCGGTTATTGTCTATGTTTTAGATTCTTGCTAAAGCCCCTTTTCAAATCGTTTTTAATCTCTGGTTGCTCTTTTCTCATTGCAATCCTCGTTTCATAGAATTGGATTTCTTTCTGTTCCTAATCAACCGTATTTATTCAAAACTACTTTTTACATTAGAAAAATCAGAAGTAAAGTCTTCTACCCTGGAAATTCGCACTTGGCTAATAATTCCAATCCCCAAACAGGAAATGCTGGTTTTATAGGATTAGGATAGTTCAGGAAGAACAAAGATTTTGGCTCTTAAAGGATTAAGTAGCAGAAAATCATGGCAATAAAAATGTCGGCAGATCGGTAAAATAACCGAAATTCTTAGTTGATATAAAAGCTAAAAGCCTTTGTCTTCAATTTCAAAAACTGATCTTGCCGACAGGTATTAACAAATGAATATCAGCCTTTAAAATCGTCATTACGCACCTTAGCTCTTAACAGGGCCCGAAAACCTATCACTTATATTGGTGTTCAGTATGCGATGCAAAGGACACTTTTGTTCACGTTAGAGATATTCTTAACATATTATAAATTACATTATTATTATTATTATTAATATTATTATTATTATTATTATTATTGCTGCTGCTGCTGCTAATATCATACCATAAATGCGTTGAACCCAGGAGAGTCACCTTGTCCCTCCAGCTCTGAAGGTCTTGGCAAATCGTCGGGACATTCCCCATCGCCTGATTAATCTATTGGAGGTTTTGATGGACGACGTCCTTCCGGCGGCTGACTATTATGGTTAATCATAATTATTATTAAGATATCATCTGCATTATAATTATTCTTGTTTTTGTGTACGGCCATTAGGTTTTTTAACCTAGGCTCAGGGTGTAGTATCTGTTACAACATTCCGGGACATTGTATAGTCCTAAATGTTCTCTATCCATTCTTATGGTTAAGGATTCTCTCTGTATCCAAACAGAGAGCTAAATGCACTCTATCCAAAACTATAGGAACAGTCCTAAATCCGCTGTATCAATAACCATAGGAATAGTTCTAAATTACTGTGTGAACACATTTTAGATTTATATTACTATAGTTGTATCTACGATTAGAAAGTCTCTACTACAACGTGCATTACGAAAGTGACAACGAGTATTCGTTGACATTACAAAAGAGGCAACGAGTGTTCGTTGGCATCACAAAAATTCTCTTACTATTCCCACCTCTCTCTCTCTCTCTTTCCCTCTCTCTCTCTCTCTTTCTCTTTCTCTTTCTCTCTCTCTCTCTCTCTCTTCGATAAGGTAGTAGGTACTACTGCTGGACCCCATAAAGAGGATACTGGTATAGGAAGTGAAGTACAGTGGTGCTATGGAAGCATTAGATTTTTTTCAGTATCTCGGTAAGATGCTTCGCTCATTTTCTTTTATCTTCGCTGTGATATGTTTCTTGGATGTTTCGAAGTGAATGTCATCTAACAAAAGAGCTAATCAGATAAACTGGGACGAATCACAGACGCTTCTCATTCAAAAGTAAAATTGATTGTTCGGGTACAATTGTAAGAGCGTAAGAATTAGTTTTCATTTCCCTGGCGAACTTCTAATATAGAAGATTCCCGGAAAGAAAATATATGCGCTCATAGTCCCTCAAGGAGTTTGGTTTCAAATCGGTAGGGCCCGATAGAAATCCGCTTCTGAGACGTCTGACAGCTATTGATTCTATTACGCCAGAATTTAAAGAATCAGCGTGCTGCGTCAATGAGCAAAAAGCGTGAAGGGAAGGCAATCTGATCTAGCCGGCTTGTGGTCTTGAATACAGTAGAATCCCTCATATCCGGAATCCCTCATATCTGGAGTGCCTCATATCAAGAATCCCGCATATCCGGACATGATTTTGATGTGTATACTGTTTGGGTGATATGTAACTGATTTGAAATTTCTGTTTTTCAGGAAATTTACTTTGGATAATTGCTTATGCTTATTTCACCCTAATGGCTTGTATTTGTGCAAAAGATGATGGGAATAAGAGGAAAGGATGACAACGAGACACAACTGCAACAAGATAGTGACGAGATGCATGGTTGTGATGAAACCTGGACTGAAATTGAAAAATCTATTGAAAGGTTTGTCAGTTTTGTGGAAAGAAAGTAAGTATTCAGCTATGACAAATAAAAGCAAAACAAAATGCGAAAAATTTGAGAATGACATTAGAAGAGAAAAAATCATCATGCAACAGCGATTAAAAAATCCTCGTTACATTATTCGTTTTGCATACGTGGCATACTTAATTTAATGAATTTTCATTAACATTACACAATTTATTTCTTTTTCCTTAAAATCAATTCCGTTATATTTCACTCACCATTAGCTTATTTTGTTTACTATAAAACATTGAAAATAAATGTTAAACCTGATTTCAGTGCTTTTATTTTAATCTAAATATAACCCCTCATATCCAGACATTGTAACCAATTCCTCTTATCCGGAAAGCCATCTTAGTCCGGTTGTCAGGGATTCTATTGTATATTAACACCAGTGGTCATCAATTACTGACGCACTGTTGGTTATTACTGAATCATTCTATGAATGGCGAATATTTCCTTATAATGAAAAAGCTAATATTATAATTACCATTACCATAGAATTAGTATCCTTCAGTTTTTACGCTAGTAGTTAAGGTGACTTTTACTGTAGATTAATTAACAAGTTTCTGCAATACTCTAGAAAAATGTCGATGACTTGTTTCCCTAATTTTCAGTTCCTCTAACTTTTATCTTTGACCGTTCCTTGCGCTGCAATAAGAATTTTCATGACTGATTGTTCGGTCAATGAATGCTGAATGATAAGGAAACGACCAATATTACCGTTATAATTACTATTATCGTTAACCATGCGATTAACAGCATCTCTGCTCTGAGTGCTTACAATTCTTATTATATTGAATTTTAGTTATAAGAAAACGGAGAACACAGCGAAATGAGATGACTCTCTGAAAAAAGCCTTACAAAGGAAGACGTTAGTTCATAGATAAACTAGAATATAATATTGTAAGCAAAATCTTCTAATCTCCAACTACTTGATACTGCACTAGTTAAACTTGACCTTTTCTGATTCTGACCTTCTTCGTACTTGACCCCGTACTTCTTCCGTCACTTGACTACATGATGTCACTTAGGGCTTCCTGACGATGTAGAAGGTTTTTCAAGCGATGCACACACATTTATATATTTATAGAAGAAAGTATTGCAGATTTTGTGCGAATGTACATTTACACCTGCTAGAAGAATAAGAATTCTGTGTTGAGCCAATTGGGAAAAGCTCGTCTGATTGCTTTAAAAAGCAGCATTTGAGATCTTGAACGCTGATAACAGATCCCATAAGATCCTATATGCCATATGCGTTAAACACAATGTTTTTCGAAATAACACACTCATACATTGAAATTCTAAAAATCGTGGGGCGGCTATGTGATGTGACATAAAATGGAGTCTACGTGGTACTGCAGTTATATATCTATCTAGGTTCGTTCTAGATGGATTTGGAGGTGTGACTGCTTGGAATTTAATAAAGTATGTAACATGTTCGGAACATGTTCAGTGGGGTTTAAATCTAGCAGGCTCAAGATCGATTGATACACGTGGAAGTCAGCCAAGAGGATTCTAATGCCATTTCTTCGAAGTATTCCATCTATATGTTTGCCATTGCTGGTGATAATGGCGAGCCCATTGCTAAGCCTTCATCCTGTCGATATAAGTCTGATCCCATTCCCAAGTGTGCTGTTTATGTACAGAAAGTCAGCATCTCCATTAGGTTATCTATTGGTATTCTGGTCCGTTCTGTTCCTGACTACCGATAGTGCCTCCTCAGTGGGTACCTTGGTGAAAAAATTCATCACGTCTAGATCTGCTTGGATTAGATGGGAATATCTTTACTTTAACGAAGTGGACGGAGTTTCGTACATATGACGGTGACTTACCTATTAATGGGTCAATTATGTCTACAATTATGTCTACAAGGAAGCGATTCAAAGGGTGGCACAAAGAGCCTTGGCAGCTAACAATCGGCCAGCGCTTCTTTGTGAATTTTAGGGAGACCGTATAATTGAGGTAACTTGGTGTAACGCTGCGATAACAGCCTGTATGTCTTAGGTGGGAGGTGGTCCTTGATCTTGATTAGGATCTGTGACAGCTTTCCTTCGGTTTTCATTGTTGGATCATTCTTTACTGTAGCTACCACTTCTAATGAGGTCTTCCAGTTTCCCTGTATATTTGTTTATCACTACAGTCGCATTGCCTTTGTCAGATGGTAGTAGGATGATGTTTTTTTATTCCTCTGTAGGGTTCTGATTGCCAATCTCTCCAGTTTCCTGATGTTTAATTTGGGCGGTTCGGCTTTCTCTAGTACCTGTCTCACTTTCCATCTTAGCTCATCCGCCCAAGTCTGGGGGGGGGTGTTCAAGGCTATTTCCACGATTCGGCCAATGATGTACAAGTATGGTATCCGCCTGATGGTTGTGACGAAGTTGAGACCCCTGTTTAGTACTGATTCCTCAGAGACACTCAACTCGTATTGACTGATGTTGATTACTGCCTTCACTGGAGGGTAATGGATCTTATGCGTTACCTTCTGATCTTTCAATCTGTTTAATTTTTGTACTTGGCGGACCTTGACAGCATCGAATTCGTGTCTGAAGGATTTATCCAGATCACATTGGATCCTCTTTCGCTCTTCTTCATCGGTAATTATGTTGAAGAATGCCTCGAGCCTTTGGTAGACATCAAATTCTACTTTCTGTTTTATATAACGGTTGTACTGGATCCTTCCTCGCGCAAGAGCGTCTCCCGCACTTGCTGCGACCAGATGGGCTCTCCTTGAACTGACGGGAAGTCTTGGTGCCAAGCCTAAAGGGATGAGTCATAAGTCTCTGCGTCGGTGTAGGAATATCAGATGGTTCGATATTCGTGCCAACTTCTGATGTAACTTTTCTAATTGTTTTCAAATTTTCAGTATATCGGGTCCGTACCGATCTTTCAACACCTGTCTATATTTCTGAGATGAGCTATTGTAATTATTTACGTTATTTACATTGTTCGGGCTGTTGTCCTCATCTTTATTGCCATATTCACGACGTTTAGGCCGTTGTATGCTCGGGCCTTCCTTAGGTGATTGGAATTTTGAACTGAACGCTGGAGCTGGCACATACACCTGTACACATATAAACGCATTAATCGTTTACCTATACTAACGCAATTGATTCAGTTTTACTGTTAAAAAAGGATACACAAAAAATTTCGTGTAACGGTGCTTACAAATTATTTTTATAGTTTCATTTCTTTCAGTTTGAAACGAAAATAATACTCCTAAATAAATATTATTAAAATTTGTAGATCCGTGTTGAAGATTGATTTAATTCTTCGCTTTTACACGCATATTCCGCTACAAATTATTCGTGACCAATAATACTCCTAAATAAATATTATTAAAATTTGTAGATCCGTGTTGAAGATTGATTTAATTCTTCGCTTTTACACGCATATTCCGCTACAAATTATTCGTGACCAATAATACTCCTAAATAAATATTATTAAAATTTGTAGATCCGTGTTGAAGATTGATTTAATTCTTCGCTTTTACACGCATATTCCGCTACAAATTATTCGTGACCACCGACCAAGAACAATCAAAACTTTTCCAGTGCCTAATTCACTGTGATGACCTATCAACATGGAATCCAATCAACTACAAAAGATTGGTAACCTATCGATTACATTTACAAACGATTGGTGACATTAACAAATACTGTAAACTCGTTGACACTTCAATAACAATTCAAAATAATTGTTGAAAAACTGGCTACATTCCGAACGTATGATCATAGAGAGTTTTGCCTAGCGAGTCGAATATTCAAGTTAGAAAACAAATTGAGTCTGATGACTGTTCCAGACTACAAAATACTGACTTTCCTCTTGATAGTGCGTAGATCTTTCATTCCACTCATTTTGGTGCAAGCATTCACAATTCATAGAATTTCTTTTATTAGCAACGAGCTAACCGGAGCTAATCGCGTGATGGCTGACGCGACACTCCTTAAAAATGAATCTACTTTTCATTTTAGAAGTCGCATATACAAATTTCGGAATTTCGTATTTCAATTCGTAATTCAATAGAAATTCAGTCGTCTTGTGTGCTTTCGAACTAAGCCCTATATTAAGCCACACCCACAGCCACCCATCCAAACACACACACGCAGATACACACATACACACACACACACACACACACACACACACACATATATATTTAAATAGATACTGAAGCCAACATCCAAAGGCGACGGTGTGTTTAACGCAATTACGTTCAACCCTGAAACAGACTGTCGTCACTCGGTGTTCACATCAGTGTCCACTTTTATAATTATATACACACTATCCCTGATATTGAGCACATTTACCCATAAACATACCATAACTTAAAAGTATATATTTCTCATATGTGTGTGTGTACATATATATATATATATATATATATATATATATATATATATATATATATAGCTGGCCACTCGTATTCGATTATACCTGTCTACTAGGGTGGCTGGCCAATCCCTATTGCAGACGCTTGCTCAAGCGCATTTGTGTTTATTCAGCACCCACATAGCCCACCTATGGTTTATACTGCAACCATGCTGAGCAGACTTTAGTTACAGTTTCTGGGAAAGATCGTGTTATCTATCAACAATTTGAATAAGACCAGCACGCTCAAGCCCTCGGCCACGATAACTTGTGACTTCGTGCTAGCACAGCTATCGACGGCAACTAAGGGTTCCGTCTACCCAATTACACTCACATGGTTTGGGTCAACCTGTGGCATGGTTTTCAGGCACTTTCCAAAGGTGCCGCACGCTGGGATTGACTCCTCCTGTTCGATAACATCAGAAAATCTCCTTGCTGACAAATCGACCATGGTGAGATTCGAACCCGGGTCTCATGGTCAGAACGCGAACGTTCTAACCAGTATATATATATATATGATATGATATGATACTGGAAAATTTCTCGGCCCGTGTTTCAAAATAAATCTACTATTTGGTCATTTAGTCCCAGTTTTGGGAAGTCGTTCAGGGGCGATAATTTTATGCCCAACACTGTAAACTTAGTTATACCAAGCAAATAAACTGCCAACCTCATCAACGATCTAACAATAAAAGTACCTTTCCGTATCTCTACTTGGTGTTATAAACAGATAATTCTCCAGGGTGATCTTTCTTGCGTGGATTTAATCTGAATAACATGTCTGCTAAATATTACACAGATTTTACATCTCTGACACTGTCCTTTTGTCTGCCTAACTTTCAATGTTATCCGATCTCACGAAAGGTAAGTGTGTACATATGTAAAGGGGATTTTGTAGAGCTGAGTATTAATGTTTCAGAACTAATTATCATTTCTATTCTCATGGGCTGCACACACACACACACACACACACACACACACACATATATATATATATATATATATATATATATATATATATATATATATATATATATATATAAGCTTTCCTCCCATGTATTTGGCTCATTCTTTCTTATTTGAGATTCATTTTTTTCACTCCTTTGTTTCTATCTTCTCACTCCAACTTTCCTTCTCTTTTCTCTCTCACTCTCATCTCTGTTTTCCATCTTCATACTGTTCTCTCTTTACTCTCTCTCTCTCACTCTTTTCTTTTGTCTTTCTCTCTTCACTCTTCAAACCCTTATCGTCATTTTCGCTCTCTTCTCAATTTCTTTTTTATTTATCCTTCCATTTTTCATCACTCTCTCTCTCTCTGTCTCTCTCTGTCTGTCTCTCTCTTTCTTTTTTCTCCATTTTCCCTTCTCTTTCTTCACTCTTTTCTCTGTATCGTATTATTTCTTCACCTGATTATGCATTCCCTCACAGCAGCACAAATGCTAATATATTTATTTTTCTTGTCCTTTCAGAGGGGGGAGTATAGAATACGCCGACTGATTTCCCTGCAGAGGGATAAGTCCCCTGAAAAGTATCACCGGTATCTACTTATTTTTACTCTAGTGTAAACGAGATAAAGTAATGTATTATGACATACGAAAATATCATTAGAAACAAAGAAAAGAACGCAGAACCGACATGAAATATTTAAAATATGTGGGGAAGATAACGGTCAGCACTAGACTTGAACAGGTTAAAATTGTAGGAATCGAGGAAGCATCCACTTGGGAGCCAGATCCCCAAAGTAGTGGTTCGTGTTGTGTAGTTCATACTTTGAACTGTCTCTTTTGCTGACAGCCAAACAACCAGTATTTTTTTTATGTCTCATCTCCTAATTGGATATTTTATTTTACAAGTAACAGATACCCGTCAGGTCGATTTGCTTCTGATTTTGAAGTGCGATTTTCTCCTTTTTTTCTAGTTGGGTCTAATATACCAAACCTCACAAACTCAACACCGCTGACTTGTAAACCATAGGGTAAATCGCTAACTTGTAAACCATAGGCTGAAGAACTCCTTCCAGACACAATCTAACATATAGTTAATAATTGCCGGTGCATTTGATTGGGTTAGTGTTTATCTACAAAGTTACTGATTCAACAGATGACTTTTACACGGCTAACTACTTATCTGGATTTAGATTATCTTTCTCTGTGATCAAAAAGAATAATCCGTATGATCTGTGGCAAGAAGTCATATCAGGATAATCCCTAAAGGAATGTGATATACTTGCGATGATTGCAAAATCATATGAAAGCTTGAGTATAGCAGGCTTCTGAAGTAGACTAACGTATTCGTATCAACTATTTTTTATGAAATTTGATTACGAATTTCTATTTATAACTTTAACTGAGTTCTTTATTACCTAAAACCAAAACTATTTATTTAACCCAATAAAAATATTTTTTTTATTTTGGGGGGGCAGCAAGTTCTGCAATTATGTCCCTTAACACTTGGCTCTTCACAAAAAATATTAATTTAAAGCTCCAGAAGACGCCTAGCGAAGCCATACTGTTCCAGTATGGAACAGTATAGCTGCGGGACTTGGACACTGAAAGCCTCTGGTATTAACAAACCTTTGTCTTTCAAGACAACATGCTACAGACGAGAACTGCACATCAGCTGGACGGTCCTGGGGGAGATAGGAACAAAGAGGCAGACGATATGGAAGCGAAAACTGCAATAGTTTAGCCATGTCATCAAAGCCCAGAACCTCTGCATCCGCATCCTGGTGTGACGCAGCAATGACAGTAAGACCAAGAGTAAGACCAAGTTGATGCTGAACTGATGACATCAGCGACTGACCAGGGAGAACGGTGGTGGAGGAATGCACTGTTGTGGCGAGGTAGGAAAGAGAATGAAAAGCCTTAGTACATTGGTCCAGGATCCCCAAGGTTCCCCAAGGTTCCCCAAGGTTCCCCAAGTAGGATAGCAAGAAGTAACCAAGCAATCTTTTAACAATAAATCAATATGTGCCATGTGTGATACACGCTTAGGCGATCGTGTATCTTTCGATACATGACTGACGAGGCAGATTTTCCCGGCAGTATGTTACCATTTCTTTCTGCGGTAGACCAATTGCCATTCAAGGCTACAGAACCAGGTCTGTCCTGCTATTTACCCATAGCTGAGAAGAGAATACGAAGATGTACACCTTTCCCAAGGGAATTAGCACGTAAGTGAATGTAATGGATTCGACTGGAATTCGAACTCTGCTCTCCGATCTCTCAATCCGAGCCACTATCCATTACTCAGTGGACCCAAATGAATGTTCATACTGGTCAATCAATGTGTTAGCACAGAAAACCTTATTATTCAACCAATCATTATTTACTTCATCGAGTTAAACACACTATCCTGTCAGCGCTGTTAACGATAGTATCTGCCATGGCACAGATATATACCAAAACATTCTAAATTAAATAAAAATAAAAATGGCTCCGGAGAATTCGAAAGAATTTAAATGAAGGTTTTATTTTCTAAAAAGAGAACATGCTAATAAAGTGTAGAAATGTGTTACGTGACTTCTCCCCGGCTCCGAAAAGGAAAGGTAGTAAGTAATGCAAACGCAAGATGTAAAGTTGTTTTACCCACGCGTCAGAAACATCCCTTTGCGGTGCCTACACGAAAACTGTCCTCTGTATAGATCGGGCTTCATATGACCGGTCAAACTCGTTCGTTACCGTAAGGGGGTGAAGAAGGAAAGTTAACCCCAAAACGCAAATCATAGTCGGTTCCTCTGAAGTGTTGAGGATATTTAGTTCTTTTAATCTTGCATGCCGTTTTCCAACTCCTATATCTAAAATATGTCGTAAACTTCTACATTGAAATCTCTTGAGAAGTTGCCAATTGGTTTGGTTTGGTTTGTTTTGTTTTACGGCATATCAACCTCAAAAGCCGACAAAATTTTTATTGCTGGTAATATGTTTTTCTTCAAAAATCTATTTCTGGGAATATTTTTCCTTGAAGAAATCTATAGTTGGTCATATTTTTTCAAAGAATGTATAACTGTTTGTATTGCTGGTATTTTCTTTTTAAGTATTGCTGATAATTTATTCTTCAAAAATTATTGCTGGTAATAATTTTTTTATTACAAAGTAATTCTGGTATTAAAACCTATTTTTACACAAGTTTGGGTGTTAACTATTTGCCCATAGCTGGGACCCTAACAAGTGCTACCACCCGTGTCAGGGTGGACCTGGGAACACCAGCAATTAAGAGGTGGTTCCACGCTCCTCAAAACCTCCTGATCAGAGGCATTGCTGTTAGACGTAGTTTATCGTCTTACCCAGGACGTGGGTGTAGTTTATTGTCATACCCAGGACGAAAGTTGCCAATTGGCAAACACCAGTTATGTCACTGATCCAACACCACAATTAGAAAAAATAACTACTCCCAACATTTGTAATATACCTATCTCTACCTAAAAGATTCACTGCATAGGTTTAGAGATTTCCACCGAGAGTTTTGCTAAGCCAGAATTTCTTCCGGTTGCTTGACTCTCACCTGCAGCAAGTGTGGAAAACACGTCTCTCCTGTACGCACCTCACAAGTCAAACCGTGTGTTAAAAAGGAATTTATATAAACCTGTATTATAAACAATAACTCATTTGTTAGTACTATGAAACTTTTGTCCCCACATCTTTTACAAGAATTAAGTACAACACTATCAATAATAAATCCCACGGTGAGAGGAGTAAATTACATTTGAATCAGTGAAGTTTACAGACAAGCGAAAATCAATATCTTTGCAATCCATAAGTCAATTGACTATGTGACATGTTTTCTTTATCTACAGGGTGCGATGGATAAAGTGTCGTCTAAATCACGCAATAATGAAAATAACACTGACATCTCATGTTAAAAGATAGATTTACCAAAATGAAAATTACTTGTAACACTAAAGAGTAAATTTAGTCAATAAAATCGCCATTGGCTTCAACCCCGGCCTCCAGACGACTTCGGAATCTCCTGCAACTCTTCTGGACGGTCTCCTTGTTTAAGTTGGAAAATTTTGCCATAATCCTTGCATTCAGTTCATCTTCGGTGCTACACGGAGTTTTGTTGGTCTCTCGCTCAACTGCAACCCACACATAATAATCAAGGGGGGTGCAGTCTGGCTAGTTAGATGGCCAGATGTAAGGTATGATGTGGTCGCAGAAATTGCCTGACAACCGTGACTGGGTTCTCCTGCTTGTGAGACATAGGATCTTCCAGCAACCACCCTCTTGATCCAAGGCAGCACTACCTCCTCAGGGCACTTGATGTATGTCTCCGTGTTGAATCTGAGGCCCTGTAGGAAGATGAATGGAGGCATAACGTCGTCATCACTAGTCTGGGGTTGTTTAATCTTTTTAGTCACTGAGCACAGTTTTTTCTTCAATTCTTCTCTGATTAAAGAGGACCAATAAAAATGTCTCGCTATGATGCGAAAGAATTGGCTATGATGAAGAAAAACCGGTTTAGCACAGATGAAAGCGGTTTCTCTCTGGTTAAATAGGACCAAGAAACCGGTATTGCTCTGATGAGAGTGAACCGATAAAACGGCTTATCTCTGATGAGCGAGGACCGATAAACCGGTCACACTCTGATGAAAGAGGACCGATTAAAGCGTTTTAGCTTTTTTAATCATTATTATATTTCGGTATTACAATTTTGCGGTAATATATAGTTTTTGTTACCACTCTTTTTTAATATGAATTGTTTCTTTTTTATGAAATGCATTTTAATATGTCTGCCTATATATATATACATGTATATGGGTGTGAGTATGTATATGGATATATGTTTATGTATGTATATGTATGTACGTTTATGTATGTATATGGTTGAATGTCTGTGTATTTATGTCTATGTACGTATATATCTGTACTTGTTATTATAGCTATATGTATAGATTTATATATATATATATATGTGTGTATTTGTGTAGGTGCATGTGTTGACACCTATCATATGTGAGCTTGTTTGTGTGCATGTGTAGGTATGTAAACTTTGGTTTGTGTCTACTGCTGCGTATGTAAGTCTATGTGTATATATATGTATATTTATGTGTATTTGTGTGTGTATATATATATATATGTATATGTATATGCGAGTGTGTGTATATGTGTATATGTGTATATATATATGTATGTGTATATGTATTTATATATATATGTGTATATATGTGTGTATATGTATATATATTTGTGTGTGTATTGATATGTATATGCGTGGATGTGAGTGTACTTATATGTGTATTTGTAGATGTGTCGATATAGGTATTTATACATGATTATATATTTGTATATGTGGATGTATGTTTGTATGTCCTAGTATATGTATATATATGTATATCTTAGTGTCTTGGAATGCATCATCGATAATAAAATCTACTTTTGTTTGATAAGGATTTTTAATTGCTTATAGACTTAATCAACAACTGTGTGTGGTTACGTTTTAAAAAGTTATTATGAACTTTTACTGTATTTTATCGTCAATAAGATAATATTGTTAGAATATATGTAGGTTTCTGTATATATATTCCTATTTTTATGTATATATATTTTTTTTAATGTATATGCGTGTGTTTGTATATGTGTTGGTATATATGCATGTTTGTGTGTTTAGTTTATATACGTATATGTATACAAGTATATGTTTATGTATGTATATGTATGTATATGTATGTGTATGTGTATATGTATGTATATGTGTATTTGTATATATGTGCTTGTATGTATATATATTTATGTTTGGTTTGTTTACTTTTTACGTCGCTGTGTGGGTTGATATATTTATACTTGCTTCTGTATGTGTATATATACATATGTGTATGCTTATATATATATGTGGGTATGTGTAGACATATATTTGTGTGTATGTGTATGCATGTATATATGCGTGACTGTACACTTATATCTGTAGGTAGTTCTTATTTTCTTAAACCTAATGTATAATAAGGCGTATATCGAGCTTATATGATAAAAATATATATTTTTATATATGTTTGTGTGTTTGGAATTTTCGTTTTTATATATTAGATAATGTTATTTTTAAACATATATATATATATATCTGTTTTAATGTCCTTTCTTTCCCTATTCTTTGTTTCTCTGTTCTATTTGACCATTTTTATCTATGTACTTTTGCCCGTATAAGTTATATTTTAATAAGTGATTAGAATTCGTTTAATAACACTTTCAGTCTTGAATATTTCTTGGTTGTTATATCAGACTGTCTAGGTCAATGTATGTGGATGTGTGTACATGTATTTATCGGTGTCTATATGTATAGAAAATGCATGCACATTTAATTGTGTATGTATGTGTGTGTTCGGTTTGTGTTTTGGGGGGTTTATATAGGACTGTGGAGATGTTACCCGTCCCGTCAACTTTTTGTGTGTGTATATATCTAAATATGTCTGGGTGCTTATGTATTATAATCTGAATATGTTTGTATTGTCTTACGCGAGAGGTTAGCACCCCACTCACACACTTGGAATTAAAATGTATCCATTTTGTCAGGAAGACCAGTCGATTCTAACGTAATTTCAATGAAAAAATAAATTGAATAACATATGTATTTTTCTTTTCTCCTCAGTAATTTTATAATTTAAAACTTAATAGAGATTAAATTTAGATTTTAAAATTGGTAATTTTTTACTTTTAATTTTAATTTCAAATTTTATCATATAATTTAATACTCATTGGTTAGACTAAATTCTATTTTAGTATAACGCCAACTTTAAAGCTTTTAATAGCTGTTATAACCTTTACTTTGTTGTCAAGTTTTTTGAATTCTCGTATACTTGTATTTTGATTGGTCACTCCAGCTTATGTAACAGCGTTTTCCCCTTAGGATCGTTAATTAATTTAAAACTTTTAAAACCCTTTATTCTACATTCAATATCATCACTTGATAAGACACCGGAGGTGTTGAAACAAAATGGCTATTTTAGTAGTGATTTTATAACATATTTATGTTATAATTTTTAAATAAATAATTATATCTGCTCTACTCTGTATTGAGCATTCTTTTAAGAATAGTAATTGTTGGGTATTGGAATTTATTCCGTATACACCAATCCTATTCTTGTATATATATATATATATATATATATATATATATATATATATATATATATATATATATATATATATATATATTTGAGGGAGAGTGAAAGAAATCCACTTTAGTATGGTAGATTACAATGTACGTTATACATCATTGTGCAAATTAATTGAAACAAAACGAATAATTCCGTTAATATTTTCTTTTTTTTTCTCGTATTTTTCCAATGAAAGATGACCTAGTGTACATGTTAGTACTTCGTATGTCCATTCCATGAAATCATTCCTTGCAGATTGACCCCAGATTCTAGATTGGATTTAAATTAGGAAAGTTTCCAGGCCAGTCGATAGTATTTTGATTTGCGCACTGGCAATGCTTGTCATTATGTTCATGCAGCGTTACAATTTTTGTACCCTTCCTTGGAGTAACGTACATCGCAGACAATATTCGTAGGATAACTAATCGACAGTCGAGACAATAGTGTCTGGGCGTGATGAAAATCTCATGCAATCACGGATGACTCAATATTTTTCAAGGCCAAACAAATTTCATTATACAACCCGAAAATAGGTCCATATTACTGCACACCACTGCAAATGCCGTAATCTGAGGAGAAAATAAAACTCGATTGCACCCTATCACTCCAGTTGGTCTAAAACTGACCGTATGGGGAAAGAAAAGAAACTAAAGCGGCTGTTTCAGTTTATTTGCACAAAGGTGTAATATTTAATCGAATATCACGCGCTTTACATATATATCGATTTTTTTCGCTTTCCCCAGAAATATGCTGTCAGCTGTTTCAGATCGATGGTTAATGATGGATTCGAGCGAATGAAGCCTGTAAGTCTTAACGAGCACCTTCTTCGAACTTTGTCGAATAGCGCTACAGAATCACAAAGAAGCGTACCAAATAACACTTGAGGACTTTCAATGGCAGCATCAGCTAAGATGGATAACACATGTAACTCAAAGAAAAATGTCATAATCAAGATGTTGATTATCCGCAACACAGTGAACATAAGCCTAGGAAGGAAACCTCCATCAATATTGGAAAGAGCAATAACATTTACTGAACTTGAGAAAACTATTTTCCAGAAAAATTGTTTTAATAGAAAGATTTTATAAATTTCAACCGTCAATAACAATTGGCTGCTCATTCAATTGATGACGAATGTTTCCTTATAAGGAAACGGCTAATATTAACCATTAGAGATTAGACGAACATATACAACCCTTGTTATTTACTTACCCCCACCAAACAATAGCGGTTTATGGCATAAGGCCGGTTTAAATTGGGGATCACAAGCGCTTGCACATCGGTTAAGGCCCAAAATCGTCCAATCCTCGCAAACAACGTCACACTTAACGTTAATATTCCACCGATCCTCCTTCTTTGGTGGAGTGAGGGAGGTGCTGCTGCATGGTTGAAATCTCCGGGACCAGGTATCCCTCAATGATTTGCTGTGTGTTCTGTCCGAAGACAGAGAAACAATTGAGAAATAAAATGTAGTTTGTCTGGCTGAACGCAGATACTTTAATTCCACCTCGATGACCAGAGATTGAAGAAAAGCATAAGTCGAGTAGCACTGGCTGCTCGGTCAATGAGTGCTGAATCTTTCCTTATAAGGAAACGGCTAAGATTGTCATTACCATTGTCATTAGGTGTACAGACGCGATTGATAATTTTCACAATGATATTCGTAGGGATACTCATCAATAATAAATCACTTTGTAGGGAAGTTAAAACAAATTCATTTGCTCTCTCAAATTGAAACGATTCTGGACACTAATTGGTTGAAGACAGGAATGCCTATCGTATGTGTCGGCTTACACATGAAATCAATCAATCTCAGTAAAACTTGGTCATTCGCATATTCGAGTTATGTAGAGATGTACAAGTTGCGTAATAGCGCACAAAGTCCAATCGGCCTCGTGTACAGCATTCAGTTCGCACGAAAACGCTCGGGAAAAGCAAGAACCCTTCTCTTCTCCCTCCAGCTATAGGTTAAATAGCAGGGCAGAATAAGCTCTCTGTCCTTTGGTAGCAGCCAGTCTATGGACACTACTCGGAACTAAATGTAGGCAACGGTAAACCACTCCACTGGCTTTCTAAGAAATCACTGCAATTCACAGATAATAAAGAAAAAGGAAGCTATATAGAGCCGTAATTGCTTATTGCCATTTAGCAATAAAAAAATATATATATTTACATATGGGCGACTGAGAGAAAAGCACGTCATTCGCAATTGAATTGGAAAAGAATGAGGTTCTCGTCAGTGGCTGTTAATAGGTTAAATTTCTGTTTTGAATTTCTTAATGAGATATCGTAACTAATTTTAAGGGTTTAATATCCTTATCTTTTTATTTACGTATTTTTTTTAATTTTATATAACGAAGTTTTCACCAGTGCAAACCCCTAACCTCCTCAGCTGTATAAACTTTCACCGGTAACCTTTAGGGTGGGTTCAAACGGATCCCATTATTTTATTTATGTGTTTGCTCAAATCTTGACACGTTTCGTCTTCTTCCTACGGAGTAAAAACACAACTTCTGTTTGCCAAGCTTATCGGGTCGTTCAGTGTCTGCACAGAGAGCGGTTCACGACGGAGTCAGTTCTCATGCACAGACGTCATGAGAGGCTACAAGGAACTATACCTACATGACATGTGCAGAAATCAGCCCAATCCGATAAGAGGGAGTATTTGACAAAGAGATTTTTATTTGGCAAAGTTCATACATGCCTATAGTACTTCAGCATTAAACGTGAACATTAGAGAATGTCTATATCTATTCTAATTATATACATATATATATTTACTCTGGTACAAGATCATTGTTATTTGAGACGTTCGATGAGATAACTCTATCTGTAATTAGTGTGACCTCAGGACAAATCTATTAACTTCATTCCAGTACATCTTTGTTAGAGTGAAAGTTATTTCTGTGAATTCAACTGGTAATAAACAATTTTGGATAAATAAACTTGTTTTTACAATAATGTTCATTCTGTTGAAGACCAAAGAGCCTCTCGAAGTAGAGTGTTATTGTTGCCACATATGGCCCGGTTCTTCTGCTATTTATCTAGAGCTCCTTGATAAAATCCAAAGAAGAATCAGCAATATTATTCGTCCTGATTCAAGATTTTAATTTAATCGCATTACTAGACCCGAGATCTCAGCATTTTACAATTGATTTGGCTAGATGTTACCCTAAGTTTTATGGTAGCAGTTTCTTTTCTCACACTTCTCGCTTGTAGAACTCTCTTCCGGTCCCATACTTTCCAGCTAACTTTAATCTTTAAAAAATTTTAAGTAATTTCAATCGATATCTACTGTCCTCCTGATTACTCTTCTTGTTCTTGCTCCTTAGTAATGTTTCTGTTTATAATTCTTCCACAAAAAGCAACCCCTTGTGTCTTAGTTGCTTTGTTGCCTTACTTTGGGTGAACACGATTTGATAAAAAGATTTGGTTTGGTTTGTTTAACAACATATTAACCACAACTGATTATTTAATGCCGATAATTTTTATTGCTGGTAATATTTTTCTTCAAAAATGTATACCTGGTAATTTTTTAAAAAAAAATATTTGTTTTGTTTTGTTTTACGGCATATCAACACCTCAATGGGTTGTTTAATGCCGACAAGATTTTTATTGCTGATAATATTTTGTATCTATCTATCTATCTATCTGTCTATCTCAGGATGTATTGGTTTATTTTTTGTTTTACGGCATATCAACCTCAAAGGGTTATTTAATGCCGACAAGATTTTTATTGCTGGTAATATGTTGTATCTATCTATCTATCTATCTATCTATCTATCTATCTATCTCAGTATGTATTGGTTTATTTTGTTTTGTTTTACGGCATATCAACCTCAAAGGGTTATTTAATGCCGACAAGATTTTTATTGCTGGTAATATTTTGTATCTATCTATCTATCTATCTATCTATCTATCTATCTATCTATCTATCTCAGTATGTATTGGTTTATTTTGTTTTGTTTTACGGCATATCAACCTCAAAGGGTTATTTAATGCCGACAAGATTTTTATTGCTGGTAATATTTTTTTTTCACAAAATATATTGGTGGTAATAATTTTTCTTTGTTGCTGGTAATAATTTTTACAAAGTATTTCTGGTATTAAAACCTATTTTTGCACCTTCACATTGTTTTGACTCCAGTTTTGGGGTTAATTATTTACCCATAGCTGGGCCCCCTAACAGGTGCTACCACCCCGGGTCAATGTGGACCTGGGAACACCATCAATTAAGAGGTGGTTCCACGCTCCTCAAAACCTCCTGATCAGAGGCCTTGCTGTTGGACGTAGTTTATCGTCATACCCAGGACGGTGAAAATAAAAATGAGGTAGGGAGCACAGTTTATGTGGATATGTGGGGAAGATAATGGTTAACTCTAGACTTGAACAGGTTAAGATTGTAGGAGTCAGTTCCTCTAAGTAACGGTTCATGGGAAGAAGTTATCACAGTGGAACTTACATCTCACCAATGATATACGAAGGGAATGTGAGTGGCTCGCTACAATTTGCGTGGTATGGAGGGTCTTAGTCGTGAAGGTTGTTCTAACCTTCACGGCTAAGACCCTCCATGGTAGAACTAAGCAATGTAATTGGCCTGAGCACTTTCCATGGAAATAACGACTTGTTAAGAGAAAAGGTAAAAGCCTTTCACATTTTTTAAGTAGAAAAACCTGACCGGACATTAAAATCGTCGAAGCGTTTATGACTATTTCAGAAAGAAAGAAAAGCTGGTACAATCAGCTTATATATTCAGAGTGACGTTTGTAATGAGGAGATCAGACGACATCCATATGTTTTGCTCTGAGCGGGATTCAGCGAGCGGGAGACACTTATTGCGAAATTGGTTTAAATGTTTTCTTTCATAACAAAAACTGAATTATTAATGCTACTTTCTACGCATGATAATCGGTAATTTTCAAATGTTTTAGTTCGCAAGACGATGAACGCATTTCGTGTAGACACACACACACAAAAACACATATATATATTATTTTTAATTACTTTAATGTCAAAAGGGTATGTCAAAAATAAATGCAAAATTTTTGGAAAATGGAAATATAATTATGTCAAAAATAAATGCAAAGAATTAGGAAAAAAGAAAATAAAAATTAGGAGAAGAGAAAATAAATATGACGTAAAAAAATGAAAATTTAAAAAGGAAATAAAATTATGTAAAAATAATTACAAAAAAAATAGGGAAAAAGTGAAATGAAAATTATGCAAAAAGTGAATACAAAAAATTAGAAAGAAATGAAATAAAATATAAAAATACAAAAGTAGTTAATAATAATAATAATAATAATAATAATAATATATATATATATATATATATATATATATATATATATATATATATATATATATATATACCGGGTGTAACAGCAAAATCGTACAATTGTTAGATTAAGATTTGAAACGTTGTATCTTAGAAATGATTAAAGATATTTTACTGGAATTCTCCAAGGTTTGTATAACACTATTGGACTATTTTGAGCAATAAGAATGTATAATTACTCTCTAAGCTTAATAGAAGTAGCGTGATGAAATCGGTCATAAACGAAGATGACATGTTCAGTATTAATTAATCAAGGTAAGGATCGGAAGCTCGTGAAGTATTGAAATAAAGTTCAAATATGTATGTATATATATATATATATATATATATATATATATATATATATATATATATATATATATATATATATATATATTATTCCAAGAGGATTTTCCAACTACGTCCTAACATTCTAACTTTCTGTCCTGCAGTAACAAGGTACCTCACAGGTTTCATGTATGATTTCATTTTCAAGTTTTTACTGATGTTTGGACTGTCATATATATATATATATATATATATATATATATATATATATATACATACATACATATATATACATATATTTAATGACCTACATATTCTAGCTTTTCTTATTCATGTCCATTTTACTGTAGGTGTTTTATTGGATTCTTTTAAGTGCCAGAAATACTGTAACTTAATTTTAGTGTATATTTATCGAAAATAGTACTTAGTTTACTTTCTCTCGGACAGTGCTTAACTATTAATGCAAGGAATTTTTGTCCTAATTTATTCTTAACTATTTGGTTGTATGGGGGTGCATACCAAATTATTTTTCTACTTCTGTTTTTCCCATGCTTTCCAGTTTTCTTTTTTTATATAAGTTAGTTTGGGGGTTTTGTAGCCGCTATCTTTTAGAGCTTTATTATAGAAATTAATATGTTCACAGAAAATCATTTGCTGAATTTTTACTTATTCTTTTTCCGATAGATAAAGGTATATGCTTAATTATAGATGGAGGATGATTTGATTTAGAGTGTGTATATAAAGGACTGGTATTAACTTTTTTAATTTAGTGCTTGCCGTAATTTTAAGTTCAGGTTTTTAAATTCTTTATATAATATCTTTCTAATTTTATCGATTTTAAAGTTAGTGGAGTTCCTTATAACCATAAGTCCATGATTTCTGTATAAACCAATGTCAGTTATATTAATTTGACGGTGCTCTGTAAGATTGTATAATATAAAAGACCTATGAGATCAAAAGACTCAGCTGAGTCTAGTGATCCCATTGTGATGTCAAAGTGGTCATATGAATTTTTTATCCATTGCTCACCCTTATGTATTAGTACTGATTTTTTTGCATTTATAATAATGCTCTTTTCTTCTTCAGTAATATCCATGTACTGGGTAGCAAAGTCCAACGCATTCATGAACAGTTGTTTAGATATTGATTGATAATAATTTTCAATATCAAACTGCATTAGTTCGTTTTCTCCTTTATATAAGCAAACCAGTTTGTCACGTCTTTGGTATTAATCCAAAGTTACATACCTACTTTTCTTTAATTTGTTGATTTACCCTTTCAAGGATCATTTTACCAATTTTTCCGATATCAGGTCTTGTGTTTATTATTCTTGTAGTAGTATATATATATATATATATATATATATATATATATATATATATATATATATATATATATAAAGAACGAAGAATAAATTACAACCTTCAAAACATTAATTTAAAACAGGGCTCAATGCAAGAGTAGCGCTATAAATATTTATTATACACTGTTACTTTAGAACATGTAAGTTACTATTACAAAAATGTACATTTTGTTTCGAAGTTTAATAACCAACGTCTCATCAGGTAGTTAACAATGATGGTAATAAACGATTTTATGAAACGTCGAAACAAAATATAGTAACTTATTTGTTTTAATGTAACTATATATATATATATATATATATATATATATATATATATATATATATATATATATATGACAATGATTAAGCTTTTTATTCAATTTTTCTTGTCTTCGTATAAGTGTTTTCTTTTCTGGCCATAAATTGTGTAAAAATTGTCAGAATTTTCTGTAAATACGAGCGCTTCCGTATATTGTATTAGGCATTATCAAGGATGTTTTTTATTTTTATTTTTTTATTTTTAAATGAATACGTAGATTTTATTTTCTGCATATAGAGTAATGTAATCTTTAATTTTCAAAACACATTCATATTTATGATTGTTATATATATTTTGTTAAAGTTGTTAAGCTCAAATATTTAACGATGTGATAAGGGAATTTCTTTGTATCTGGTTTTATTGCATTTATTTATTTCTGTCTGCCTATTATTGTGCATTTATTTGTAATTGTCCAATTTGCAAGAGATAAAACGCTGTCTGGTGAATCATTGAGAACTCAACTAAACATTGATCTGTAACGATAGCCTTACTCTTAACTAGAAAAAGGTGAAAGTGTCAAAACAACAAATGAGGATGATAAGATTCAGCAAAATAGATTTTATTTCCTGTGATCTACAAGGTTCGATCGTTTTCCTCACTCCGTGGTATCGTATATCAGTTATGGGAGACTGGCAGTTCTTTTCGTCTGTGGGAAGGTAAGGCAGAAAACAGTTAATCACCCACAAGGCCGTGTAGACACTATTGGACTCTATCGAAACTGGAAAGTGAAGATTTGGCAACTCCTACCCATATATAGCAGCGGTTCTCCATTCTTGGCTTGATCTGTCACTTGTAAAAGTAGAGGATAGGAAGAGAAATCAGGTCTCTTTTTGTTCACCCTGGAGTAGTACAGAAAAACAACCATTTTTCCAACCTCGTTAGCGACAGATCATATGTACGAGTTCCACTTGTGGTCTGAAATGCAGCAAATGGAAACAGAACATAAATTTCCAAATAAGATAAGGGATATTTAAATGGTGAATGATATATTTTTTATTCAAATTGAAATTAAAGGCAAAAGGAGATAATTTACGTTATCCTAATATTTTGTAATTATTTGTGTATAATTTTATTTCTTTATATTTAATTTTTGTATGATTTTATTTGTTTTTTAATATTTTTGTATCGTATTTGTTTTTTGCATGATTTTTTGTATTTCTTTTTTGTATAATTTCATCCATATTTTTGATATTTTTTATATTGCAACTATTTTTATTTTTATTTATTTGTACTTATACAACTCACAAAACAAAAAGGCTATGAATCATTGCAAAAATTTATTGAGAACACAACTAATCCTAGGTCATATCACTGAATATTATTATGTAAACATGTTTACGTGTATTGTGTGTAATGTTGATATTATGAATACACAAAACAAAAACTCCTTAGGAAGCCTGTAAAATATATCTATCTCCTAATCGGTAAGGAAATAACATTCATAAACGTAGGATTCTTAAGCGAAATAAAACAGAACTTGTCGAGATTATATAAGTAATGGCAAATGGCATAGTTTTGCACACATTAAAGGCAGTATATGCTTAAAATGTATTTACTCGACATAGCGTTGGACAAGGTCATAGATTTGGAGTACCCAGTGAAGTCCCAACTCACTAGAATAGTAATGGTGTGCAAGAAGAGCTTGCTAAAAGTTTCACTTTTAATTTATTTAGCTGGGTCAGGCACAAAGCCACCACAGTGGAGCAGCCAGTGAAAATTAAACTCATTGTAATAATGAATGGAATCTGTCTATATTTCTAATATGAGATATTGTAACTATTTACACTATTTACATTGTTCGGACTGTTGTTCTCATCTTTATTGTCATATTCATGATGTTTTGGTCGTTGTACGCTCCGGCCCTCTTCAGGTGATATACGTTGGTTGAAGTAATCCAGTGATTTGACCCAAAGAGTCGTGAGTTGCGAGTCCCATACCTGGCCACAGCAGAGGTGAACAGAAACTAAGACAGTTGAGTTACTAAAGAGTAATAACTGAAACTGAGATATCAGAAAAAGCACGTGGAACTCGAACAATCTACCCAGGTGGATGAAATAAAGGGTTTGGTTCGAAACTCCAATATCACCTGAAGAAGGCCCGACCGTACAAGAGCCGAAACGTTGTGAATATGACAATAAAGATGAGGACAATAGTCCGAACAATGTAAATAATGAACGATATTTACAAATGAATTATTAAGAAATAAATTCTTGAGGTCCTGATTTTCACATAGCCGTGAACACCAACCCATTGCTGTAGTAGTGAATACACAATAATTTCGCCAGGAGAAGAATAGAGCACAAAGCCTAAAAGGTGGAACACCTATCAGGATTAAATTCATTTCACTGGCTGCAAGTGATTGATTGTTTCATGTCTGTAGCTGGGCGGAATAGAATTGCGTTGCAACCTATACATGAACCTTTTTTACAGTGGGAAAATCATTGTATAGGGACTAATCGACAAAGTAAAAGCGGCAACTGCTCTCAAGAAGGTCCTCCAATCAGTAGTTAATTAGGGCAAGTAATTGCTTGTAAATCTTAACGCCTCCAAAACAAAACTGCTTTCATTTAATCACGACAGGGAACATTTTTTTGCCTGCCATCAGCATGGCTGATGATAAACTCCAGACGAAAAGCTCTTGATGCTTTGACTCACGCTTTCCACTGGCATGAAGAGGAGTGATTATATTGAAGCAGTTGCTAAGTCTACTGCTAATAATGACGCTTCGTTGTATTATGCCATCAGAATCAGGATCCATCTTGCACATTTATAAATCTACTATTCGTCTGTGCACAGAATATTGCTGCCATTATCTGGTTTGGCGCTCCAGCTATATACCACGAGATTCTCAATTAACTGCAAAGACTGGTCTGTAATGTTATCGATGTTGACATCTAGATCTCAGTCACTTTCCCACCGACATGATGTGGCTTCCCGCTGTCTTTTCTACAAATATTTTCATGACAGTTGGTCTGATGAGATGCTTCTCCTTAGTGCCTCGTCTGTACTAATAAATTGGCAACCGGGTCCCACCAGTTTATTGTTGAACCACCTAGATGCAACCATCAGTTCTATTCTAATATTTTCTTTTCTCGCCCGTAGAAGACCCGATTTTTTGCTCTTCTGCTACCTACAATCTTCAAAGATTTAAATACCAAATCAATTGCTATCCTCTGCTTGCTTAGATCTTGTTCTTTTATTGTTCTTTTCCTCACTAAAGTCTCCTCGTGATCTTTCACTCCCTCTTACGCCTGCATCTTAGGGGCATTTTTGCCTTGCTTAGGGAGAAACGATAAAAAACACCAGTTTGGTACCCAAGACCATTTTTCCTGTGATACAACGAGACATTAAGTCTCTTTTGCATGCAAGAGTTGCTAGAAAGGAGATCCGAATAAGTTTTTGTCTCCCACACAGGTTACCAGCCAAGGCTGAATATTCTAGGCTTCCCTGCTATTTTGATCATAACTGGAGGGAAAATTGGATTCATGCCTTTTCTGAGTGAAGTGAATGCTAGACCCCATCTCAGCTTGCTGATTCCGGTTTTCTACCTGCACTCTCAATTGTCTGCGAGAATATCTCGTAAAGTGTCACGTGACGGTAGCTGTTTAGTAGGTAACTACAAAACTTTTTATGGTTCAAGTGTTTCTGATTTGTTCAATTTCCACCAAGAGTTCTGCTATGCCAGTCTATCAGCTCAGCACCCCTCATACCAATTCTCTGACCGTCCAAACATCTCGATATGTGGCTTGCAATACAGACGGGCAGCATCAGAATTACCAACTCTCCAATCGTCTATACATCACGACGTGTAATTGCTTACAGCACATCACGTTGGAACACCGGTTCCCATATGATCACCGAAGTTTAGAAATGTTGAACTTAGTCAGTACCTAGATGGGTGATCGCTTGGCAATATTAGGTGTTGTAAGCTAGGATGTGCGGATGGTGTAATGGATAATGACCGGGAATTGTTAATCAGAGGACCAAGTTCCAGTTCCAGTTCCAGTAGGGTTCGTCATATTCACTTACACGCAAAGATATGAATCCATTTTTATCTCCCCAACTATGGGTTAATTAGTAAGACTTGTATTCCTTATCCATTATTATCTCAAAAAATAAATAAGATAAATTTGTCTAGATTTCGGCATTAATAATAATTCTCGGGCAGAATTTGAACCTGGTTCGCTGTTTACACTTTCCACGCAAATAACTTTTTTTTTTTAGATGAAGCATTTTCATTGTTAATTTTTAATTAGTTTCTTTCTTTCATATTTTGTTGCTTTTATTGCAACATTCTGGTTGTTTTGAAATTCTACGGCCGGTAAGCAGCATGTATTGAAAATGAAGAAGTTGATTCCAACAAGATTTGAATTTGGATTGTGAGCATCTGATATTCATATTTAATTATATAGCTATATTCGTTATTATACGATTTTCACTACGCCATATTGTTAGTTTTTATTTAATGACTGTAAAATGCCAATAATCAGTCTATTACTTTTCGGGAATATCTCCGGTTCTATAAAATGTATACAAATATTTTTATAGCAAAATTTTCACCAATCGTTTTTAGTACTTATTGCGCAAATATTTACTTCAGTACAATTGGTTTTCTCCTTGGTTGTCGATTCTTTAAGTCTACTGTAGAACATGTATTTACATTTTCTATAATATTTATTATATACGGGGTATTTATTATATACGGGGTATTAACTCCTTCCCCCCACTTGTGACACAAGGTCTTTTTTAGGTGGGGTCCCGAGCGCGTACGCCCCGGACAAGGACAAAAATTGCCCTCAGCCCCCGCAACTGTCGGTTGCGCTGGCCTCGATGCGAGCACCAATCCCGCCCTCTGGTGCAATGGGAGAGCGCAGCCTCGAGCAGCTGTTCCCCAGGACTGGGCACCTCTCAGTATTATTTTCTCAGTTGCCCCTCTGTCCTTTGATAGAGAAGTCCCTGGGCGCACTCTGCCCAAAGACAGAGACGCAACTGAGAGATGATAAGTCTGCGTTAAAAACTCTTCCAAGGAGGGATTTATATGCTAATATTTATTATGTAGATTTTATATAGTACAGTATAGTATAATATATAGTATAGTATATTTAGTATATTCATTTTATATAGTATTTACATCTTATTATGTGTTATAAGTAAACCAGAAATTACTCAAAGTGTACGCATTGATATTTGTAAGTTATATGTAATACGACACCATTTTATAAAAATAACTCGCAGGGGTTCTAGTTGATACCAACAGACTATTGGATATAGTTTGACTTGAGTCGTAATCTAATTAAACATAGAGGCAAATAAATAACAATAATGCGTTGCTAAAATAAATAAATAAGATTTGGTGAATTTGTGATACCCTGTCCCTTCAGGATGTAGACAGTCATGACTCTCCACAGCTTTCATTTCTTTATTATCTGTGAATTTCCATGACCTCTTTGGAATGTTAATGGAGTGGTTTTCCGTTATGTTCTCCACGTTTTTTAATTCAGAATTTTCCTTCTCCTAGATCGACTGTCATGCAGGGCTAATGCGCAAAGTCTACTCTGTTATTTAAGCCATAGCTATGTGAGAGGAGATGAGTGCATGATTTTTCCAATGGTCTTTTTCTATATGCCATGTCCCTTCAGGACGTTGGCGAGCATGGCTCTCCGCAATTTCCTGTCCTTTGTAGCTATTAGTAATTTTTTTTCTTTTTACTGTCTCTCTTAAACCCTGTTCTCCTGTCCATTTAGACAAGCTCGTTAGGTAGGTAATGCGCTGTTTACCTCTGTCATTCTTGGCATCTCCAATTTGTAATTTGCATGTTGGGCTGTTCCTTTTGCTGACAACCATCTATACTGTCTTCTTTAATTGTTGCTTAGTCCTTTCTTCTCGCTTTCCAAATGGCATTACTGCGAAGGCGAATGCAAATTAGGACGAATTCAGCGTTCTACGCCGATAAGAGTTACGCTACATGCAAACTGATGTCTTTATCTCAAACCCGTCGCAAATCAATTAGTCTCTTAAATGTAAATGTTGTTGACAATAAATAATGAGGCAATTTGTTAAAAATTGCAGTGCTGCCATGTTTACAACAAAAAATAGATAAAAAATATATTTCCTTCAAAAATAAATTACAAAAAACCTCTAGAAAAACAACTTTATGTTCTTATTTAAGTTTTTCTATAGTTAATATAGGATGTGAGCGGTAAGAGCGACGTTGAGATCCGAAGATGTATTGGGATGGCCAAAGACTCATTCCAGAAGCTAGGCATATTATTACGAAACAGGATTTCTTTGGTAACAAAGAAAAGAATATTGGGCTGTTACGTGACATCTGTTCTCCTTTACGGTAACGAACGTTGGACGGTTTATTGGAGGATATTATGGACCGAGCGTGTGAGCAACGATGACGTTTTGAAGAGGATGCAAACAATTAGGAAGCTTATACTTAACATCAGGAAGAGGCAGCTGAGATTTCTGGGACACGTAATGAGAAATGATGGATTGGAGAATCTGATACTCACAGGTCGACTAGAGGGAAAGTGAGACAAGGGAAAGCAATGCGTGACATACCTGGTGTGCTTGACATGAACATGACATGGGGGAAGTAGCAAAGGGACAAAACTTATTGTGAGCTACAAAGGATAGGGGGAAGCGGAGAACCATGATCGCCTACGTCCTGAAGGGACACGGCACATAAAAAGAAAAAAAAGTTGTGGATATCGGCTCTGTATGAGAAATCGGAGAACCGGGTTCGTATTCCAGTCGGGTTCGTTACATTCACTCACGCGCAAATACCCTTGGGTAACGTATGAATCCATCTCTTCTCCTCCTAACTATGGGTTGAATAGCAGGACAGACTGGTTTCTGTAGCCTTAATTGGCAACCATGTCTACCACAGAAAAACATGGCAACCTGCTGCGGGAAATTTTCTGCCTAGTCATTCATGAATCGAAAGAGACATGATCGCTCAAGCGTGTATCACGAATGGCACTTAACTCTCTTTTTAAAAACATATTTTCGCTATCGAATTTATTCGAGATATAAAAAATAATAAACACGCTCAAGCGTTTATAAGGCCTGCAGTAATCTCTCCTTTAAGAACCTCTTAGCTAAATTACTTACTTAAACGTCACACTGTGCGAGGTGTCTTGAATCTGAACATCATCAACAATAACGTGAAAAAAAAAACAAGCAAATATGTTTATTCATTTTGGCGGAACATGTGACACAGCTATTCGAAGGTGTGATTGAATAGCGAAAGATGCCTTCGGAAAGTTAAGCAAAGTATTAAGAAACAAGAAAATTACGTTAGAAATAAAGTGTTGAGTCTTGACTCAATGTTGAATCTCGCCTATTGCATGGAATAATAATGCAACACAAAATGTACTTAGAACAAGAATGTATTATAACAAGAAAGTGTACACAATAAGTACATATAGTATTTCTGTATATTTCTGGGAAGACGTTCCTGGAGAATGTGTTGACTAGTCGCAGTCGATCAGAGTCTCTAGTTGGATCTCGTGATTCCTCCTCCTCGTCTTCCGGTACCAACCATTATTGATAGAGTTGGTAGTCACCTATGCAGATTAGGTGGATCCCACCACAACATAAAGAAAACGGCGTGAACTGATGTGTAAATGCAAACCTCCTATATAGTGATGCATACTAGAAAATTTCTTCACAAATGAAGACGTAACAGAGATGTGGTTCTTTTAAAAGGATGATGTGAGCAACGACGACGCTTGAAGGAAAATGGAAACAAATAGGATTTAAAAGAAGAATGAGACAGATAAAATTTCTGGGGCGAATTATGAGGAAAGAGGGCTTGAAGAATTTGACACTCACTGGACATATTGAGGACAAGAGGCGCGGAGGGGAACAGCAAGTAACCTACCTCACACAATTTTGTAAATGGATGGAAAAATAAGGAGTGGATGGGATAATAAAAAATTAAGCAGCATTGCTAAAAATTACAGAGAAGAGGAAGTTGTGATGTGCTATTGTCGCCCACGTCCTGCATATATGTGTGTGTATGCGAGTGTTTGTGTGTGTATGTAATGTCTTCGAAGCCTTAATCAACGCCGAAGTGGTTAACCACCTTACATCCCGTGATCTGCTCTCACACAAGCAATATGGTCTCCGCTTTGCCCGATCTACATCTGATGTGCTTACGGCCATCACTGAAATTGTCTACCAAGCTCTTCAAAATAACGGAGAAGCTCGAGCCGTGGCCCTAGACATCTCTAAAGCGTTTGATAGGGTTTGCATGCCGGCCTTCTTCGCAAGCTCCAGGGTTATGGTATTACAGGTCGATTGTTTGACCTAATACAATCATTCTTGTCAAACCGTGAATTGAAGGTCGTTCTCAACGGATTCTCCTCCAGTTCCTATCCCACGAACGCAGGTGTTCCTCAAGTGTCCATCCTTGGCCCTACTCTGTTCCTTATCTTCATCAACGATCTTCCTGACGCCATAGATTCCCAAGTAGGCATCTATGCAGACGACACTACAATTTACTCCTGCCTCAAAAACAAATCTAGTGTCGCTGACAAAACTAACCTGGCCGTTCGTCTCGAAAACGACCTCCAATCGGTTGTGAACTGGGGCAGGAATTGGTTGGTTAACTTTAACGCCTCAAAACAAAACTGCTCTCTATTAATCACCACAGAGATCCTTCCCTGACCACCATTAGAGTGTCTGACGCTCAACTTCTCGAGAGCACCTCCCTGCGTCTGCTCGGTCTCACGTTGTCTGCTGACCTGAGATGGAACAAATAGATTGAGTCAATT
Organism: Acanthosepion esculentum; assembly: GCA_964036315.1. Taxonomy (NCBI): domain Eukaryota; kingdom Metazoa; phylum Mollusca; class Cephalopoda; order Sepiida; family Sepiidae; genus Acanthosepion; species Acanthosepion esculentum. The sequence continues at coordinate 106,201,723 of OZ038488.1, forward strand.
GCTTCGTCCACCGCAAGGAAATTTGGCTCCCTGTGCCGCACCAGGAAATTTTTCTCACCGGAATCGATCCTTCAGATCTACAAATCAACCATTCGCCCTTGCATGGAGTATTGCTACCATATATGGTCTGGAGCCCCTTCTGTTTGCCTCGGGGTCCTTGATAAGATCCAGAGACGGATATGCAATGTAATTGACCCTGACCTGGAATCTCGTCTGAAGTCGCTCTCTCACAGGCGTGCCGTCGCCTCTCTCTGCCTTTTTTACAAATACTTTCATGGTAATTGCTCCGATGAGCTGCTTGCGCTGGTTCCCAGACTTCATGAATTCAAGCGTCCTACTCTCACCATTTCACTGTTGAAACTGTTAAATGTAGCCGTCTCTTCTACTCCAATAGCTTCATATCTCGCACCTCTCGCCTGTGGAACTCCCTTCCGTATTCCTGTTTCCCTGATAGCTATAATCTCCAACTATTCAAATGTAATGTCAATCGACATCTCCAGTTGCCTTGATCTATCCACTATCCTTCTCCTCATCCTTTCCTCTATCACTCCTATCTGATCGCGATGCAAATCCTCTGTAACCCCTTGCGTGCTAGTGGCTTCCCGCCTTGCTTGGGGTCAAATGCTTAATATATATATATATATATATATATATATATATATATATATATATATATATATATATATATACAAATGCTCTGTCATTTTTATGGCATGGAGCACTTTTATGCCAGAAGGCTAGTTTTGGCCAGACTCTATTTAGAGCTGCTTGGAATCATATATACTCTAACGTGAATTTGGTTGTCTGGTCCAGTTGAGCACTTTTTTGACAATGCTTTAGCTACTGTACCATGACACCAATTTCTCTTGATATTGAAAGCTTTTTGCTATACTTGCAAGCCCTTCCAGGTTGAATATTTTCCGTAATCTACCCTCCACATTGTGCGAGTTTGGTTTGCTTGTCAAATTGTACTCGTCCGGTGGTATATAAGGTAATCATCTTATTACTGCAAGTTACTGGCTACCTGAAGATCAGATAGGTAAGCAGCTGGAGCTGGCCACGTGCTAAGCTCTTAGCTGTTGTCGAACAACTTTGCCTTTAGGTAGAGAGGAACCCGGAAGAGGCTATGCCGAAGGGCAAAGTTTCGTACGGGGAGGTAGACAGACCCGACCCCGTTTATGCGAGGTCTACAGGGGATTTTTTTCGGTCTTGTGCTACATCCTACCTCGTGGAGAGGTCGGTAAATATTACTGGCTATCTGAAGATTGTGCGCAAGCACATGAAACTTAAAGTAGCGGCTCGTCATTGCCTGCCTAGTTGTTGAATTGATATTCAAATGCTCTGTCATTTTTATGGCATACAGCACTTTTGTGCCAGAAGGCGAGTTTTGGGTAGACTCTATTCAGAGCTGCTTATTCAAACCTTGGAATTATATATATATATATATATATATATATATATATATATATATATATATATATAATGTGTTGTTAGAACGTTCACTTTCTGATTCGGAGTCGAATCTCATCATAGTCCATTTATAAGGAAGGTGACATTTCGATGTCATCGGTCTGCGGGGAGGCGACCTCAGCGTACGGCACCTTTGGAAAGTGCCTGAAAACCATGTTACGATTTGACCCAAGCCCTGCGAGTGAAATTGGGTAGACGGAACTGCTTGAAAGACGCTGATGGTTGTGCTAGCACGAAGTCACAAGTCATCGTAACCGAGGGTATGAACGTGCTGGCTTTGCTTAGATTGTAGATCGCGCTAGATAACGCGCTCTCTCCCAGAAACTCTAAGGTCCGCTCATCATATTTACTGTGTAAACCACAGGTGTGCTCTGTGGGTGTTGAACAAACACAAATGCACCTGAGCAGCGTCTGCAACAGGGATTGATTTGCTGCCCTAAAAGACAGGCATCCTTAGATACGTGTGCCCAGCCTTTATATATATATATATATATATATATATATATATATATATATATATATATATATATATTGTCATCCACAGACAGACTGTTTCGCTGTATCACAGCTCATCAGTGTGGCTAGACGTCCGGTTGCTTCTGGCTAGAATCGAAAACCGGCTGAATTCGCGTCAGTCGGAAATTTTACCCTGAAGCCGTTGGCGCACGGCAGAGAAGGTGAATTTAAGCGTATTTATATTCAGATAAACACACAGTGACTGAGAGAACTCGATTCGATTTACCGAAGAGTCTTGCATTATTAGCCGTAATAGTCACTGTTTACAAACCCACACATCCTCCCCAGAGAGCTCAACCGAAATAAATTTTCAGGAGCATATATATATATATGACGATACTTAAACATTGCTGCCTTTCCGCACCTTAGTTTCACGTGGACTCCCAATCTGCAGGCGGTTCATATAGACAAATACAGAATTGAGTATCATGTGCCTTGAAACGCCTGAAGATTTTAATACAGCCGTATAATAAACTGGGAGTCCACTTGAAACTTTAAGGTGAGGAAAGGCAGTAATATTATATTGACTCTGTTTAGCCACATGGTAGACACATGTCTGACTTTCACTAGTGTCAAAAAAGTAGGCATAAGTCCAAATTTCGCCAGAGTCAGAAAGATAGAGACAAGTCCGACATACGATCGAATGAAAATATATCTGACTGTTACTAGACTCAAAAAGGGTAAAAATGGGATAGCAACCAGACTGCCATCTTAAAATGAACCTCACAGAGAAACGTGTAAATTGGGCGAAAAACTTCCTAAAAACTGATTTATCAATTAATGTTAATGATGAACGTAGAGCTACATTGGATGGACTCGATGGCTAGGCCAGTGATTGAATAATTCATAGAAATAATAAAAAGTATATATAGTCGTTTAAAGCCAATATTCAAAATTATATACTTGTATAAGACCCAATTCAAAAGTACGTAGTTGTATACGTAGTTGTATAAGTAGTTGTATACGTAGTTGTATATATTCAAAGTTATATGAGGCCAATATTTCAAAAGTACATAATCTTATAAGGCTAATATTCAAAAGTATAAAACCATTCGAAGCCAATATTCAAGAGAATATAATCGTACAACACTAATGTTAAATGGTATATAATTGTATAATCTAATATTCAAAGGATGTATCTGCAGTCTCTGAGTCTTCGTAGACTTTGCAAGCCTTATTTCATCTTGTTCAGTTCCAAATGTAATTCTATGTGATAGTCTTTAGCTCATGGCCAAATCTTACAAGTCCCACGTTTATGTTTAATAAACAGATAGGAAATATCGATGATAACATCTTTAAGACCGAATCTATTAAAACATCAAACGCTGTCACCCTAATAATTATGTCTTAGTAGTCACAATGTGTTTCGGATATATTTTTAAAACACCTAATTTGCCTGGCGAAATGTATGACTACTTTTTATTTTGTCAGAATAAGTAAATTGCTAAGGATATCTAATCCTCCTCTTTGAATTATGCTATTTTATATTATTTTATTTCTCTCTCTTTGTGTGTGCGCGTTTGTTTGTTTGTGCGTGTGTGTGCGTTTGTTTGTTTGTGTGTGTGTGTGTGTGTGTGTGTGTTTGTTTGTGTGTGTGTGTGTGTGTGTGTGCGTGCGTGTGCGTGCGTGTGCGTGCGTGCGTGTGTGTGTGTGTGTGTGTGTGTGCGTGCGCGTGCGTGCGCGCGCACTCTATCTGTTTATTTTTTTTCCTTTCTCACTCCTACTAGGATGTTTGTATCAGCAGTAAGATGGCGGATAGGATTGTTAACCGCTAACGTCAAAACTTTCATTTTCTAAAAAGAATGCTTATAGTGACAGCAAATTTTGACGTTTAAAATGAATAATTAATCACGGTTCTATTTTAATAAGGAAGCTCCAGTGATTCGCTAAAAAAAAAGTGCATACTATGACGAAAAAATACCCCAAACTAATAAAAAAAATGTTTTATCGTCGAAATCTTTGTTATTATTAAGATGAAAGGCCAAATGATTTTTTGATTATTAAATTATATTTTTGTCCTTTTTAGAACGTTCGAAATTTTGGCTAAAAGTTGTTTTTTGGCGTCAGATTAGTCTAAGAAATTTTAACGTCTTTTTGCGATTGATTTGGAAATTCTTGCAGAAATCAAATAATTGTTAGATTTTAATTTTCGATGAATAACAAATCTTTACAAGAATTATTTTCATTTTTTTTTTAATTTAATAATAATAATTTAGAAAATTTTAAATCTTTTAAAACTCTGTCTTAATTTGTCCGGGTTAGGTGATATTGTTATCAAGTAAAACCTATATTTGCTAAAGAGGCGGCACGGTGGGGAAATGGATAGCAACTCGAAATAAAGAAGCGAAGAGCCGAGTTCGAATTCCAGTCGAATCCATTGACTTTCACAACATTCACTTACGTGCTAATACCCTTGGGAATGGTATGAATAATCTTAGCAGGGGTTCTATTAAAGGGTAATTATTAATTCAAAACCGATTCGCCAAAATTGGGGGTTATCCAGTAGGCTAACAATCTACTCACTTAAAACCTGACTTGCTACAGAAACTGCCACGATATCTTGCGGCCCTACGTTCCCCAAGGAATTTAAGAGCATAATATATATGCATATTTGCTAAACATAAATGGGAAAGCTTATTACAACAGACCATTTTTAATTTATTTTTTTTTTTGTATGTGCATGAACGTGCCGATTTTTGTAAATACGGTGTCCATACATATCAGAAAATAAGAGTGGTAACTATAGTAAATTTAAAGCCAAAGTATCTAAAATTCAAGAAACATTAAATTACGGAGAATATTTTCCTAAATTTTTAAGATTATTCGGCAGTTAAAAGTTACATGAAACTGCGCTCACGTTATATTCCTCAAGTAATTTTTACAGATATATTCACCATAGAAAAAGTAGATATATTTCTGTTTGTCAGTCAAGCTGTCAGGTTGTCAACACATTAAATAAACAGCTACCGCCATGTGATATTTTAAACTTAAAGTAACAATTGTTTCAAACCAGCTTAATTAAATTTTAAAACAACTAATACTCCTCAAATAAAATTTAAATTCAAAATTATATTTTGTTTTTGAAAAATTTTTAAGAACGAGATATACATTGTGATGAAAGATGGCCAACAATGACACTAAAATCAGCGATTTTAGCAATTTCGAAACTAAAACTCCTTCCAGTCAATTTAAATTAGTTTTGAAATATAACAAACTATTTTGCTTATTGGAAATTTTTAATTTAATCTATTAGCTTGAAATTGAAATTAAAATAAAAGCTTCAAGAAAGATTTTTCATTTTTAACAATTCATTTTAAATCTTGGGTATCGCATTTCTTTTGAGGTACTTAATTTTAATAATGACTGCATTGGAAGCAGTAATATTTAGTTGAGGTGACGACCTTTTTTTATCGTTGGCCCTTGATTTACTCTACCTGCAACCCTTCTGCCTATGATTATTTTTTGTCAATTTCTACATTAACAAACGCAATTTCCAGCGATGATGTAAGAAAATTGTTCATTTGAAATTTGTTTGGACAAATTTCAATCTGCATGTTTTAATTTGAAAAAGAGCAAGAAATTAGAATTAATGGATGATTGATTCTTAACTTTCGTTTCTTCCCTTACTTTGAACTTTGTGTGAATTGGTTGATCTGAGTAAAAACAAAAGAAGCCCTACAACCATCTCTTCTTTTTTTCTTTCTTACTCTTTTTTTCTTCCTTTTCTCGTGAAAAGAGGGTGTATCTTGTGTCTTTCTTTCTTAGTATTTTTCTTTTTCTTCCTTTTTTCGTGAAAAGAGCGTGTATCTTGTTTTTAAATCTCAATAAATTGTCTACTCACCACTTATTTACTAACACCTAATGAGATGTGTTAATATACATCGAAACATGATTGCATTTGTGTAGCGTTGTCTTACATGTTTTTTTTAATGTAATATCCTAAGATAAAGAATATTACTCTACATTTTTATTGAGACCTCTTTTAAATTGAATGTTACGAACGTCGGAATTAGACTTCATTCGTTCTCATTTTACACAGACACACAGACACACAGACACACAGACACACACATATATATATATATATATATATATATATATATATATATATATATATATATATATATATATATATATAAGAGAGAGTTTAGTTTCTGTTAGTTCTATCCAAAGTTAGTTGTAGAGTCAGAGGCTATATTGGTGGTAGGGCCAGAAATTATAGGAAGTTGATCGTAGGGCGAGTTCCAGAGAGTATCCGAATTGGTGGTAGGGCCAGAGACTATATTGGTGGTAGGGCCAGAAATTATATTGGTGGTAGAGCCAGAGACTATCCGAAGTTGGTCGTATGGCCAGAGACTATATTGGTGGTAGGGTCAGAGACTATCCGAATTGGTGGTATGGCCAGAGGCTATATTGGTGGTAGAGCCAGAGAATATCCGAATTGGTGGTATGGCCAGAGATTATATTGGTGGTAGGGCAGAGACTATCCGAAGTTGGTGGTAGGGCCAGAGACTATCTTAAGTTGGTGGTAGGGCCAGAGACTATCCGAAGTTGGTGGTATGGCCAGAGACTATATTGGTGGTAGGGTCAGAGACTATCCGAATTGGTGGTATGGCCAGAGGCTATATTGGTGGTAGAGCCAGAGAATATCCGAATTGGTGGTATGGCCAGAGACTATATTGGTGCCAGAGACTATCCGAAGTTGGTGGTAGGGCCAGAGACTATCTTAAGTTGGTGGTATGGTCAGAGACTATATTGGTGGTAGGGTCAGGGACTATCCGAAATTGGTGGTATGGCCAGAGACTATATTGGTGGTAGGGCCAGAGACTATCCGAAGTTGGTGGTAGTGCCAGAAACTATATTGGTGGTAGAGCCAGAGACTATCCGAAGTTGGTCATATGGCCCGAGACTATATTGGTGGTACGGCCAGAGACTATCAGAATTGGTGGTAGGACCAGAGACAGTCCGAAGTTGATGGTAGGGCCAGTGAAAAAATAGCAGGTAAAATGTCGCAAAAAATTGTTTTGACAGAATTTTGTGTTGTAGGTTCTCAAAATCCACTTGATATAATTCATCTTTAAAAAATAATGTTAATTTAAAACTGTCTCTTAGTCATTTCAACAAGATTCCAATGACTTTCCGGGCAAAACGAGGCAGAAGAAGCAACTATACAAAATTATCATCTAAAAATGAATGTTTAAACGAATATAATTCCACAAATGATTGTAGTTGCAACGAAGTTAAACCAGTTCTAAAATCCTGAGACTGATAGAGAACATAACACTTCGGAAATGTTCCAAAAATGGCAAATGCCCGCTCATGAGCCCCGTGAATATGTGGTGGAGAGATCTATTTGCACAAAAATTCCAGCACCTCCGAGATGTGTAAACAGCTATTGAGGCGACATGTCTTAACATCTCGCCAGAGGTCTTCCATCCACTGGAGAAATCGATGTCACATCGAGTTTCTCTATTTCGCAGGACTAGAAATAGTCCTATATCAATAATCTTCACCTGCCCCTTGACATGCAAAAGAATAAGTTTTACCATTAGTTGTCAAAATGTCAAGTTTTACTACGTAAATCTTTTAGTTTCATATCTTTTCGATTTTATCCTAGCTGATGGCCATATAACGTGAAACTTTAATTCAAAGTCCTTCCCGTCGCTTTTAGAACTTGTTTGTTCGTCAATAGAAAATCTTTGTATACATTGTATCTCATGCATATAGTCATGAACAAAAGAATTACAATATTTAAAAAGCATTTTTCAAAATTAGACTCATACAAACTCTGACAGAAAAATCAAAAGCCACTTTACAAGGTTAAATTTCACTAGAAAACTAAAGAGTTATGCATGACATCCCTGAGAAATTTGCGAATTTCTTTAAAATTCTGCAACTGGATTGCAACGCTAGACCATTACCGTTATCGTGATTTCGGTCCTAACTGGGAACCCTACATGTGTATCCTTTTGTCAGACTAATCTATGCTTATGAAATACTTGGGATACACAGACAGAAAGGGATATTGCCATAATTCATGAGCACTGACAATTCCTTTCCTCGTTTTGAATTCACAGGACACCGTTGTGGAAGGAATCCTCCTAATATAAATTTTATGGAAAACATTGCAAAATATTTTTAATATTGAGTTTTTCTTAAGCTTCGGGTATATTTAATTTCTTAATACATAAAATTACAACAGTTAAGTGTTGGAGTATAGGTAATGTCAATAGGCATGGATAAATTAAATAAAATCTTGTCTACGTAAACCGGATTGAAAATAAATGTTTGATTTACCCTTTCTTGCCATAATTTTCTGTCAGTTTATGCAATCACCCAGGTTTTAAAAAAATCAATTTACTTAAATTTTACTAAGAAAATGTAAGTATTCGACAATGTGCTTTAAGGAGTCAAGGTTGTTATATAGGAATAAAGTGTCGCTACCGACACTGGAGTTTGAACACAGATCACCAGAGAGTAAGCACAAGCGATCCCATTTTGAATAAGTAGATAAAGTAATGGTAAAGAAAATGTATATATGGGAATTAGCGTGGTGTCTAAGTGATCGCTCTTCGGATAACTTCAGTTGGTTCAAAGGTGAATATGGTGAATCGAAGTAGAATAGACTGAATCCCAAAAGTTTTAGTAGCTCTAATGAAAGGAAAGAGAAAAACATACAACATTAACCTAGAAAAGAAGATTTTTCACTTGTCTGTAAAATACAATCCAATCAGATTTAATTTCTACTTCCTAGATTCAGTTTTATTACGTCACTCAGCTATATCAGTATCAAAAAGGGTGTTATTTTGATAAATTCGATAACTTTCAATCCATTGTATGTAACCTGATGAAGCTGATCATTGAGAGGCCTCCAATACAGATTGCTGACATCGGAAAACAACGTTGCTTGTGTTTTGTCAACCAAGGTTTGATTTTGATTGTGCGTATTTATTTATTTATTTAAATCTGGTTTCATGGTATCGACAGTGTGGACCATTTCAATGTAGAAAAATAGTCACATACATATACATACACAAGCAAACACACACACACATTGGCTAATCTAAGTATGTATGTATGTGTTATTGGTGTGTTGCCGAATGGTTTCAAAACATTCGCTTTCCGACCATGACCACCGGATGTGACCATGATAGATTAGTCAGGAAGATGATTTCTTGATGTTATCTGGTAAGGCAATCTCAACGTGCTGCCCCTGTGGAAAGTTCAACAAAAACCATAGTACGGATTGACCCAAGCTTCAGTTTCCCATTCTTATATTCTGTTCTTGTCTCGATAAAAAAAAATCTCGAAAAATGTTAATTCTTGTGTTCTTGATGGCAGCGTCTAGATTGTGTCTATTGCTTCAATGGTCAAGTTCAAATCTTTTGCACAATTCCCAGTAGACTCCGCTTCCTACCCTCTTGAGCTGAGGCATAAATTTAATTTTTCAAAATATAGAGAACAAGTACATTTTATTCCATTATATATTCATCATTATTCGCAATGACTTTTCGAAGGCAGATTTTCGATAACCTTTGTGTAAAATTCGGCAGGTTTTCACGTGAAAATATTTCCGACGAACTCTTACCCCACCAAAGCGTTTTGCAGTGTTCGAAAAAAGTAACAATCATTTTGTTGCTATTGACGAGTACAGGGTGCTTTTCGACTAAACTTTTATGGACACATTGCAGCTGACGGGCATTTAAATGTGCATTTAATGTTTCATTGTTTTTTAAGAACACGAAAAAAAAAATACCCCGACGATTTCATCACACGCACCACGTTATCTTTCTGCCGTAGAGCTCAGCTTTTGGGGTCACTTGTGCAGAGTTTTCCTTTTCCGTTGAACATTGTTGAAAGTAATCCAGTTTTCATCGAATTGTATGAAATATTTAAGGAACATTTACTGAAGATAACACGTTTGTTATTACAGTTTCTTCCCAAAAACGGAAATCATTTATTATTTAGTCAACCTAACATACCTGTTTTTAATTTAAGACATTTCTGTATAAATTACACTCTTCTCTTTGTTTCGGCAAAAGCAGCACTTGCTATACTGATATATATGTTATTGTTATGGTAGATTTTTGCTAATCTGTGCAACCTCGGAGTAAAAAAAAAAGAAGATATATATATATATATATATATATATATATATATATATATATATATATATATATATATATATATATATATAGTTAAATTCCCAGATTTATTCTGTGGACAAGACAAATGTCTTTGTTGTTATAGTTACATTAAAAAATCCAAATTTAAAAAGATAGACGCTTCTGTCTAAGATTTTTTCTGGTTAATGTAAATTTCCTTTATACTAAGAGATTTTTTTTTTAAATTTGGATTTTTAATGTAATTATAACAACAAAGACATTTCGATTTCATTTATGCCTTGAAAAAGTCAGAAGACGAAACGCGCCGGCAAAATCTAAGAATTTTTTTCCAATTGTCATTTTATACCATATATATATATATATATATATATATATATATATATATATATATATATATATATATATATATATATATATATATATATATCTTAATTATATTCCTTTTTACCGACCAAACATTGAATACGATATGATTAACATTCCATATATGATGCCTCATGTATAACTCCGACCGAGTAACTCACACACGCTACTTCGCAAGAAATTGGATCAACACTACCATCCTTTTTTTTATTTTTTTTTTGCCGCTGTGCTCTGTCTTATTTTGTTTTAATTTTATTTTCTCTCATTTTAATATCTGTGTTTTTATGAACCGCCCATGTATCTTTGAACTCTAGCAATGTATTTGTCGTTTCCCAGCTTTTAACTCTTTCAATTATTTTTTTTCCTTTTCAAGCGGAGTAAAGAAAAGGATTTTAGAGGATTTTATGCTTTTGTTTACGATGACGACATTTCCTCTCCTGCTTTGGATAGGGTGAAGCCTTTTAATTTCAAAGTTCCAAAGATTTTTACCGTTTCCTTTATTCAGGATATTCTTGATAATGTATTTCTACTATTTGTTTGATTAAATGATTAAAGGCGGTTCTTAAGCTCAATATCAGTTCCCGTCTTATTCATAGACTTTTATATTATAATTATCTGCAAATAAATAAAAAAGGGAGAATACTCTGTAATTAGAAAAACTCCAACTACATTTAAAGTTAACTTAACCTGTACTCCTAATCGGCAAGAGCTTAGTGCTAATTTTTTTTTTTTGAATATACGTGCTTATAATTTATAAAAATAGATTTTGTGATAAAATTTGTAAATGTTCATGAAAAAAAGAAAAGAAGAAATTAAATATTAGTAAAATACGAGGCTTTACTCAAAAACCGTCCATAAATTTTGGTCTGCCATTATTAAAATCTCAAATACAACTTTTATTTTATCATTTTGTTTAAAGACAGTTTTAAGCAATTCTGAAACACAGGATCAAATCCTTGTTTCTAGAATTAATAATTATTTGTAAATAAATAAAGGAAGAGTACTCTGTGTTTAGCCAAACTGAAATAATGTTGAAAATTTATAGTGTAGAGTAATTGGACATGGTTAAATAAAATTGGCAGAATTTCCCAACAAACAGAATTTTTTAATGAAAAAATAAGACGTGAACGAATAGAACAAAAATAATACTAAGCAAACAATATATGCAAGACAAAAGTAGGCAAAGCAAGAGTAATGAAGCAAAAAGTTCACAAAGTAAGAATGATGTTAAGACACATATGGGAGACAGACAAGTGATTAGCCAAAAAAGATACGTCATTTTTTTATCACAAGCATGGATGATAAGTTTTATTCGTCTGTTAATGTGCTTAATTTGTGTTAATGGGATCTGCGCGCGCCTGGCATGTCAGATGAATACAAACGTGAATGAAAAACATCAGATGCACGGAAAAAGGCTGTAATTACATACGATCATCTTGACGTTGGTATAGATATTCACAAAACCTATTACTGAAACAATTATATGTTTGTGTTCAAATAATCTAATTATATTTATTTATTCAACATGTTTTCTTAAGGAACACAAAACTTAATGTCTTTACAAACTGAGACCCAGTACTTTCCGTAATGCCTGATCTAGAACGATAATTTCTGTATTGTTCTCGCAAATCATTGCTGATCAATTTGTTCTTTACTGGATGGTCTATGATTCTGAGCTTGTGCGCAAAATTATATACCAAATGTCTGACAAAGATAAGTATCAAATTATTCTTAATTGTTTTTGCTATATATACGCCATAATCCAGAATATTTACTGGGGACAAACGGCATGCGGAGAGAAAATGAATCGAGCAAATAAGCAGAAACAGAAAGCTAAGACAACGTTGAGGATAAGAAAAGGGTTAGAGTTCATCAGAATGGAAATAAGTTATAGAAGTCGTGATATTGACCTCGACAACCCTTTAACGCCTTTAATTAAAGGCATGTATCGAAAAACAACACACGAAGCTGAAGATCTTTATTCAAAACTGGTTGAAGACTTATTCTAATATGTTTAGCCATTCAGTTGAGAAAGATTTTACAGTTAAGTCAGAGAAAGAGAGAAAAATCTACCACGTTTAATCCGTTGGTTCTTAAAAATACCACAGCTGTATGTTTCTTTTGTTTTTTTAACTCGATGACTCGTGATTTCTTGTTAGCACAAACATCGACGGTCTCCAAAATAGTTCCCAAATATTTTAATAATAACTGACAAAAAGACATCTTTGAAAGCGTTTGAGAAACTAAATACATACAAGAACCTTGTGATAGAAATAAATAGAATGTTGCATCTCAAGGCAAAAACATTATTGAGGTTTTAGAAATGATATCAAAAGAAGCAAATTCTCGGTTGCCATAAAATATGGGAATTGCATGTGAATTGCAAAAAAAAATCGAACTCATGAGTATTTCTCACATCTTGAGTAAATTTATTTCCATACCACAATTACATATTTTCTCTCTTTGACTGCATGACGCCTATGACACCTATATTAGAAGATCCAAACTTCTAATATACAAAACTTGTTGCCTCTTGAAGTCTGTTTGAAACTTGGAGACAACTCGTGCGACACAAGGAAAAGGCAACTAATAATAATAATAATAATAATAATAATACACTTAAGAAACGAGCACGATTTAAGAAAAGAATAAAAGTGATTTTCTTTCCTTAAATCGCGTTATTCTCTTAAATGTTGAAAAATATTTGAAGAGTTACGCCATGCATCTTTAAAGATCTTTAAAAAAAACTATCAAAATACAAGGATCTTTAAGTGGAAATCTCAAAAATGTGGCACCAGTAATTCTAGTTGTAGTTGAAGTACTTGGATTGATTGGAAACGTTTCCGATAAACTTATTGAAAGGGTTCCTGGTAGCCCATGCCTTAAGGAAATACAAAAAGTTCTACTCACAAGTAGAGGTCACACATTACGAAGTGCTTCATTTATGTACAATATGTGTGTGACCTCAGTTTGTTTTTACATATATAAAAAGCATCAGTGAAAAATGTCATGAAGCCATTTCTGACCTTAGGTCTGTGATTGGGACCCAAAAGGAAATGTGTATACAACAGAAATCAAAGGAAATAATAATAATAATAATAATAATAATAATAATAATAATAATAATAACATGAAAGTAGTAAGTGTCTTTACTCTGTAGTAAAGTGTTGGGGCGCACCCACCTTCACAACCATAATAGACTGATCCTATTATTATAAATAGAACAGTAGTTCTGTGAGCAGTGTAGTGCAGTGCAGAGTGAGACTGCTGTAGTGATCAGTTACAATTCCGTTTCTCGACCGGAAGATACCGTTGGACTTTAATACTATTACTTATTGTTACTACTAACCTACGTTCGTTCTACTACTAATCTCTCTGGTGTAAATACCTCTCTGAATATACCAGTATTTTTCCCTACGACTGTGTTTGTTCGTTATTACCATATACTCACGTGGAAACACTCAACATCTCAACATAAAGGAAACCGACAAATTCAAAATGGAGTTTCAAATGGGCACAGAAATGCAAATACATCACTGTACACCGGCTGAAGCTGCAAAATACTTAAAAAAGAATGCAAAGACAAATGCGACCGACCAGATAAAGAAACAATGGCAAGATAAACCGCGCCATACAAGCTGACGTAGACAAAAACCGCACCCATCAGTGGCTACGTAGTGCAGGGTTGAAAGCTGAAACTGAAGGTTTTATCATTCCTGCACAAGACCAATGCTTGTTAACTAGCAATTATCAAGCACATATACTAAAATACTGTGTTATCCCAAGATGCAGGTTCTGTAATAAATATCCAGAAACCATTGATCATCTTATATCAGGTTGCACGATATTGGCACCCACTGAATATAAAACCCGGCATGACAGAGTGGGCCAATATCTGCACTGGAAAATTTGCAACTCCTATGGGAAGGGAACTGAAAGAAACTGGTACGAACACCACCCTGACTCGGTTACGGAGATAGGACCTGTTACAATTCTATGGGACTACACAATACATACTGACAGAAAAATCAAAGCCAACCGCCCAGACATTGTTATTAAAGATCACAAACAAAATAAGTGCCTCCTTATTGATATGGCAGTCCCTGCAGACTGAAATGTATCTTTGAAGATATTCGAAAAACTGTCAAAATACAAGGACCTTGAAATAGAAATCTCAAAAATGTGGCACATGGGAACATCAACAATCCCTGTTGTAGTTGGAGCCCTTGGACTGGTTGGAAAAGATTCCAGTAGGCTGATTGAAGGGATCCCTGGAAGTCCATGCCTCAAAGAGATACAAAAATTGTTCTGACAAGTACAGCCCACACTTTACGAAGGGCTTTATCTATGTAATTATTTTTTTTATTTATTTTTTTTTTGCAGTGGAAAGTGTCATGGTGCCATTTCTAACCTTAGGTCCCTGGACAGGACCTGGAAAGAAATGTGTAAACGCCAGATATCAAAGGAAATAAAAAAAATAATAATAATAATCTACTTATCTGATAGGAATAAAAAGCAATAAACGGGCATATTTGTCGATCATTCTCATTTTCGCTTGTGACATCAAAGTAAAATCAGATTTAGCAGTGAACAAAAAAAAATAGAAAAGAATTTGCTTTTATAGCATTAAATATTTGATCGATAAGACGATACGACGGATTTTGAATTCTTTCTTTTACGTCACATAATTTGGAATTGTCCGATCAAATTATGGCCAATGTTGTCCCTTTCATTGTACTCTGAATCATTATTTACCCTGACTCAAATAAAACAATAAAATTTTGTTTGTGGGACATCTAAATGATTATTCATGCTGCCCGGTAACAAATGAAACAAATTCTTTGTGTGCCACAACAAACACACTTACCTTATCAAAGCAATTAATTTATTTGCGAATATAATCACATAGATCGAAAATTTTACGGTAAAAATTAGAGATCAAACATTATACAGTGAAAAGTTCAGATCATAATTTACCTGCCCTTCGTTAACGTATTTATAAATTTCATATGTGTACTTATAAGAATAAGTACTTGGGCACCTCGAGGCGGTGTAATATTTAACAAGCTTGTCTCGCTAGACCAATTACGTAGTGAGATCGATCCTCACTGGGTGCACCTACTTTCGGCCTTGTGCCACATCTAAGCTATACTTGGAAAACCACTATATGAATAAGTACTTATTAAAAATGATTGACAGTCAAACTGAAGATTGTAAATAGCTATGCCCGAGGAATTCGCATCTGAAATTGTCTTGGCTCAGAGATAAAACAGTTTGCCCTGAATAAACCCACAATAACAGCCAATATTTTGGGGTCAAGATAAATTGTTAGCCCTGAAATGTTGGTCATTATTGAGTAATAAGTTTAAATCTCACCCAGAAACAGTTGCTTGACACAAAAAACTGTTTCTATCTGACACTTATGATAAAAGAATAAATATTATTTCAGTGAGTAGCTTACTATAAAACTCGCCCATTTTTTTTTCTGAAATAACTTTCTTCTTTTGGTTCTTTGAAGATGCCATTAAGAGAGGCATGCTGGAGATTGCTCAAACATAGCCGCCCTTGGCTCTGAGCAACTACATAAATAATCGTACTTCCCACTTTCAATGCTAAGCACATAGAGTTATATAAATATGGGCCCCTCCCTTAACCAGCCGGTTTGATGAATTTCAAACGATGTTTGTCACACCTATGCACATGACCCGTCTACTACAGGAAAATAGGCCAGACATACTTGGACTGTGTGTCGCTTCGCACAACAACTGTTGCATCGCTGACAAGCTCAGAGAGGAAAGGTTGCCCTTCGCATGACTTAATCTATCATTACATTCAATAATACGTCAACCATATCTTTGCACATCAACAAAGATTTCTAAAGCTCGTTTTGGAATTTTTTTTTTCTTTTTTCTTTTTTTTTGCAGGTTAACCTTTATCCGTTTACTTGTTTTTAAACTTCCACACTTTAAAATTATGGGCGTTAGTTTTTAATGGGGAGAAACGAAAAAGACTGGCTCATTTTTATAATTGAAGTTCTGTGCATTGGTCGATTAGTATTTCCGGCTAATATCCTCACATTGTTGCTTAGCACCAGACGATTTTTATCGTTTGCATAAAGTATTGCATATGTAAAAAAAAATAAATAAAAATGAAAATTACCTGATTCAATATTCATCAGGAAGAGGCCAAAGTGCCCGTCATCTTATAGGTACTAAAAAAAACAATCAAGTACTAATATCGAAGGAATGTAGATGTTTTTCGCTTGGCAGATTGGCGCAACATAATCTTCCTGCTCTCCTTTTACTTCCTATATGATTCAGTTCAACACTAAACTTAATTTAGTAAATAAAATAATTTCCCGCTAACCGAAAAAGATTGTCCCTATTAAACATTTCGGAAGCTGAAATGGCGTAAATCGAAAACGCAGCTGACAATCTGTTTGCTGCTTAACGCAATCGTCAGGCCATGTGCGTTGTGTTTTTGCTCAGCTTTTTATATATAGAGGTCAGTGATGCATTATGGGTATTCTATTGCATTGTGGGTAGGCTATTGTATTATTCTAACGATTATTTTGGTGGGTGTGGTTTGTTAATTTGTTTATTATTTTACTTGTTAATTTGTTTATTTATTTTACTTGTCATTGTTTTTTATTTTAGTTATTTATTTTCATTTATTCTTGTTCTTTTTCAATTTTCGATTTCTAAGTAACGTAGTAAGAATTTGTTTCGTATCTGCATTTTGAGATGAGTTCTAATCGTTTAATAGTTTGTTTTGGTCTGGGAAGGTAATTATAACTATTTTTCCTCTAGGCAGAGTTTACAGTTTTTGGATTGATGGTTGTAGGCTGATGTTCTTTTCCTTATTTTCCATGATATTTTTGGTGTGATTTATTTTTGTTTTTAATCTCCCAGATATGTTTAGAAAGCATTGTGCTATTCGCGTATTTGCTATTAGTAAAATATGTTTTGTGTGTATAGTTTCTTTGTTTCCAGAGTTCTTCAGTTACTCCAGTGCATTTTCTTTCGTTATATGCTGATTTTAAATTGGTTTGTTATATTACATTGTTTTGCGAGCAATTGCCGTTTAAGGAAAATTCGTTCTTTATTCTGCAGTTACACGTGGGTTTAATTTGTTCAGTTGTTTGACTTTTGTTTTCCTGTTGTGGCGTTTTATTATCTGTGCCATGTTCTTAGTGCAACTGCAGCTGATTTTTACTGATTTTTTGTTCAATATCTTGTGGAGTGTGCTTGATAGGATGAAGTGTTTGTGTATGAGTTTAATAAATATTTTTCCTACGTTTATTTTTAGATTTTATGATGTTTTTCTTCCTGATAGTTTTTTGTGGTGTGTATATGTGTGTTGTCGGAATCCACTGTATTTTAGGGCTGTTTCATAGTCTTTCTTAGCTTCGTTGAATATGGCTTTACTGGAATATATATATATATATATATATATATATATATATATATATATATGTGTGTGTGTGTGTGTGTGTGTGTGTGTGTGTGTGTGTGTGTGTGTGTGTGTGTGTGTGTGTGTGTGTGATTAAAGACGAGAGATAAGGTACTGCGATTAATCTTTTTATTTAAAATTTATTTATTTTTACACATATGTAATTTTGGATAAAGCCAATTACCATAAAAAGTATAAAACATTATCGAAGACAGAACTAAATTCACCAAATTAAACAGAATCCCCACGGAGACCCTAAAAAGATCCGTCAAAAAACTCATAACATCGAATAACGCTGACGATGGTTCCATGAAAATACAAAAAATCATCGCAGACTACCAACCTCGATAGTTATACAGAAATATAAAAATACACAAACCCGGATACCCGCTACGACCAATCATTTCCCAGATCCCAATTCCTATCTACAAGCTATCAAAATTCTTAATGACATCTTTACCCCATAACTACCCACCAATTATTACATCACATCCACCCACGAATTCCTCCAAATTCTAAAACGTACAAATCCAAACCACTGTATCTTAGCGTCACTCGTCGTTGAAAATTTGCACACAAACGCCACCGTCGATCAAACCAGGAACATTATCCTTAACTGCGTGTACACAAATAATTCTATCTCACATCCATCCATCAAACCAAATATCCTCAAAAGATTATTACATGCATACACAACCAAAGTCTCCTTCTACGACCATAATGGCAACATCTACACACAAAGTAATGGTGTTCTTGTAGAATACAGTAACAACACTTTCACCACTTCATTGTATAAAAAAACACTGTCGGAGTTAGCTCCTCCTCAGTTTCCTTAATCCTTTAACAGGGGTCTCTCTTCCCTGGCTATATATACTGGCTGACCCTTCTCTCGCTCGCTCTCTCTTTTTCGACTCAGGCCCTGGGCCGCCACCTCGCGCGGAGATGAGGTAAAATCTCTCTTTTTCAACTCAGGCCTTGGGCCGCTACCTCGCACGGAGACGAGGTAAAATCGTTCTTTTTCCACTTACACCAATATGTGACCTCTCACTGATACAGCGTTTCCCAAATTCTGGGAACGCGCTAAGAACAATACACGTACGTACGAACACTTACAAAACACGCACATAATTTCTCCATACAAACTCTACGTAACTGTTCATGTCTTTGTGTAACTCGTTATTAATATATATTTGTTTACCCATGTATATCGGTCTTGTTTGTTTTCTTTGTCTTCTTTGGACTTAATTAAAGTCCGACATTCTTATGTAGCTGGACCGGCTAGCAGGAAATTTTAACCTTTTCTGATATCTCTTCACATCTTCACCCCCACGGTCCGCTACAACACTAACAGAAACTCTCGACACCTTATTTTTAAGAGTGAATGTGCACTCAGATACAAAATAGCAGCGATAAAAAAAATTCCTAAAGAGAGCACACGAGGATTCATCATCTCGTCTACTTTTCCTTAAAGAACTCAACAATGCAAAACAAACACTAGTTAACAATGGTTTTCCTAACCACCTCATCGACCACCAGATTAGACTATTTCTTTCCAAAGTAAATAATAACTATACTGAATACACAGGCAAAAACAAAAGCATAAATATCTTCTATAAAAAGCTAAATGCACGTCAACTATATACAATATAAATCTTCATTTAGAAATATCATAAAGAAATACACTACACCAGTTGACCCGAACAAAAAAATTAAATTATCTATTACAAAAAATTTAAAACAGCTAACCATATCCTCAAAAATAACAACACACCTGCAAAATCAAAACTACAAAGAACGAACATTATTTACGAGTTCAAA
The DNA here is from genome assembly GCA_964036315.1 of Acanthosepion esculentum. Lineage (NCBI taxonomy): Eukaryota > Metazoa > Mollusca > Cephalopoda > Sepiida > Sepiidae > Acanthosepion > Acanthosepion esculentum. Next base: position 106,221,468 of record OZ038488.1, read on the forward strand.
TGACCCTTAAGAGACTGTGTTCCTGATCAAATCACTCATAAATAATTACCGTCTACACTACTACATTCCTATCCCGACAACATACATTTCACCTATCCGACCACACCTCAATTAGAACACATTTAAACACACACACGGAAACCTACCAGACTCCATCCGAAACTAGTAGAAAATACAAGCCTCATCCACATGTAAAAAAAGACTAAAAAAGGAAGCCTTAATAATAATAAAAAGTCAAAACTCAATAAATATTAACTACGAACACGACCACAATGTGCTGACTGTATACGGGAAATAAAACATCTCTATAACGCTAAAAACATACACACAACACAAACAGCCAATTAAATTGAAAAAATAAAATCATCCTTGGTAATGGCTAAAAGTATAGCCGAAAGCGCTCGGAATTCCAGGACATTTGGACAGTTTCTACACACTCTGTGCCAAGAAAAGAAAACACTTGTTCGGACACAAGAAAAACGAAATAAAAAGCATAATCGCAGTACCTTGTCTGTCGTTTTTAGTGAAACTTGTATAAAAGAAGAATTGCTGCCTAAAGATCTCTGCCGCAAACCCATTTTCTTTACACTTAGTCGAGTACATTTGCCAAATGTAGGGATATCAGGAAGAATTCGAAGATGCTTTTGCGCCAATCTTCTAAAACGGAACAGTAGAAAGTGGACGAATGTAAAAATCATCTGAAAAAAGAAAGATTTATGAAGGAAGTTATTTTAAGTGAAAATGAATCTTGTTGGATAAACGTACTTGTTTTTCGATTTCTTTTTCAACTGAAAATTTCACGCAATTTGTTCAGTACTAAATTCCTTCTTCAAGTTTCGTAAGAGAACAAAACTAGATAGTTCCTGACATTAAACATTGTGAAGTGCGTTCTCTCGATAGACAAATTATCTCTTCAAACACACACGGGCACTTACACGCATGCGCGAGAATGTTAACTTGACACATTCGTCTCTTCGTCGTGTGTAAAATGGTATCTATTATAGAATATCGTGATATATAAAAATTCCCTTAATTGCTCTTCACTCTTTAGAAAAAGGTAGAGAGACATTCCTGCTTTTCTATATGGTAGTTTTCAGTTTTCTGAACGACCTTCTCAATTTTAACCCATTGTTCAACCCCCCGCCTCTCTCTCTCTCTCTCTCTCTCTCTCTCTCTCTCTCTCTCTGTTCCCATTCTTTTCCTCTCACCCTTTTCTCCACCCTTTCTTTTTATATCACTCTCTCTCTCTCTCCCAGTTGCCCACTCTTTCTCTCCCTCCTACTTTTCCACCCTTTCTATCTCTCTCCGTTTACTCCCCTCTCTCTCTCTTTCTCTAAGACACGCTAACTATTTCGGAGGACATATTCAGCAAGTTATTAATGAAAGGCGACCTTATGTAATGTTAGGCAACGTGCCAAATGTTATCATTCTTGTTTCTCTTTTAGAAATACCGAGAGAGTTAAAAAGGCAATATCCAATAGGAACACAGGAAATGAAAAGGTGCGCTGGACTCTTTTCACTAGCTGCAAAGCACAGCGACTCGGAAAGTGGCCACGTGTACGGAAAGAACAAGAGGTAGATCTACGCGTATCCCACGGAGGCACACTGGTAGTGAACATGTCATCTGTGATTTTTCTCAGGGGGGTTATAAGCATGAAAACAAAGTCGTTCTCCTTGCAGGGCTTCGAGGTCAATACCAACGACTAAAGCCGGGCGTTAGACATATTAAACAAGCCGTGAATGGACGTGCTTGCCGTATGTGTGTCAGCAGGATTCTTCTCACTGTCTCGTAACCTAACAGTGGATAGTCGAGATTTCAATGGTCATATCACAGTTCCATAACATATGACATTCGAGTTTCTTTTCTGATTTAAATCCTCTAGACTAAACGTCTGGATTGTTGTCGAGATGATGACTCATTTTAAGAACTCATTGAAGACCGCCATTAAGAACGTGATAATCATCATGAATGAAAACCGCTTGAGCTGGACATACGGTCACTTCCGAAACCGTATCAAGACCATCCTCGAATTTAATGACGGTTTTACTGAATAGCCGTGATGCAGGGTGGGGAGTGGGAAGGTGACAGCTATCAACCTACTAAACTACGATGTGTGAATGGATGGCAGAACAGAGAAGATGGTAAAGGATCGAAAGTTACTTAGAGCAACAAAACAAAGGAAGATGTAGAGAGCCGTGATCGTCCACATTCTAAAAGGACTTTTGACATAAAAGAAAAATCAATCCCTTACAGTCTTTTTTTTATATTTGCACCAAATGGAAGAGACATTTAAGACATCTTCCGGTGTGCATAGTTTTCATTATACGCTGCTATCAATTATTAGGTGGGTACAAAATTCCCACCATTTTTATTAAAAAATGTTCTCTACTGTAAATTATTAGTTGGGTACAAAATTTTCACCATTTTTTATTACAAAATATTCTCTATTGTAAATTCAATCTTATGCTATCAAAAGAAAAAAATGCTGTGAATATTTGTAGACAGTGAACTTTTTTTAAACTTGTTTTTTTTTATTTAGATTTCGAACTATATTATACTTGTTAAATACTTCTGTGGACGGGGTGTAAATTATACATGTACTGGATTGAATCTCATACGCTTTCACTCCACCCATTGAATGATGAATGCCTGTGTATTGACTGTGGTTTCATAAATACACATATTTCAGTTCTCTGGCTCAAAGATATTTTGGGTGTCCATTTTCCAAGACTATTTTCGTCTCGAGACTTTGTCTTGTTTGTGGCAAACGAGAATAGATCCAAAAAAGGTTTCTGTTGTGTAACAAGCGCAAAATTTATTAGGGCTGAAATAAAACGAAAAAACATTATATTCAGAAAACAAAATGAAGCTCAACAAATTAGATAATTATGTTTAAAAGAAGCTTTATTACCATTAAGCTCTTCTTGTTTTTTACGTGTCACTCATTTCAAGTCGTGGCTCTCCACAATTTCCCATCCTTTGTAGTTCTAAGCAAGGTCTGTCCCCACTACTAAGCTTGCCAGTCCCTGTTCTGCAATTCATTTACACAAGTTCGTTAGATAGGGGTCACTCGATGTTTCGCTTGCCTTTTGTATGACCTGTGAGCGTCAAATTCTCCAAGCCTTCTTTTCTCATGTATCCAAGAAATTTCAAATGTCTGTTTCTGATTCTAAGTGTAAGTGCATTTTTTGTTTTAATTTTCCTTAAAACTTGCACACATGCTCTGTCCGTGCTATTCTCAGTATCCTTCTGTAGAACCACATCTCTGTTGTCTCAAGTCTCCGCTTCATTGAGATTACTACCTTACAGGATGTCTGATATTACATAGCAGTTCTGCATATTTATTATTGTATTACTTATGTACATATTATCGTACTATTTATATATGCATATTCTTGCATTCCTTATATGCGTATAGTTAACATTGCTTATATGTGCATATGTATTGTTGCATATGTGCATATTGTAACATTGTGCATAACGGAGATGGAAAAGTCTCATTACTGTCCTACTGTTATTTTAAGTAACTTAACTAGTAATTTTTAGAACCTATAATATAATGTGGTTAGTCAAACTTTGATGGTTAGTTAAACTTTGCGGGCTTGTTTTTGGTTCTTAATTTAGAAGGGCAAAACCGACTCTGAAATAAATTCTTTCTGATCCTAACTAAAAGTGACCTTATCTGTTCAATTTTTATAACCCAATATTATATTTTTCCGTGTGTTTTATTTCATAAAATAAAAAAAAATGTGATATAGGCATCATAAAAATGAGTATTTGTGTGTGTGTGTGTGTGTGCACATACACACATACACATACACACATACACACACATACACATGCATACACATACATACACATACATACAGACACATACAGACACATACAGACACACACAGACACATACACACACATACATACACACAAAGTCTGCCCGGAAAGTATCCAGCTATTTATTTTATATTAACAACAACACCAAAAAAAATGGTGCTTTTGTTCCCTTATGTGTAACCTTTCATTTTGTAAATCAAATGTCTACTTCAAACGGTCAAAACAAATCTAGGAATTAGAGTAAACAATTATTTAATGTTCACAGAAGAAAGAACACTTTGCTCATCCCAATGTACGTTCTACTTTTCCAAGCAGTCAGAAAAATCCTTTTCCGGGATCGATATCAACCGCATCATTGCGTTCTCAGTAATCTCGCCCAAGCCATTGCCACAGAGGTTTCAGTTACTGTAAAAGCCAGAGGTCAAAGAGAGCCAAATTCAAATCATCACAAGATGTGAAAACACGCGTAACTAAATGTTTCGCCGTCATAGAACCGATCGTCAGACGCTTAAAGGATTTTAAAAGTTTTAAGTGTTCTACGATTGGTTCAACATTTTAAAACTTTTAGTTACGAGTTTGCTTGTAACGTTTTAATAAGATTCCAGAAATCTAACATTCAGAATATATGTGACTTTGTCCGCGGGATATTGGGCACTGTATTCAAAAAATCAACGTTAACCTGTATTTAATTGGAATTACATTTCACTTTTTCCGTAATATATACATTGTTTAAAATTTGCTATCTTTAAGTGCAAAAGAGCGTTCTGTATCGGAAATAAAGTTTGTGTGTGCGTGTGTGTTAACCAAATCATAAATAATTACAGTGGTCACACTACTACATGCCTATCTAGACGACTTACGTTGTCCAAAATGTTGTAACAGCATGCGATAATTGTCCATCCCACAAAATCTTTAATATCTAAAAAAAAAACAATAAAATAATTGAGTTTCTTTTTTTCCAGGTTTTCAGATAAAATGTTCACCCATTTTAACACAATTTGTCTTAAGAAACACCGAAAAACCCTTTGAGTTATTCGGTTAGAAAGAGAACAGGTAAAAATCGTTTTGTGCCATTCTCATTATGTCTTCCCAAATGAGCAATGATGAGAGAAAAAAGATATTTCAGACCTTCAGTAATGGTACCAACATTTATACTCTGACTTCCATCTTCAAAGTCCTTTCAGGAATCATCCAAAGAATGTTGAATAAGTTTTAAAAAGAGGGAACAGTACAGAGGAAAACTGGATCAAGAGGTCACAACAGCAAGAGGGATCATCATTTCAACGTAGAGCTAAATACATTCTTATTGTTCAAAGTAGAGTTCAATAATGTCATAAAAACCTCGGAGAATTCCAGTAAGATATCTTTAATCATTTCTAAGATACAACGGTTCAAATCATAATCGAACAATTGGACAATGTTGCAGTTACACAATTTGTACAATTTTGTTGTTACACCCGGTATATATAAGCTTTTTGAATTTGTAGGTCTGAAGAATTGGATTGTGATTACGATTGCAATGTAAGAAATTATAACCATGGAATATTAGTGTTTGAGCCTTTTATTTTATATTCTTGCTCTGTCTTGTACATACAGCTCTACCTGGATTTTATCCTCTTGGAATATATATATATATATATATATATATATATATATATATATATATATATATATATATATATATTGACCACTAATATTATCAATATATATATATATATATATATATATATATATATATATATATATATATATATATATCAAGTATGTGGTCCAGTTCAATTTACATTACATGAATCATTCATACAAAAAACAGATATTGAAGTTAATAATATAAATGGCGAGAATACATCTTCGCAAACAAATTTAATAAATGACATTAACCCCGAACTTATAGATGAATGTTATGATCTCTGTTTATAAATTCCAGTTGCAAAAGGCCTTTTTTATTTTTTTTACAAGCTTTCATCTGTGCATTCATTGTTCAATAAATAGAGGAATGTCGCAGTTATTATCCGAAAGTTGCACGTCAGATCAGTTATTTTAATATCAAGTATGTGGTGCAACTTTCGGATAATAACTGTGACATTCCTCTATTTATTGAACAATTTAGTTCATGCCACATTGACTGAAAAACCTACCAGTACAAAAGAATTCTCCTATTACCATATTAGTACAAAAACGCACAATCTTAAAATTTAAAAATTCAACCTCAGCGTTGCGACCGCACGCTCCAAAATTTCTTACAATTAACAGTAACACATTTCTAAAAACATATTTCGGATTAAATCTATTCTTTCGTTGTCCTGTTATTACCTGGATGTAAGCTGAAAGATGAAAGCTTGTAAAAAAATTAAATAAATGTATTCTCGCCATTTATATCATTAACTTCAATATCTGTTTTTTGTATGAATGATTCATGTAATATATATATATATATATATATATATATATATATATATATATATATATATATATATATATAAAGTCTCTAAATACACCAATTTTTATTCTTTTAATTTATTTTCACTTTTGTCTTAAATGAAGGCGCCAAAAAGTTAATGATGCATATCTATGATGCAGCTATGTTGCAAATGGAAAAGAAAAAAGCAGCTACACATGAAATGCTCTGATTCTTTCCATCAATCTGATTAACATGGTTTCTTATTGAGAAAAGAAAAGAAAATTTAATATGTCAAATATATTGTTTCGTTGGAATAGAAACAGTGAGTCATTTAGCTTCTAGTTTTTATTGACAGTATGCAAAGACCATGGTAATCAATAACTGATATCTAAGCAAATTATTTGTATTCAGAGAAATATATCGATATATATATCTATGTATATAAAGGGTGGCAGTATTTTTGCTGTTTACCTTTTTATCTCGAATGAATTTGTATTTATCTCTATTTTGTCTATGATTTAATATCAAACAAAATGCCGATGAAAGCAAATTTATTCAAGATACATGTTTACCAGGTGACGCAAACGTTTTTCTTTTTTCTTTTTTGTTGTTGTTGTTTTATCATTTCACCTCAAGTGTAGTGACAATGCCACTAAGACGTCAGGAGTTACTGAAAGTGGAAGAGAATGAGAATGCTTTAGTAAGGAAAAAGGACAATAAAAGAACAGGGTTCAAGGAGACTGAAGATGGCGATTGACGTTGCATTTACATTTTTTAAGCTTGACAGAAGAGTTCCGTAGGTGAGAAGTAGAAAAGGCGAAACTATAAAAATAGAACTTACGGTTACATCTAGCTAATCCAACAGTAAAACAGAGAAAAAAACCTAGATGGCCGTACGCTTACATTCATGCGGAGGAGGAGATTTCAAGAGAACAATTGCCATAGAAATATGGAAAGAAATGACAGAGGGAAGCCATGTCATGGCAGTGAGAAAGTGACTGAAGTTGAGATGCCAGATCAGGACCGATAACATTACAGACCCACCTTTGGATTTTGTAGAGAATCTCAATATATATTACAAGGACACGAAACCAGATGACAGAAATATTCAGTTCACAAACGAATGATAGACTTATAAATTTGCAAGCTGGATTTTGATGAGAAAAATTGTCTGACATGACACAGTGAACCAACTTTCCTTGCAGCAGACCCCTACTTCACGTCAGTGAAAAGCGTGGACCAAAGAAAGCTCAAACAGTTGCTCTCTTGATTAACATCAGACATTCTGGAAGAAGACAGAAAAGGTTCTCTATGGTGATTAAATTGCAGCAGTTTTGTTTTCGAGACGTAAAAATTCACAAACCATTCCGTGCTTCAGTTAGCAACTGATTGGGGGTCTTTTTCGAGAGCAACTACCAGTTCTACTTTATCAGACCTGTCGGACTTACAATTAAGACTGGTGTAAAGAGTGTCATTGGCATAAATATCGATTTGGAAACTGATGACATTGAAAGGTCGTTGATGAAGGTACGAAACAATGTCGGTCCAAGGAATGAACACTTGAATTCCGCGCATTAGTGTAAAGGATCTAGAAACGTGGCCGTTCAGCGCAACTGTACACAATTTGTTAATAAAGATGGGTTAAATCAAATATTCGGCCAGAGACACCGTAGCCCTTAACCTTGTGAAGAAGGCCAGCATGCCAAACCCTGTCAAATGTCTTCGAGATATGCCTGGGCATTCTTATCTAAAGCTTGATAGACAAACTCAGAAGTAACCATTAAAACATTAGTGGTTGATAGAGAGAAACGAAGACTACATTGTTTATCTGAAAGAAGGCCGCATGAAGTGAGATGCTTAACCAATTCAGAGTTGATTAGAGCCTCAAGTACATTGCCAAAAAGAGGAAAAAAAACTAACAGGGCGATCATTCGCCAGTCTTCTCAAGGACAAGAACTACAGAAGAGAATTTCCAACAAGCTAGAAAGCAAGAACCAGTAAGATATTTATTGTAGTGTTTGGGTACAACAGGAGTCAGTTCGAGAGCACATTTCCTTAGAACAATTACAGGGATACAATCGTCTGCATGTCCTATTGGGATCTATTTTGGAGATGATATCAGAACCCATAGGCGGAGTTATGCATATCACTCAGTGGCGATTTTGTTCTACTGAGGAAATCAGGCAAAGATTCCCCTAATGAGTCGAGAGTGGAATTGGAAGAGAATTTACGAGCAATGCATTCTGTTTTACCTGCAGTAACTGACAATATTGCAATCGGATGAAGAGCGTAAGGATTGAGTATTTTCTAATGTTCAATACATTCTTACAGAACCGCTAGTAATCACAAGAACCAAACTCGCGAGAGGTTAAAAGTTATCTCATTTTATCAGCGAACTGCGATTTTGCCTGGTTGCGAACACACTACGAGCGGGTACAAAGAGGTTTCTGGTATGATCCGGACTATCACGTTGGTATAAACGGAAGTGATTCCTGGGGATACAAGGAGAGGACCGTGCTTTTACTTGGTATTTCCGTGCTGGAACGAAAACTTCGATGACGGCTTTCACTCAAGAAGAAACCTCAGTGCGCACGAGTCCCATGCTTTTTTTCATGGTTGCTTTTCTTATCAGCTTCAAAAATAAAAACCGTTCAAATAACAACAATCAGTAATCATATTCAGTGACATAACACAAACAAACAGGGAAACCTGCAGAATATATAACTACAGCAGTAAGCAGTGAACTCAACCTAGTGACCCGCTCCGCCAAAAAAAATGGTGAGAACTTTTGTGTAGGAAATTTGAAATAAAAACAGCAGAAGCAACCTATAGAATATGCATGGTGTTTCTTCTTCTTGATGTGCCGTGTCCCCTCAGGACATAGGCGATCATGGCTCACCACAATTTCCTGTCCTTTGTAGCTCTTAATACATTTTGTCTGTTTTTTCTCTTAAACCCTGTTCTGCCATACACTTGCTCAAGCGCACTAAGTATGCTATGCGTTGTTTTTCTCTGTAACCTCTTACCCTCAATCTGTCCTGTGAGTATCAGATTTTCCAAGTCCTCTTTCCTCCTTATAAGCTCTAGAAACCTCAACTGTCTCTTCCTGATATGAAGTATAAGTTTCCTTTTTTCCCCATTTTCTCTAAAACTTCGCCTGTGCTCAAACATTCGGTCCATGGTATCCTCAGCATCCTTCTGTAGAACTACATTTCTGTTCCTTCAAGTTTCTTCTTCATGTTTGTCCAGCATTCACTACCATACAGGAGGAAAGGTATCACATAATAGTTCAGTACTCTTTTCTTTGTTTCCAATGAATTTTTTTCTTTTTCTGCTTAGCTTTTAGAATAAATCATTGGCTATCCCAATTCGCCTTCAGATTAAGGTGCTGCACTTTACATGATGCAGATCAAAATTCGCTTTTCTTACTGTCACTTGCTTCGACTCTCCACAGGTGAATACACTCGAAGCCACTACAGATGGCGTTACCCGCATATTTCGGTCCTATAGACAAAGGCGTCGTCCGTATATTTCGGTACCATAGACAATGGCGGTAATCACATATTTCGGTGCCATTACACAAAGGCGTTGTCCGTATATTTCGGTACCATAGACAATGGCGGTGACCACATATTTCGGTGCCAGAGACAATGGCGCAGTCCGCGTACTTCGGTGCCATAGACAATGACATTGCCCGCATATTTCGGTGCCAGAGACATTGGCAGTGTTCACATATTTCGGTGCCATAGACAAAAGCGTTTTCCGTATATTTCGGTGCAAGAGACAATGACGTTAACCGCATATTTCGATGTCATAGACAATGGCGTTGTCCGCATAATTCAGTGCCATATATAATGGCGGTATCCGCATATTTCGGTGGCATAGACAATGGCGTTGACAGCATATTTAGGTGCCATAGACAATGACGTTGTCTGCATATTTCGGTGCCAGAGACAATGGCGTTGCCCGCATATTTCGGTGCCATAGACAATGGCGTTTTCTGCATATTTCGGTGCCAAAGACAATCGCGTTGTCCGCATATTTCGGCGCTAGAGACAATTTCAGTGTCCGCATATTTCGGTGCTATAGGCAATGGCGTTGCCCGCATATTTCGGTGTCAGAGACAATGGCGTTGTACGCATATTTCGGCGCCAGAGACAATGGCGGTGTCCGCAAATTTCGATGCCAGAGACAATGTTGTTACCCGCATATCTCGATGTCACAGACAATGGCGTTGTCCACATAATTCAGTGCCATAGACAATGGTGTTGCCCGCATATTTCGGTGCCATAGACGATGAACAGACAGTTGCATTATTTTTTTTTTACGTTGAGCGTCAGAGTAAATGGAATTTCATCGGATATAACAATTATTATTATTTACTAAAATACTTATTTTATGAATAAGAAGTTTGGTCAAAAGACGACAGGAATCTTTTGTACCCGTCTACCGTGTTAAATAACTGCTATACTGATTACAAGGTTTAAATTTTAAAACCTTTTTTATAAATTCTATAGTTATGCTTGAATACTTCTATAGTTATACTTGAATTGTATATTTGATCAAAAATAAAGAATTAATCAAATATAGACAAATATAGAACTGGTTACGAATATTTCCATGGCAACTGTTCTGTTGAGCTTTTTACCTCAGTGCCTCGACTATATGAATTTAAGCGTACTACTAGATTGGTAACTAGGTCTCACCATTTTACTGTTGAACAAGCTTAGATGCAACTGCCACTTCTATTCTAGCAGTTTATTTTCTCATATGCTGAACTATCTCCCAAATGTCTCGCTTCCATACCACCAAAAATCTTCAAGAATGTAAATGCAACGTCAATCGCCATCTTCTATCTTCCTGAAACCTGTTCCTTTATTGTCCTTTCCTCACTTCTCCTTACTAATGTCTTCTCATTCTAACCAACCTTGACGACACATGACCCAGTGGATAAAGGCATTGGTTAGATCAAGTGACTAGACCCAAAGAGTTGTAAGTTCGATAACAGGCTACAGCAGTGGTGTACCAAAAAGCTTGGAGAGTTGAGTTAAAGGTAAATAACTGAGACATCCGGAAGAGGCATGGCACGTGAAACTAGAACAATTTAGTCGAAATTGGATGAAATAAAGGGTTCGAAATTCCAATCACCTGAAGAAGGCCAGAGCTTAAAATGGTCGAAACGTTGTGAATATGGCAATGAAGATGATGATAATAGTCCAAATAATGTAAATAATGTAAGTAATCATAATACCTAATCTCAGAGATATAGACATATATTAAAAGTTAAAAAGTTAATTGATTTATGACCCAGCGATTTAGAGTTTCCAAAAAGTCATATATATATATATATATATATATATATATATATATATATAACGTCGATATAGTAGGCTGATGCCTAATGGAACAAATGCCCTCCTCCACCCAAAAAAGTGTCCAACTTTGTTTTATTTCTCGTTGAGAAAGGACTCAGGTCTTTCCACAAATACCGATTTTAAAGATATTGTCACATCGTGCCTCTATTTGGTGTAAAGGCCTAATAACATGCAATGAATATTATGACTTTTATTGTAATTATTATTATTGTTATTTTTGCTTCTCAAATTTCTTACATTGGCTTACAAGAGGAATACAGGGACAATCTTTCTAGAGAATAGCAGACTATTTTCAGAAGCTTGGCAATGGCCAAAACAGATGTACTTCCATGACTGCATCAATTCTAAACTCAATTTGGCATTATTCCTTCGACTTTGGACATTGGTGGAAGAGAAATGTTGAACAAAGACCAACTTTAAAAGGCATTCAAAATACAGAAGTTGCCCTAAGATTAACGGAAACGGTATACCCAAACATTTATGAAACTCACAGCAAATGTTTTTTCCAAGCAATTGACGCAAAATAAGGTCACCGGGAAAGAAATGTTTTTGGAAATGTCACAGTTGGTTTTCAGCCTGAAAATGTCAAAGAAATGAAGAAAGAAATATTTTTTTCTTTTCGGTTTAAAAAAACAGTAAACGAATTAAATCGCTCTTTAGTATTTGAGATATTTTCGTTGCTTATAGTTTGGTTGGCTTTGTTTTATGGCATATCAACCTCAATGGGTTATTTAATGCTGACAAGATTTTTATTGCTGGTTATAATTTTTTTTTAAATATGTTGGTAATATTTTTTCACAAAATTATATTGCTGGTAATATTTGTTCTTAAAAAATGTATTGTTATATATATATATATATATATATATATATATATATATATATTTAAATGTATTGATGATTATATGTATATATATATATATATATATATATATATATATATATTTACATCTATGGCTGCGATTATATATATATATAATGTATTTCTGCTAATATACATGTATATACATATATACATATATATATATATATATATATATATATATATATATATATGGATATTTTATATTTACACATGCTCTATCTCTGATATTGAGCACTTTATCCCATAAATATAGCACACATTAAGACTATATTTCTTCTTATATATATATATATATATATATATATATATATATATATATATATATAAATGTACTGCTGGTAATATTTTTTTTCTATTTTTTTTCCCAAAAATGTATTGCTGGTAATATATTTTTTTCAAAAATGTATTGCTGGTTATATATATATCTATATAAATATATATATAAATATATATATGTACATACATATATATATATATATATATATATATATATATATATATATATATATATATATTTTAAATGTATTGGCTGTAATATTTTTTAAAAATGTATTGCTGGTAATATATATATGTATATATATATATATATATATATATATACACATACATAAATATATATATATATATTAAATGTATTGGTAGTAATATTTTTTTTAAATATATTGCTTGTAATATATATATATATATATATATATATATATATATATATATATTAAATGTATTGGTGGTAATATTTTTTTAAAATGTATTGCTGGTAATATATATAAATATATATATATATATATATATATATATATATATATATATATATATATATATATACACATACATAAATATATATGTATATTAAATGTATTGGTAGTAATATTTTTTTAAATATATTGCTTGCAATATATATATATATATATATATATATATATATATATATATATTAAATGTATTGCTGGTAATTTTTTTTTTTAAATGTATTCCTGATAATATATATATTTTTGTAAAATTTATTGCTGGTAATTTTTTCTTTTTTTTAAATGTATTTCTGGTAATATAAATATATATATATATATATATATATATATATGTATATTAAATGTATAGCTGTTAATATTTTTTTTAAATGTATTGTTGGTAATATTTTTTTCAAAAATGCAGTGCAGGTAAAATTTTCAAAAATAGTATTGCTGGTATTAAAATCTATTTTTATATTCATATAGTGTTTGTACCCCTTTTGGTTGGGGAGGGGGGTAACTATTTGCCCATAGCTGGGACACTAGCAAATGCTACCACCTTGGGTAAGGGTGGACCTGGGAACACCAGCAATTAAGAGGTGGTTCCACGCTCCTCAAAATCTTCTGATCAAGGCCTTGCTGTCGGATGTAGTTTAATGTCTTACCCAGTATGCGTTGCTTATAGGAGTTTGTGTGTTTTACGACTTATCATCATTTTGCATGTTATTTAAAGCCAACAAGGGCATCTCGAGGTGGTGTAATTGGTAGCAATCTTGTCTAGCTAGACCAAATAGTATTTAGTTTGATCCTCACTGGGTGCAGCCTACTTTCGTCCTTGTGCCACATCTACGTTACGCTTGGAAAATCAATATTTAAATCCAACGTAATACTTTTAGATTGTAAGAACATTTTGGAGATAATAATGATTTTCTGATATAAGTTCAACTATTTAACCCAAAGCTGGAGGAGAAGAGGTTGATTCATACATTTTCTAAGGGCATTTACATGAATGTGAATATAACGCATCCGACTGGAGTTAGAACTCATCTCTCCGATTTTTAATTCCTACTTAATTAATGTATGTATGTATGCATATATGTATATATATTGTTTTAAATTTGCTGTATTTATAGTTAAAGAGCACACAATATAGGAGGCAAATATTTATACATACATACATATATATATATATATATATATATATATATATATATATATATTACAATGAATTATTCATACAGAAAATACATTGTAATGTAAATTGGACTGCACCACATACTTGATATATATATATATATATATATATATATATATATAAATGGATAAATATAGGTAGTGCAATGAATGTAATATATTATGTATATTTCTTTATATATATGAGAAAAAATGTGTGTGTTTCCTCCCATATGTATGTAGTTTTTACAAGGCAAACTCTCTAGCCATAGTTCCAGTTAGCAGTCCAACAGAAAGAAAAAAAACTCAGAATGTCAAACTGTGCAGAAGGTAATAGGAAGCCAGTGTGCTGTCTTTCCCAAGAAGTTATAGAAATTCACATATAATGAAAAGGATACTGGGAGAGTCATGATGAGACATAGTATTTTTAAAAAATGTCATAATAATAAAGTTGTAAATCTCGCAGGAGGTCCAGTTTAAAGTTACAATGATAATTTAATCTCCAGCTTATTACAGGAGAAATTTTGCTTGCAGACATAATATAAACAAATTCTGTAACAGAAGTTAAATCGATAATATTATGTCTGACACTAGCGTTAAGTTAACAAGATACTTTTCACAAATGATAATTGAAATTCCATGTGGTGTATTAGTC
Organism: Acanthosepion esculentum; assembly: GCA_964036315.1. Classification (NCBI taxonomy): domain Eukaryota; kingdom Metazoa; phylum Mollusca; class Cephalopoda; order Sepiida; family Sepiidae; genus Acanthosepion; species Acanthosepion esculentum. Next base: position 106,236,493 of record OZ038488.1, read on the forward strand.
AACCCATCATCAGAGATACTTTATGAAACCCCAATTTTCTGGTTTTGCTTTATGCATTCATAAAATTACACAAAACAACAACAACAAAAAAAAATGAAAGATCAGTTTAATTATTTCCATAGTGATCCTTTGTTTATTTAAGGTCTTTTTCATCTTGCTAAAGGTTCTGCAGATATAGAAATGCTTGCAAGGAGTAAAATCACTTTGCACAGGTCTAGATTTCTTGCTGGTTCTTACTGTATGAATTCTGAAAGGGTAATACTGCTGTAAAGGCATTTAAAAACATTTCTGCTCTGTGTATGGATGCAGTGAAGGCTGGCACATGTCAATTGTAATTTAAACAGTTAAAAAGGTTAATTTTGTCATATCCAACAAGCATCACTCTGGAAGATGACCTCTTCTCAATTAAGAACTTTTGAAAGGGATTGATGAATTGAATCCATGTTGAAGCACCAGAGATACTGATATGCTCTCATAAAGAAGAGATAAAAAAAAAAAAATTAGATGTTGTTTTCTATCATTCAGTCTTGTTTCTGCCTTGGTTGATTGACTTATAGTTCATTATAGTGATATATCTAATTAATTTCCAAACACCTCAAACATTTCGTACATTTTGTAAATTATCCTCCATATGATTATGAACTACGTCCTACAGCAAGACCTCTGATCAGGAGCTTTTTGAGGAGTGTGGAACCATCTCTTAATTGCTGTTGACCCAAGATGGTAGCACCTCTAAGGATCCCAGCTATAGGCAAATAGTGAACCCCCAAACTGTGGTCAAAGCATTAAAATATAAAAATACATTGCAAAAAATTACCAGCAATGCATTTTCATAGTAATAAAAAAATATTACTAGCAAAACATTTTTAGAAAAAAAGAAATTACCAAAACTCCAAGAAAATAAAATTTTGACATTAAATGACCAATAAGGCATTGATATGTAGTTAAACAAACAAACCAAACCAAAACGCTTTGTAAAAAGAATATTCTAAAGAACATATTTCTTTAAAATATTCTTTTTACAAAACATTAAATGTTTATTTATACTATTTGTACATGAGAAAGTAACTGTTAGTGAACATAGAGAAGTCAGGTTGAAGGCCAGTGATCTTGAGAGATCATCCTTGTGTCTTGTTGGTTGCCATGACAAAGCTGAGATTCATTGGGAATTCAAGGCACTTAAATTCAAGAGTAAGTTTACTGGAATTATGGCAATCCTGAGAATTCACACATTGTCATTTTAGCCTGCCCTATTGTCTACGAGTAAATCTGCGATTGAGAGCTAGGCAAGTTCCATCATATGAATTTGGGATGTTGAGATTTCTGAAAAGCATAATGGGTTTTAGCAAGTTTTAGTTGGAGCCTGTGTGGAGGAACACCAGATAGTTCAAGAAAGTTTAACTGGGTTACGAATAGCCTCAGAAAGATCAAGAACTGCATTAATCAGATTGTACAGCTGAATCTCACCAGGAATCTATTGCAAGAAATTTAAGTTTATTTCATTTTCCACATCATTCTTTGGAGAAAGAATTTCCTTATCACAGAGTTACTGATGATCTGTGTAGTTTGAAGTCAAGTTTAATATTTTAGAATTTTTTCCTGAAAAAAGTTTTCAGATTTGCACACATTTTACAAGCAAAACAGAAAATATTGCATATTTTGCTATTTATCATATATACCCACATATAGTGTGAGATTTGAAGATCAGTTTTTATACAAAACATAGGCAGTCACACTATACACAAGTAATACTTTGAAGAGGTTAAAAATCATGCATTTTCTGTGACTGACTGCATGATACACAGGTAATTTTTTTCTGGTGGAGATTAAAATTCATTCAAAAAGATTTGGGGTTGCACTATACATGAAGTTAGCTTATACACGAGTATATACAGTAGAATTTTTCATTTAAGTGGGGAAAAAGTTATTTAATTTTAATCTGAAATTTCATTCTCCTGACTTTCAGTAATTTTGGAGATTAACATCACTGATTCTATCATCTTTTTCTGTCTACGCTAAGCACAAATACCAATTTACCTCCAAGAATGTAATTGTTTGACTGCAATACACATAAAAAAACTTCCATAAATTTTACTTCCAATGACCTCCATTGACCTTTGACACTGAATTTGATCTTATCTGCACTAGGATTTGTAAGGTCAAAAAATGTTTTTGCTTTTCAGAGGAAAATCAATATCTCACTATTTTGTTAGAAATATACTCTGCTTTTTAATAACTTCTGCTGATCTTGAATGATGTCCAAGGTCAACCTTACAAAGTCTAGGTTATTACTAGAGGTGTTATAATTATCCATATAAAAAATGGATTACTTGGACTTCCAATTTGGTTGTAACATCTGAATTTATACAAATACATACATCATTGTAATATAAATGAAATTAAAACCAAATCTTTGCATGTTCAATAAAGAGAAAATAAACATTTATTTAAAAACTTCTTTGTATTTTACTCAAATACTTGTCTTAGTAGTTTGTGTTCAAGTGTAAGTTAACAGCTTTCAAAACAAGATTTCAAATAATGATTCTCAAGAAAAAAGACTCACAACAATTAGAAGCTTGGTAGAACACAGCCTTTCCATTCCTATTTGACCTCATCAGACAATGTTTACTAATTAATTTAATTTTATTAATTATTATTACTCATTATTATATGCAAGTCTCTATTTAGTTTAGAAAGAATGAAACAAGATTTTGTAATGAAAAGATTGGTTCTAGTAGAAGATCTGTCATATATATTTGTGAGCATGTATATATATATATGCACGTGTTTGTGAGTGTATGTGGGTTTTAAGCACACACACACACACACACACACATCTATATATATATATATATATATATATATATATAAAGAGAGAGAGAGAAAGTGAACATACAAATCAACACCACATGGTAACTATCAGTTTTACGCCTCAAGGTATTTTCAGAACATGTGTCATTACTCTTTGTGCTGGTTCTATATATAGGCCCCTGGGTACCTATGGGAATTAGGAAAAGGGAAAAACTAACTCTTCTCTTCTAATATAGAAAATTATAAGATAGATAGTTATAATTAAGTAATTCATCAAGTCTAGAAGAAACCTCAACAAAATGCAGAAAGCACTGGACGGCCATTTCATCCTATATTTGGGACTCATCAGCAGTGCACATCCACTATCGAGAATTGAAACCCAGACAGTTACACTATCAGGCAAATGTCATACCAACTGTACCAATGGGCCTCGGTGACAAATAGGTAGCAAATTAGACTTGATATAGTGCCACTCAATCACATATGCCGTGGTGAAACTCATCTGAGTTTCGCTTACCCATAGGACTGTGCCCCACGAGTCGCAACTACTATCGCCAAGCCGCTCCATCCAGAGCATTAGAAGCCAGTTCAAGCAAGGATATACAAGGGATAGAAATTATTAGGAGGATTTGAGATAATTATAATTAAGTAATTCATCGAGTCTAGAAGAAACCTCAACAGAGACTCTTCTAGACTCGATGAATTACTGGAAAGGGGAAAAAACATCTTCATGTGACATGTTTCTTCCTTTAGGACTTCAGCAGACAAAATTTTTTTTTTTATGTTGGTGTGCTTGCATATGTGCACAATCAAGAAGCACTAGAAATTCTAATTCTGAATTAATTTCTGTTTTATGTGTGCATGTGTGTGTGTGTGTGTGCGTGTGTGCATGTGTGTGTGTGCATGTGTGTGTGCATGTTTTTGGTATATAATTCAGCCAATTTTATTTAGATTCTTTTTCTGTTTGTTTCTATCATTTCTGTTATTGGATATCCTACACTGTGATAACAGAAGATCTGTCAGGAATAGTGAAATGTTGTAAGAGCCAGGGTGCAAATTTACTGTGGATGATCTAGCGATTAGATCACTCTTTAAATATTTTCATCTTAGTAAATTGTTTTCTCTTTTGATCAGGGAAGAAGTTTTTCTGATCAGTCTTGTTATGGTGAGCAACCAATGCACTCAGTGTTTAAATTTTTTGCGTTCATATAATCTTTTATTTAAATTCCTTGAGGTTTCTCCTATATATATTTTTGTGACATAATTGTATATTTGAGCAGCAGTCATTCTTTTATATATTTTTCACTGACTGTGGCAGACAAAAAAATTATTATGTTTTTTAATTCAGTTTTTGTATTGTACTTAGAGTTTTTCATTTATGAAAACAGAGTAATCTCATGAATTTTCAGCAACTTTATTTGGGCATTTTCAAGTGATTGTCATTAGTATACTTTTCTGTGTTTATGTTTTAATTTTTGTGTTGTATTGAAGTAATTCGATGTTGGGATGCATTCAGAACATCCCTCACACGATCCAGGTTGTTTCAAAGGAAGTGACATTAAGGATTGGCCTAAATTGCTTTATAGAAAGTGCTTTCATTATTTTTAAATATTATCTACAAGGATCAGTGTGTAAGTGTTGTGTCTTCTACTAAGTGAAGTTATCATTTGAATAATATATGCATTTGAATTTTTTTGTTTATTGCAAGAAATACAGTCTTGTCTGGAGCAACAAAATTGATAAACTACATTTAGGGGTTGAAATGTGGATTTCACAGACACGTTGTTATTCATAATTACTTGTTTGGCAGTGTTTAATTTTTAAGTTTAATATATTTGATCAGATTGACAGGTGAAATGGATTGTTATATATATATATATATATATATATATATATATATATATATATATTGCTTTAACTTGTATATATTTATCTTTTATATATATATATATATATATATATATATATATATTGCTTTAACTTGTATATATTTATCTTTTACATATATATATATATATATATATATATATATATATATATATATATATATATATATATATATGTGTGTGCGTGTGTATGTGTACATAAATGTGTGTGTGTGTGTGTGTGAGTGTGTCCAGGTTTTCAATTGGGTTGAAGTCAGGACTCTAAAAATAATTTAGTATTTTGTTGGGTAACCTTTTGCTTTAATAACGGCCTGAATTCTTCATAGCATGCTATAAGACTAAGTTCTTTAGTAAGTCAATGTCCTTTGCCAGATTTTTCCAGCATTTCTTTCTTGTATTACGGGCACACTTGTCCATTATTGTCCCAAGGTTTTCAATTGGGTTGAAGTTAGGACTCTGGCTACGCCACTAGAAGAGTTGCAATTCACCCTCATTGCACTTCCTCTCTAGATAACATTTATTCTTTAAAGTAGTATGCTTAGGGTTGTTATCCTGTTGGAACATGAATCGTTAACCTTGAGAAAAAAGGTTTTTTAGCAGAAAGCCACATTTGATTAACAAGAATGTTGTGGTATTGATGCTGGTCCATGATTCCATTGATTTTGTACAAATTACCAACTACTGCTGCTGAGAATGCACTTGGTAGTCACTGGAGCATTCGTTTCACCGGGTGCACACCAAACATGTATTTGTCCTTCATATATAAGAATAAAAGGCCCCTTGTCATTCCCCATAGCATCTTCCCAATCAAATTTAGTCCAGTGTAAATGAGATTTGCACCAAGTCAACTATGCCCATCGATTTTTTTCTAGATATGAAAGGTTTCATTTTTATATATTTGGAAACAATGCCTTTTACTTTAAGCCTGCATCTGACTGTTCTTGACGAAACTGCCAAACTAGCCACTTTGGTAACATCTTTTGCTGCTGAGAATCAATCTTTTTTGCATTGACAAACCCGGTTTCTATCTTCCCTGTCGGTAGTTTTTACCCGTCAGCTAGACCCACAACGTCTATTATATATGTTCTAATTTGATTTCTCTTTTTGATTAACTTGTGGACACATGACTTACTTTGATTAATCTTATCAGCTATTGCTCTATTCGACAGCCCAAGATCATGAAAAGTGGCTCAATTCACAAAATTCTTTGGAAAGAGCAGTTTGGTAGTTTAATTTTTGGTTGGAAAAGTAAGTAAGCTTTTGTCTATAAGAAATATTTTTAATAAAAATAAAGAATTGTACAATAATGCTTTTCACAAAAGTGGCTTTAAAAATAAACTATCCAACTTAAACTCTATGAGTAACGCTGAAGTATATAATATGGGTTGTAAGCACAAAAATAGAAAAAGAAAAATCATATGGTTCAACCCCCACTTCTGTAAATTATCCAACACTAATATTGGACAAGTTTTTCTGAAGTTAATAAATAGACATTTTCAAAATAACAACCCTCTAAGTATGATCTTCAATAGGAAAGCCATCAAAATAAGCTACTCCTGCACAAATAACATGTACAACATTATCGACTCCCATAATAACTACATTCTAAGTAAATTCTATGGGATCAACAATAAACCTGGTATGGATCCCCCTGTAATTGTAGAAATAGTGAAAATTGTCCAGTCAAAGAGAAATGCAGAGCTTCAAAGGTTATTTACTAAGCAACTATTTACCACAAAGAAAATAAGTTAAATCACAATTTACACTGGAATTTCAGCAGGGGAATGGGAACAAAGACTTTGCACCCATAGGCACTCTTTTTCCAACCCAAAATTAAAATACCAAACTGAATTTTGGGAATTGAGAGAGAAAGATTTGAACCCTTAGATTGACTGGAAAATCATAGGTTTTTAATAATTTTAAGGGTAGATGTAACCTATGTTTAGAAGAGAAGATTAGAATAATAAAATTTGATAATCAATATATACTACAAAACCAAAGGAACGAGTTAATTTCCAAATGTCATCACAGAAGTCAGTTTAAACCGATCTAAAATACTGATCTTGGTTAATCTTTTATCATCTAACACATCTATCATTACTTCTACTCCATTTCAACCCTATCTGATAATTTTCCACTAACTTATTGATTTTTTAAATTGTATATGTTAAAGAAATGTTCTATTTTTCCTTATTATATTTTATCTTCATAAATTTTATTATCATTATTTTTATCTTCATAATTATTTTTTATTATCATTAACATTTTTTTACCGTTATCCTTTTTTACCTTCATTACTTTTCTT